>JAGPOW010003648.1:38506832-38524678 GCA_030014935.1 Caiman crocodilus
ACACAGATAGATATAGATATATAGGTATCATTGTGTGCATGTGTGGTATATAAATTAGTAATCCACATATGTGTATTGGATGTGCAGGTGTTGGTAACTGGTAACTGATTCTGTCTCTAAAGTTGGTGTGTGTAGCTTGTATGGGCTTGAAGTGGTGATAGGGGTGCATGAACCTAGCCTGATTATTTTGAACGTGTGTGTATCTGAGTTGTTAGTGTGTGTGTGTGTGTGTGTGTGTGTGTGTGTGTGTGTGTGTGTGTGTGTGTGGCATTGCATGCATGATATACGAATTAGTAATCTGTGTCTAATTTTGGGGGTGTATAGTATATGTGTTTGAATTGGTGATAGGTGTGCATGTGCCTAGACTGGTTTGAATGTGTATGTGCCTGAGCTGGTAGTGTGTGTGTGTATGCACCTAACTGATTTGTGTGTTTGTATATGTGCAATTGAGTAACACCCTCCTGTCTAACAGCACAATATTGAGATCCTGAGAGTTGGCCTGATTCCCCAGGGCAACACACAGACACAGTACCTCTATAACACCAATATTTCTTAACACTTGTGTAACACTTTGCATCCAAAAATTTCAAATCATTTTATACTGGTAAATAAATATTTCAAACAAACATGCAACTCTCCATTTTAAACATGAGGGAACTGAGGCAGCAAGCATGTGTATGACTTGCACAGTGTTACATTGGGAACTGATGACAGATCACAGGTTTGATTCAACTGTTCCAAAACAACTTCAGTGAACACACCAATATGTTACACTAGGTGTTTTAAAACAGGGAGAGAGAGAAGAACAACTATCCCAAACTCCCCCTTTGCTGAAGTCTAGTAAGGTTCCACTCATTTATTACACATTGGAGAATTTGTACCTGTAACAACAATACAAAGTCTGCACCAAGTACTCAAGTTCCCAATGCAAGGGTATATTTAAAAGAATCTACATCACCTCCTTGTTGATTGAAGTATATTATTATTATTATTTTGCACCAGAGATATGTATATATTCTAAGAGTAATTCTATAGTAAAAAAAACCTTGTATATATTCTTGCTTTGTGCAGTATTGTCTAAAGTATCAACTGGGTTAGGCTTTACTACTCTTTTCTGTGTATGTTTATGTATATTTCTGGTGTAGTTTCAGAGAATCTGTAGTATGAGACTCTGATGTAGACTTCTTGTCCCCGTTACTATTAAGAGTCAGTAAAGGCCTGCTTCTGGGACTGCATTTCGTCCAGTTAAAACATATACATATTGAACACTCTTCATGTGCTCAGTGACTGTTAAGCCTCTCTCAGAATTTAATAATGACAAATACAGTTGCATTCTGGGCTATTTGAATTGTTCTGCCAATAAACTGCAATGTTATTTAAATGAACGGCCTGGTCATCACAGAAGCATCTAGCAAGCCCATGGAGTCAAGCAACTATTTTCTCTGTTCCCTTATTTGAAACAAATCACTTAACAAATCAAGGGGCTGAAAACTCTTATAACTGTTTACAGATGAAAGTTTTTCTCTTGAACTAAATAGCACTTCCCCCACTAGACTTCCAAATTAACAGGCTTGTCAAGGCTGATAATTTTTTTTCAAACTAACCTTTACTTTGGCATTTTAATAGTATATTTTACACTTTTTTAAGTCTGGAAAATCATTATAATTTGTATTTGCTAACTAGTTTCTGCAAATCAAATGCTGCAGATATTATCATAATTAGAAGTGCAGACAGTTCTATATATTGTTAATAAACTCTCCAGTGATGCAGCTACAATCAACAATAATAATCATCTATGAACCCTGTGGGACAATGCTTACATGAAAGTCTGACTTTATCATACTAGTATTTATGGGTGGGCATTTAATATTCACATGCCAAAATGAAGGCTTTGGAGTTTCAACTGGAGCAGCAGTTAAGATGTCATGGCAAGGCAACTTTGCAACTCTTGACTTCTTATCACCAAAAATAACTATTAGCTAATACAATATTTATGTACAGGTGCTGGCATGCTTTATAAAGGTAGTTATGATTAACCTTCATTTTATATGTGGGGAAAAAAAAACAACGTGGTACACATGGTGGGACTTGGTTGCAAAACTGAATATAATGTTATTCTTCTACTGTAATGTACAACTCAGTAGCAAACCCTGAACTCCAACCAATAAATACATTAGGAAGAGCAATTCAGTTGCATTTTTCATTTATGCTAGATTACACACATAACAGGCATCATTAAGAAGGAAAATAAGTTGGATTTCAAGGCTTATACCTTATAAATTTTAATCTTGGGTTCACAGTGCTGTTGCACAGCCCCATCTTTTGCTTTAAGACTTAATCACTTTTTGGTTTGAACTCATACAGCTGCAGAACATGTCTACCAAGTGTTTCTGTAATTGCTTTATTTGGGGAAAATGCCAAGATCTCCTTTTGTTAGGGTGGAAGTGGCATCAAGGCACAAAGTTCTGATCCAGATGCAAAGATTCTAATAGCCAAAGTTTTCCAGCCTTTCAACTCAGCCCATTTTAAGTTTGGAAACTAGCTGCAGAATTTGGTCAAGATCCAACAAGAGAGTATGTAAGACTGAAGCGGTAATTCCCAGATTGCTCCAGATTTCAAAATCCCATAACACATACTGCATTTAAAAAAATTATATTAAAAAAAACTCAACACTAATATTTTGTTGACCTGATCTTGAATTAATAATATGATCTATTGCCTAATCTAAGTTAAATTAGACCCTACAGCTATTTAAAAAAAACAAAAAGGTTTTGGTTTGGCACTGTATAAGTTAAGAGAGTAGATGCTTCAGATCAGCAGTGGACCATGAGCAGGACTGATGAACATGGAGATTTATTAATCGTGCTGAGGTTGCTTGAGGGAAACTGATGTTGCTCTAAGCTGTTTGGGCAGCAAGAAGATTGAGCCTAGTGTAGTACCAAGGAGATGGCTGAGAGAGAAATGCTGTTCTCACAAAATCCTTGAATACATTTCTGCATTGGGGCTGGTCCTGAAGGATGCCCCTGCTCTTATCTCATTTTAAAGTGCTGTCTGTACTAGAAAGGTACAGCTATTTCTGTAATTCCCCCACAGTGGAGATATAGCTAGAGAGTTCCTTTAGCCAAGTATAGCTTATATCAGTCCTTTAAAAAAAAAATCCCTTTTTTGCCACCCTGTGACTGCAATGTGCTCTCTTTTGGTATAAAAACATAGTAGAGAAGCACACCACCAGCTGGCATCATATCCAGATGATTCAGCCACAGGGTAGCTCTTAAGCACTGCTGAGCCACTGCTACTAATTCCTATTCAATATAAGGAATCATTCAAAATCGTAAAACCCTAGTTTCAGTGGGAATTCTTTTAATTTACTGGAACAGGTTTCTGAATCAGAAAGAAAGGAAACCAGCGTAGTTTTGGCCATATGAATGCTAGCAGGGCTTTGGTTTTCTGCACTCTTTTCAGAAGCATTCAGCATTCTCCAGGAGCAGGCCCTTCACCTCTGCAGGGCACAGGCATGTAAAGGTTTCCAGGATCGAAAGGAAAGAAACCCTCTGCATTTTCATGTAAAAATAATACTCCAGGAAAAGTCACTGTAGCAAATGTTATCTTTGATCAGCAAACCCTATAGCTATTTCTAAGGGTCCATGCTGAGCTGTAAGTCCTCGTTCAATATGTGAGAAGGAAAGGGTAATCTGATTCAAACTGGATAAATATAAGAAACAGCAAATCAGACATGAACATGATAGTGGAGGGATATGGTAGCCATGCTGGTCCAGGAAATATGGGCGAGACAAGAACTTACGTGAGTGATATATTTTACTAGACAAATGCACGGTTGGGATAGGCTTACTAGAGTGCTGTTACAAGTGTCATTTAAAGCATTCTAAATCTCTAAAACGTTAGGTGGTGTTAAAGGTAGAACAATTTCAAAGCAATCAAGTTAAGGTTTAATGCTGCCTCTGACCTGCACATCTGTGACTTGGCACTTAGAGGGGCTGGTGAGTAGGGGCATGGCCAGGAGCTACTCTTTCCCTTCTCGAGATGAAGAGCACCCAAGGAGTTAACTGCAGCAGCAGCATGGAGCTGGGTGAAGCATTTCTCCCCGGCTCCATGCTCTCACAGCCTAATGGCTCCACTCCCATTGTGAAGCTGGAGGCAACAGCATGGATGCTCAGGAAGCATGGTTATCTGGGCTTTGTGGTCTCATCACGCTCAGCGCTAGGCAGCCCCTTCTCCTCTCCCCTCCTAGGAACATAGGAGGGAAGCCACATCCTGCCCCCCAAATTTTCCTAGATAGAGGAAAGCCAACAGATGTAGAGTAAACATTTAGCCCTCTGAGGGGAAGGCCATGTGCCTGGCTCCCAGCTCAGGTGCCTAGACCAAGGTGTCTTGGGGTCCTTGGAGTTGGTGGCATAGTACCATTGGCGGTGGGTGGGATATGTGCTAGGAACCAATACTATCTCCTCAGCACAGTGTGGGAGGGTGGAAAATTTGTCAGCAGTAAAGAGGCTGGGAGCTGTGCATCCCGGGAATCCAGATGATTGCAAACTGGTTGCTTTATCTCTGTGAAACAAACTAACAATACAATACCCTAGTCTGAGGTGGGTAGTACAACTCAAAGGTAACCCTTATCCAATGTGGCATAACTTTAAGATGCTTACACAGTACTTAACACAGTTGAACACCTTTTAATGCATGGAGGGTCTTGTTTTATGTGCCTTGAGAATTGTGTAAAGGCCTGCCACCTCAACTTCTTAGACAAGTTTTCAAATGCAGTGCATTCTTCCTCGTGTCTGGGCTGCCATGTGCATTCAAAATATTTTTCCAGCTCATGAGAAGACCACAAAATGTTATGTTTTATTCTCTACAATCCCATAACTTCTAGCCCTACCTCTCCAGCAAACATTGGAGAAAATAAACTTTTCATATCAGCTGGTTTAGAGAGCTGACATTTACAATTGTTGTTTTCCACAGAGATTATTTTACAAAGGCGTTTTAATACATCATATTTAAGTCTCTTATAACAATTTACAAAATTGTCTGTGATTTCCATTAACGTATTTTCTCCCTTCCACTCAGGCTCCAAATGGCAATGCCCACTGGACTGAAAGGTAATCATAAGGGGGGTGGGGGGAAGTTTTGGAGGAGGGGAGGAAGCCAGAACATTTAATGAGATTCCATTAAAAAAAAATCTTTGATTCATGAAGGTTTACAGTTTTGATAATAAATTATTGAAGGACCAGTGTTTATATATGTCCTGCTTTGAAAACTTAAAATGAAAGCAGAATCATCTTTGAACACAAAAGTTACTGAAAACACAACATTTCATTTATTAAAAGCAGCCTTGAGCTATTATTAATCACAGCGCGGCAAGACTTGTCACATGGATATGCTGAATCTCAGGATTGCAATGTGGTCACTAAGCAGATTTCAATAAAATAAAAAGAATTCTGTGAAGTTTTAAATAGCTTATTATAAGCCTCTCCTCTGGCTATATTTTCTGACAGTCCTAAATTTCAGGCCAAAGGAAGACAAACAAACCAAACAGCAATAGGAAGTAGAAGGGTGAGGAACAAACTGAAATGTCCATATCATTATGTCAAATGGCAGTAGTTACAAGCTCCTTTAAGTCAATAAGTACTGAGTCTGTCACTGGTCAATAAGACATCTTCTCAAAACTTCAGAGTTCACAATGTGCCCCAAATGCTATGCATGCAATTTGTTACGTTCTTCTGTTCTGCACTCTATAAATTCTGTAAACAATGAGAGAAAGCTGGCACTGAAACAGAATGGCTCCAGGGAAATCATGACAATTGCATTCAAACTGGAAATTCACTACTGAGGTGATGAAATAACAAGGACAAAAGCATGGTTGTGCAATGCTGATACCAACCACTCTACTGAACCTGGACCTTTTCTCCAGGTTCATGAATCCCTATCTGCAAGATGTTCTCCCTTGGAAAGCAAATCTGTTGAAATGGCTACTTCTTCCTCAGACTTTTTCCATGCAGTCTAAGAGTAGAGAGCTGGGCCAATTAAGAGAGAACAAGCCAAATTATACTATTTCAGTGCTTTATCACCACCACTGTTTGCTAAGATCCAAACAGTGCTGTTATGCTAACTCACAGAATGAACCAGGGCTGCAGAGATGCAGTGTCAGTCAGGACAGTACAGATATTACCAAGGGTGTAGTTTGGCCAGCAGGATCCTGTAATCAAGGGAGGAATTAAAATGGGAGCCAGTAGCTGCCACAGTACTATAAAATCTGTATTAATTAAAATTCAAGGCATTGGGGCAGGGACTATGGAGCACCTGGCCTCTTTTATACAGTCATTTTACCCCAGAAATAGATAATTTACCACAGAACTAACTGAATCCTTCTATTCACCTAAAACTGCAACACCACACTGCATTGAAAGGGCCACCTAAATGAACACTTTCTCGTTTCAGGTATCAGGTGAATATGTCAAGCCTCTATGTCTCGTCTAAGACTTGATTCCAATAGTGTGCATCTATTCTTGAAACTATTTTTTAATGATGCATTACAAACCATACATTACATTTTCTGGGGTACTATAAGAAGAGGGTAATCCTCTCACCTCTCCTTAACCTCTAGAAGATCAGTTTCTAATTACACTTCTGTATCTCTCCCTCGAGTTCCCAGATATCATATATTTCTTATCGTGATCAAAGAAGCAGCCACAAAAAATCATTTCATCCTTTTCTAGGACAATAAGTAATCCACCTATCCGCAACCTTCCAGCCTCTGTTGACTGCACAGGAATGCGCTCAACGTAAATATGATATCATGATGTTTGAATGAATCACAAGGTTTCCTAGAACAGTCTTCATACTGTTATTATTTATATTGCATTAGCACATAAAAATCCCAGTTATTGACCAGGACATCATTATATTAGGCACTATACACAGAAGGTCAAGTTTATAAAGGCAATCATTTTCTGCAAACCCTCTGTTTTTATTATTATTAGGAGGGATCCTGGTTTTCTCTGATTTAAAAAAAAAAATCCCAATTTTTGGTTAAAAACAAGTAACCCCAAATCTACATTGTTCCATTATTTAAATGAACAATCACTAATATGTACATATAATATATAGTGGTGTTTTATTTTAACCCTAAAACCACATTTTTCTGGGATTAAAAATGAAACACCATATAATTTAATCTACATATTACATCTACATATAAGTGATTGCTCATTTAAATCAGGGAACAATGTGGATCTGGGATTACTTTTTTTCAAAACCAAAATTTGGAGATTTTTTTACATCAGAGAAAACCAGGATTTCTGATTATTAGCCTCTAACTTGGTTTTGGCATCTCATTCATCACCAGTGATATCAAAACACTATATATCTTAGGGATGTACAAAATTGTATAATGGTATTGTAGAATAACTGCATGGCGCTTCCATGTTAATAGCTGGCCTTAAACAAATATGGTTTATCATGACAATCTATGAAGATTTCCACCCTAAAGAAAGCAAACTTTGTAGGTGGTGTCATGCAGCACAGTAAGTGAATGCCTCTTTCAGCCCAAGTTCTCCCCCAGTACAAGATGGTGACATTTGCTTGTTACCTTCCTTTTGTAAAAAGAAAGATATTTCAGGGTTTCTCATAATCTCTATGATTCATATGTCAAATTACCTGTGTTTATTATATCAAACAAGTTTCTATCTATTCACAGCCTTGGAGATGAATCACATCTCAGACAAATCATACTTCTATTTATTTCTGATATTTTAAATCAGCCTCAACTGAGAATGCATCCAGATTCCTTAGTATGATTATCTTTGTTGATTATTGAGATGATTAAGATAACTAGACTAGCAGCTTCACTCTAGACAAAAGTATCAAGCCCCTCTTAAATATAAGTAAAATATTTTTAAAGATATTTTAAAAAATACTGTCCTTCATCAAATATTCAGCATAAAAGACAGACCAATCACTCAGACATTTCTCTGTTGCTGCAGCATGTAACTATGCAAATTGTTGCTACAATAGAAAACAATATAATAAGGTGACAATGATTACACCTTAAGAAGCCTCTTAAGAAAAAGTATAAAATCAGAGCACAGTAGGTAAAAGCCATTGTTTCAGATTGGCATCTTCTGAAAATTCAGTTCTCATAATTTTGAATTCTATTGTCAATCTCAGAAATTGTCAAATATATATATATATATATTTAGAACTGAATAGAAAGCATTAACATTTGAAAAATGGATGCAGGGTATTCCTCTTTAGCCATCACCTTATGATAATGTTGTATTAATCCACAACAGCATGCTAAGAATTATTGAAAAATATACAATTTAGTCTGCCCCTACCACAAGAAGTTTTGTCTAACTGAGATGTAGACAATTCAGGTCAAATCCAAATGACATATTGGTAGAGAATGCAACTTTGCATCCATACAAGTTTTTTTTTAATAATTCAGCCAATTATCAGCTATAGATTGTTACTGAAGAGCTTCACAGAAAATATATTTTCACAAGGAATTTAAATGAAGCAAACTGCTCTGTTTGAGTTGCCAATTTCTGCAGCTGGTTTTATAGTTAGGCATTAGTTATATACTAGAATAACGTATTTGACATACAAATGTTTGGCCCAATTTTGCATCGGATTCATTCTGCATCCAGGAATCCATTTAGTTGGAATTCATAAGAAATGCAAGACTGAATCCAAGTTTGTTTGTTTTTTAAATCAGAATGCAATGAAGCAAAACCAAGAATTTAGCAGGTGTCAGAGTGCACAAGAGGAATTAAGAGGGATATACAGAAAGAACTTGTGAAGGTGTGGACATGTAGACACATGTTCATTCTTATACAAACTATAACAGAAGCTTTGTCTTTTATATACCAGTACTCTCATTGGTTAAAAGAATATCAGCTACCCATTCTCACTTAATTTAGCAGTAAGAACCTGTAATTGTTTCAGTGTCTTATTTTACATATCTTTGCTTCTACTCATCTATTTGCCTACTATTTTCCATATTTTTTGTGCAGCAATTGAGATGGTAAATGGACCCTGATAAGCCACAAATCAGGAGAACATCAAATGAGCAAGACACCCTGCCATCTATCCTCTAGAGAGATTAGGGAATATAGTGTTTTGGAAAGAATATTGATGCCAACCTGATGCCTGCCAACCTGTTTTTATTTCCTTGGAAGCACTAAGTACAAAGAAGGAGAATTAACCAGATTGATGCTGGAGGCTTAAAGAAGCCCACAAAACAAATTCATGACCACTTGGGATTTTAATACCCATGACTAAGGCATATGTGGTGATTATTAGGGATCCCGGTATTCTCTGATTTAAAAAAACAAAACAGTTTTCAGTTAAAACAAAAGTAACTCCAAATCCACATTTTTTTCACCACTACACCCACACCCCCCCACAGCTTTTCATTTAAATTATGGAAAAAATGTGGATTTGGGGTTGTTGGTTTTTTTACCAAAAATTGGGGATATTTTTTAAATTGGAGAAAACCAGGATCCCTGGTGATTACCTGGACTTTCTCAGCCAGAGTAGTAACAGGCTTTCTCATCTTTCAAGGCAAAGAGCATTAAACTAGTGCAAGCAATACCCTTTGCAGCCAGGGGTATAGGATTTAGGACATGATCAGTTTCCACCCATTAGAAATAACAATATATAGGCATATTAGCCAGGCAGCATCTGTGTACACAGCCTCCTTCCCAAGACTGGGACTGCCACTGACAAAATAAGCTGTGGCTTCTCTCCCCATCCAGGCGTGCTGGAGACTGGCATTTAGGTAGAATAGATGTTCTAGAGACACCCTGACTCGGTGCCATGGCAAGGAAGTTTGGCATCCAGGGTAAAGCCAGGATCCAGGGGGCACATGCTTGCTTAGGAGACCACACTGTGGTGGGAGCCGCCCTTCCCCTGTCCTCACGACTTCCCAAACAAGACACTTGGGCTCTGTCCTGCACCCCGCCCTGGCTGGGCAGCGCCTGTTGGTACCCCTTCACTTTTCACCTTGGGCAGTCTCCCCACTTCCCCCCCAGCTGTCCCCTACATGCTATGGCACTGCTCCAAGTACACACCTCTAGAATATATTAGCGCCTCTGAGGAGGAGGGTATGTGCAGCTCAAAGCAGCTTGGAGTGGACCTGAGTATCTCCCGCACACTAAGCTCTGGTCTCCAGCATTCCCAAGGCTAAAGATCTTAGCACAGCCCTGATGCATACTCTCAGAGCCTCTCCAACCTATCTGTACTGTTTAAATTGTCAGTCTCTGGTGTGCCTGAGCAGTGGCCTCCGTGTTGAGGGAGACTTTATAGACATGGCCTGAATTATAAATTGGGCTGTGGACATCTGTTCTGTGACTCAGTCTACAAACATACTTGTTTTTAAAAGGGTGATTTTGCTGAGAGGCTATGGAATTCTCAAGACTAGAAGTAGATTCTGCATCTAGGATTCACACAGCTGCCAACATTATGTTAAACACTGTATGGAAGAGGGGAAAACAGTCATGTCTGTGCCACAAAAAGCATACGTTATAGTGTCTGTCTGGTTAAAGTGTGATACAGGCCATAGACAAGATTCATGCCAAATTACCTAGAAAGGCAATTCAAAAGGCCTGCCTACTTGAGGATAAAAACCTGCTACTTAAGAAATGTGACAGACTTGTGGGACTTATGAAGTCTTACTCATACCACTTATAACTGCTTTCTTGTGTTCATACCATGAAGAAAACTTACCCATGCAGCCACTTTTTATTTTCAGATCATTGGCCCTTGATCCTTGATTGAAAACCACAAATTTTGAGAGGGTGAGCAAAAAGGAAGAGGACAAATTTTTCATCCTCCCTGCCCCAACATCAAGCAGTCAAAGTACCCATTATAGATGCATTTTAGGAAAGCAGGGCTAAATTATTATTCTCATTTCATATCGGAGGGACACTTGCAGGCAAGTGTGGGGAGGAAAGCAAATATATGTTGAAGGCATGTGTTTGGGGGGTAGTAGGTAAAACCCAATATAGTTATAGAGAGAAATAAATGGAAACTTGGGGCTGAAGAGTTGGGGAGTAAAATTTAAAAGTTTGAGGGAAGAGATGACAGAGAAAAACTGAAACAAAGTGGAAATATGGAAGCAAGCAGAAGAGAAACAGGCATGGGAGAAAAGAGGTGAGGTCAGCAGAAAAGGCTTTGTCACATATTCATCTGCAACAGTTGCGTATCATAGGAATGTAGTGACCTGTTAAAGTTAGGCAGACAAGAGTCTTTGGGTGAATCTGATATTTTTTACTAGACCAGCTCATGAATGCCGAGTACCCCCAGAGGCTGGGGGAGCGTGGCAATCGCCCGCAAGCAGCAGTGATGCTGTTGATAGCAGGGGCATGACAGTGAGCATCAGGACAGAACTGAGGACCAGCATGCTCACTGAATAGCACAGAGCACATACCAGGGCAGCGCTGATAATCAGAGTCTGCAGGGCGAGGGGAACTGATCCACCAAAGTGACCAGCCAGCAGTAGTGGGCATTTGTCTGGCATGGATGAAGGGAGGAACAGTCATGGAGGAAGACCCCATGGCATCAGTTTGCCCTGGTCTGCATAAATCCTTTAAGGTTATGTACATTATTTTATGTAATGGTATATAATTTTACACAATGTCTTTTATGTAATTATTTAAAGCATTTTGATTTGAAATTAAATTAAAGAACTGAATACAATAAAGACTCCCATATTATGTATCAATTGACTGTGTGTGGCGGTAGAGGGCTCAGCCCTGGGGAACTCCTAGCTGTGCCCAGCTGGCTGACCCCAAACCAGGCTGTTCTAATAAGCACCTCCTCTGAGCTGCCATCTCTGGGAAAGGTGTGGGGTGGGAGGAGCAGGATTGGGTCAGGGGAAGGGAGGTCGTGCAGACTGGAATGGAGCTACTGAAGCATGGAGAGACATGTGCTCCCATCCTGACTGAGGGAGAGGAAGGAAGGGAGCTGGAAAGACCTAGCTTCCTGCAACGAATCCTGCTGAGCCTCCAATGGTCCTGTTCCAGGTCAATGGTTTTAGAGGGGGGACCAGCTCTCCTTCCATGAGTCCTCCATGTCCCATCCATCCTAGGAGGGAGTAGGCTGGTGAGTGAAGCTCAGGAAGCTGGATCCATATAGTCAGCACCCCGCACTTGCCTATACCTTTAAGCCTGGTGCAAAGTGTGGGAAAATTTCAATTAAGCTCACTTTACCTGAGGTTAATTGAAAATTTCATGCAAGGACAGGGCCCTTTTCTGTTTCTTCCCCTAGCCAGATGGGAGAGGGAAACTTTCCCTCAAACACCACTAAGTCCAGCCCCAGATAAGGTGGACTATGAAAGGTTGAGGGGAGTTAAGCAAAGGAAGCATGTTTTCCCATAACCCCAGACAGGATAACTCCCAGCACCTGGGAGTGGAGCTGAAGGGCAGCCAGGCCAGACCTTTGAGAAGCAATAAGGCAAGACCCTGGAAACAGAAGAAGCATGCTTCTCTCAGCTTCTAATTTTCCTAATTTCTACCTATTTACATTCTCACTGACCTCCTATCACACTTTGAGCTTCTTTAATTCCTTGGAGAACTCAGAGCAACAGAGGTCCTCTATTCCTGAAGAAGGGCAATTATGCCCAAAATCTTGCAAAGACTTTTCTCCAACTACTCAATTGGCCTTATAAAAGATATCATATCTGCTCAAATAACATTTCCTGCCTATATCCTTAGACCCACATGGCTACAACCAAAAACCCTCCCCTAGTTTCAAGGTTTTCATGCACTTAAACCTGGCTACTTCCCACAACTACATGGTTTCTCTACAATTAAATGATGAGAGGTCTGTTCTCAGCATGGAAGGGCAGCGGGTGGGGAGACCACTAGAGATTTCGAGGGTACAAAGGAGTGAAATGACTGGAGGCCATGTATCTTGTGACACAGGTGGAATGAAAGTAAGGCACTTTATTTCTCCACAGCATTCATACAATACCCTGGGATGACCTCTTGTAACAGAGCTGCTACTCCATTACTGAAGAGAAGAGGGAGCCGAGAGATGAATGACCAATCCTAGATCCTGAAACAGACCTACAACAGCAAAGAGGCCGTAAATAAAATTCTCACCTGTCCCAGGTGTCGGATAATTAACAGGCATGGGGCAGAAAAGGATTGGGTGAGCCAGGGAAAGACTCATTCATAGCCCCAGGGCCTGACACAGAGAGAGAAGTCTGGATGGAGGAGCTGTGGGAGGCAGTGCTGCAGGGAAGAGCTAGTCTGAGCTGTCTGTAGAGAAAGGAATCTGAGCTATGGAGCAGCTGAAAGAAAACCTGCACCCCAAGCAGCAGCAGTTAAGTGACTTGAGCCTTTGTGTCAGTGTGACTGTGGGGTGAGATAAATTTGTTCTGAGAGTGGATGCTCATGTTTTTGGTTTGCATTGAGACTGAAGGACTGGATTGTGCTGGTAGGCGGCATGGAGGAAACCACTGAGTAGGGTGCCCAGGGGTATTGCAGATCCTAGGTGCTTTTATCACTAGGAAGACTCTAGTGGCAGATAACCGATACTGTGACCTGAGGGGCCCAGAGCCCACAAGAGATGGGATTGGAGCTGAGGACTAGAAGCTTAAGGCCCTGGTACTCTGGACCTTGGTTGCACCTAGCCAGAGCAAAGTAGGCCAAGGCCAGGGTGCTTCAACCCAGACCTGCCAGCTAAAGCTTCCTTTGCCCCTTAGAGACAACCTTCCTGTCAAATTATAACATCAAAGCATGCCATGCAAGATAACAGGATGGGACCCTGAGAGGCTGAAGGGGACAATAAGATGATAGGGTCCAGGTAATGGCCAGGAAGCATAGGCGACTGGTAGGAGGTACATATGCCCCCCGTGATGGGGCTGGTGCCCCCCCAACAGCTGACCCTGATGCTGCTGGTAGGGCTGGTGTCCCCCTTCCCTGGTGACAGGGTCAGTGGCTCCTGCGAGTGCCCCCCCAGGTTCAGGAGGCACCACCCCAGCATTGAGCATGCTACACCCAGGCAAAACAAATCAAATACAAAAAACTCAGCTGGAGTGGCATATCTTTGAAACACTCAGAGGGTACTTATGGCAGTTTAATATCCCTCAACTGATGACTGCTCTCATTTGAAATGCCTTTATGATGTCTTTACGGTAACGTACCAAGGCCATAAGTATTAAGTTGAACAGGCTGGCTGTTACATCTTACAATTAATGCTAATTCTATGCAATATCATGTGGTATTAAATGTAGAATGTGCTCTGAGCAGTCTCTCATTAAGGCTAAATACTAATCTCTGAACTTCACCGCTCTGACTTGCCTGTAGAGGGCTGAAGACCAGGGGCATGCCAGGATGCCTGGGTTCAACCTTTCCATAACCGTTAATTATCTGTCATATTGACTGCTGAAGTGCATAGATGGCAACTGAGAATGTGACCCAACTTTACAGAAGCACTATAAAAGAGAGTTTCTGCCTTAAAGAGCTGCAGTCTAACTAGACAAAGGTAAGCAGGCCTTTGAAGCAATGTAGCAAGTCAGATTGACAAAAAACAGTGCACAATTTGGGAGGGAACAGCAGGAGGCAAGCAGCTGGGGTTTTCCTTAAATACATCCTATGGTTCAAGTCCTAGTTCCCACTAGAAGCAAACAGAAAGGGCACAGAGTGCTTTTGAAAAAATGCCAAGCCTGCAGGAACATACCGCATGGTTCAGTCTTTGACAGTGAACTGCTGCCAAGCAGTGCTGTACTGCTTTACCCCCTGCTTGCACTGATGGAAAGCCTGGCATGCTCCATATTCCCAACACATAAACCCTTCTCCTAAAAGCTTCATGCTCCTGCTTCTTCTAGGACAGCGGTTCCAACCTTGGGGTCACAAAGATAAGAAATGGGATTGCAAAGACACTCAGTAGTGTCAACTGATCATTATGAAAATCACAGAAAAAAGTGGGAAACGGCAGGTTTCTCTTGTGGGCTGGCAGAGTTCCAGCCTGCAAGGGGCTGCTTGGGGCTGGTGGGAGTGGGAGGAGGGCAATCAGGATGGGGGCACCACGTGCATGCATGTGTACACATGTATGTGGCAGCCAAGTCAGCATGGAGAGCAGCTCTTGCAGCTTTCTCCAGATAAGCCTATGAGAGTGGAAGGGCAGATTGAGACATGCATGGGGAGGGAGGGAGTGGGCCAGAGCTTGGATTGAAGGTGCTGCCCAGCTGGGCTAATGCATGGGACCCAGAGCCAGGCCAGGAATGCAGGGTTTGGCTGGCGGAGCAGGATGGAGCCATGGGCAGGCCCTCTGGGGGACAGCAGAGGGTGCAGGCTTCCTACCACTGCACACACTCCCATGGAAGGAAGCATAGGGAGGCACCTGCTCCCCAGATTTGTGTGCAGGCCTAGGGTGGATGCGGGCTGCCTGCTGTGGGCCCAGAGCTCCCTGCCCTGCTTTTCTCCGACCCACTAGGCCACGGAGGCTGAGGGGGAGGGCAGCATGGCTTGGAGCCCTGAACCTGCAGCCTGTGTCCTTCCCCGCCATAGGCTCCAGTCTGGCCATGCTGTGCATGGGTGGAGGGGGTGTTGATCTTCTATGCATCATTTTGGGGTCTCAAAAAATTTCCAAGGTTTAAATGGAGTCATGCTGAGGAAAAGGTTGGGAAGCACTGTTCTGGAAGCATGGAGCCAAAGTTACTGAGAAGGGGGCTAGTCTGGATGAAGATGGTGTGTGGACACCCAGCAGGACTAAAAAGATTCAGTAAAGAAGTTTGATACTATTAAAGAAGACTTCACTCCAGAGCTTTGGTTTAATTTGCTATAGAGCATGCAGAATACTGGGTATATCATTGAAAGTGTATTTCAGGGCTTTATTTCAAACAAACAGTATTGGGTTTGGGGTTTTTTTTTAAGCAAGGAAAAAAATCCTGGGCAATCTAACAGTTGAGAAGGGTGGTGTTTGCCCCCCAGATAGATACTATCAAATGATCATTTTCTGAGAGACTCTCTCACTGCTCTTCTGCTCATATAGGCAAGGAAATTGGTTTAAACACTTACCAGATTTTCAAATAATATAGGAAAACCATAACCATTTTACCTGGTATCAAAACACATTCTAGAAATGTACAAGGCACACACATGAAACTTTCACCTTTTCAAATAAAAGCTATTGAGAAAAAAATCAGACACATAGAAATGGGACTGTTTCTATGAGAATACAAATCAGCAATCTGTAGAATGACACTAACTAAAGAAAGAAATAAACAGGGATCACTTAAATTATGACCACCAATCTTTCTGGGTAATTGCTGAGCAGCATATAAAGGACAGGAAGAAAAACAACACTGAGTTGAAACTACAGAGGAAGATGAGACGAGCGAAACAGACAGCAATTACCCACACTGGAAATCAGCCAGGAAGTCAACCCTTATCTTGCTAGCTAAGCTACTGTATCTTTAACAATCATAAGTGACACTTCCAGCCACCAGTGCATGCAGCAATAAGTGAGAACACTCACTTATTTTCACATATATATAGTTTTAATTTAAACAAATCTGCTACCCACAAGGTAGCTCTTAATACCCACATTCAAAGTACTTAAAGCATTTCAAGCTAGCATGGACTGCACTTCACACAACCTTGGCAGTCATCCAAACGACATCCCACATAGGTTTGAATATGATGCCAGGTTTATACCTGTGCACTCCTGACTGTTCTCAGATCATCCTGATGAAATGTAAACTCTCCATCTAAACACTGGTTCATGCTCAGGGTTGGCCCACTTGCAGTTGCAGCTGTGGAGTAGCACACACTAGCATTGAAGCACTGCAGCATTATGCCATGTCTCACTCAGCTGTTCTTGGGTTG
Organism: Caiman crocodilus; assembly: GCA_030014935.1. Classification (NCBI taxonomy): domain Eukaryota; kingdom Metazoa; phylum Chordata; order Crocodylia; family Alligatoridae; genus Caiman; species Caiman crocodilus. The sequence continues at coordinate 38,523,683 of JAGPOW010003648.1, forward strand.
CCTTGTCCTGTAAAGAGAGGTGAAGCCACAGGCAGCCCTTTCAAAGAACTACAGTACAAAACAAGCCTGAAAAGACCAATGCTAAGTAAACACCAGAACACTCCTGGGATACTATCTAATGATGCGACCAAAGAAAGAGCTCAAACAAGCTTACACGGAAGTGAAGGACAGATTCAGGACCTCTGGCAGTGCTCTGCTACCTCTGCTTAATACAAAAGAGCAGACAGGATTTTTTCCTATGATGCTACCAGGAGGCTCAATATAAAAGACAACACCAATAGAACAAATAAGAACATAAATTCTGTATATTAATCAATCAAAGCTATAAACAAGGATGACTTCCTAATCAGCCAGGCATCTGATGGGGAAGAAGAGAAAATCTCCAGAGAATTTCAAAATTTACAGCACTAAGTAAAACCTTCAGAACACCAAGGATAATAGTATTTTAGTATTAAAATAATAATAATAAAAATAATTGCTTACAAATTAACATTGATATTATCCATCACAATTATCTAAAAATTAAAAAAAAAATTTGCGAAGCCTATTTGTATTAAAACCTGATGTCTTGTAGAACAAATATTGGCTGATATACTAGGACTGGCTGCATCAGCATTTAGGACAGAATTGTCGCGCCTGGTTGAGATTTTTTTTTTCCTTTTTTTAGTGAAGCAGCTAGGCACAAGGTCATGCGCGGTTCAGCTTCATTACCCGCATACCCAGCTGACAGTAAAATAAGCGTAATGGTTGTAAATTACTTACTTAGAGTTCTGCTGTGTAGCGTAGATAAAATTTATTGAATTACAATGGTTACAACGTGGGAGAGTCATTAGGAAGATGTAATCGGTGGAGAGCGGGTGAGAAGACGGTGGGTCAAGAAGGTCATGAAGGGTTCAAAGCGCTATAAATCATACGGGGGCCCTTCAGCAGCTGATAGGTTGAGGTACATAAATAACTGGCTTGTTATTTAAGAAAACCTCTTCCCGTTTGTTTGTG
>JAGPOW010003648.1:38540982-38585416 GCA_030014935.1 Caiman crocodilus
TGACCCCAGCACTTGTTTCCTGCCATTGGCAGGAGGTCAGACTAGATGGCCTGCTCTAGGCCCCTTCTGACCCTAGTTACTATGAAACTATGAAACTATGAAACTTGTCCCTCACTAAAATTAGTTCACCTTCTTAGGGGAACTTAGATTGGACCTGCCATTTTTTACTCAATTTAAATCTCCAAAGTGCGTCCAGGTATGGGAATTTAGATCAACTTAATCCTAGTTCAGTCAATCTAAATGTACCATCTGTATGTACCCCCAAGATTCTTCTGTTCTTGCATAAAAATGTCTCCCTTGCATCTCTGACAAAGAAGTCACCCCAACATATTGTTACATTTCTGAAGTGAATATCCTTCATTCAGGAGGTTGCTGAAGGTCTAGATACTCTCAGAGTGGACTGACTGGCCTGATCACCATGCACTGTTTATAATGTAAGCAACTCTGAATGTTTTGAACCTTCGTATAACAGAATACCCATTTCCTAATTAGTTACAATAGTTGTGGGATTCTTTATATGTGATTAGTTAGACTACAAAGCCTAAATTTTCTAGTCTTATCTCACAAAAAATAGCTTAAAATTCCTTGGTTTCTGCAATCTCTGTACAACAGTAAATATAAGAATTTGGGGAAACTGCAAAGTGAAAGAAAAACTTTTGGCTTAAGTATCCAAACATCTAATTCAATGCATCTCAGTGCACAGCTAAACTTTTGTCTTCTGTTTTCCCCAGTTTAAATTCAGCAAATGCATCAACTCTTCCACCGCAAAACATTATGCCCTCATTTAATTATATCTGAGAAACAGTACTTAAGACAGCTTTCCTCCGCTGTTCATCAATATTGATTGAAACAATTTAAAGGATAGGACAGTTTAATTAAGGTGAATCCCTTTCTAATTTTGCTCAATAAATCTGATCTGGAAAACACATTCTTCTGTTAAAGCAGTAGTTTACCTTCCTGATGTATCACCTAACTGGATGCTGAAAAATTAAATAAAAAAGACTCCGCGTTGTTTCAGTATTAGATGGTGAGGATGATAAAGAAACAGTGCCTAGCTGTATAAACCAGAACAGCTCTGACAATATATATGGGGTTTTTGTTTTAACTTTCTTTTTAAGTAAGACCACCAACTTGCTCCTGCTCTAAAACACTCAGTATACAGAAGGCCTCGTGCTTTTTTGGGTCGGGGCTAGGAGGAAGGGGCAGGGAGGGAACCACCATATACATGTGTTTCTCTTGCTACTTTCAAAGCATCCTAATACGGAAATCGCAGAGAATAGCTCATGTTGCAAAGTTGCTACAAAATTGGGCTTTTATAAGTAAAGAATCTGTGAATCCCATTGCTGTGTACAGAGTGACACAGAGGTCACAGAGAGATGTATATTTGTAGCGCAAAATATGCCGTTTTTGCACAGCAAAAAGCAAATGTATCTGTTTAAGTGGTTTGTAAAGGGAAAAAAACATGTTACCTCTTCCATATTGGAGCTTCTTGGCAAAAAGCATAACATAAACGCACCTCTTGGTTTGCATTGCAAATATCTGTTTGTATCATATCCGCATCTGTGGCCCTATCTAAAGTGTCAGAAAGGGCACCAAGCAAGAAATCTCTAGTGATTGATTCTATGTGTGGGTACTTGAAAGTCAGCTGAGCACAGCTCAAGGTTCCTGTAATTTTTAAATGCCATGACTTGGTTGAAGGAGACTATTAAAATACCTCTCCTGGAGCTGAAGCAAACATCGAGGCCCATGAAATCCTAGTTGCCAAGTGTCACCCCATAAGTGGTTTCATGAGCTGAACTTCCTGATTAAATGATATCTGACATGATTCATCACAGTCACCCTCATAGTTGAAATGTCATATACCACATGGGAGTCAATTAATTAGAAAACATCAACCAGATATGAAGCTCAGCCAAAATAAGGAAAAGTGGACATGGGTCACCTGAACTAAAAATCCCATGAGCCACCATATTTGGATAAATGACCACGGATTACATCAAACTGACCCAAAATGAAATGTTTCCATTATGTTCATCAGGCTAAAATAAAATAACCAAGTTTGGCAGATTTTCTAACAGATATGATATGAAATATCAAGTTTTTCTAAAATTTTCCATAATTAAATATAACTTTTTGGATTTTTTTGTCCCAGAACAAAGCAAAAATAAATTTCACAACATAAACATTTCCATGGGACTAATTGTGATTTTCAGTTAGGTTGATCCATGATTCAAATGACAGCTTACAAGATGCATCAAAATGGTCCTCAATGCATCAAAATGGTCCTCAAAATAAATGCTGGATACATTTAAATGAGGAATTCTGAGGTACCAACATAAAGCAGTCAATCAACTACTCTCTTATGAAAAGAGAACTAGGTCAGTAAATAACCTTCCTGTAATCTCTCAGTATGGGGAACTTGCTCCCAGTGCCTACACAGAAGTGTATTCTACTGAGCATCAGAAGGCTCTCCAGTATAATTCATGCAGGGAAGATGGCATTTATGATTGGTTTTGGATCCTTTCTAAATGCAGTGTTTGCTTAAGTAAACATTTGACACGGTACTGCTAAAATAAAATGCTAGGAAAGTTAACACTGAAATCTTATTTATAGTGCTGCATATGAAAACTGTGAAAGCTTGGACAGTATCTCTTGCATAAAAAGGCAAGACTATGGCTGGGGCAAGACTGGGTTGTGGTAACAAGACTGTCACAAGAAAATCAAAGTCTGCTAATAGTTTGCAACCCATTAGGCATAAGAGAGAATGGAGTGCTTGTGGTACCCAATAGCAGACCCATGCGATAAGATAATAACAGTCATAAGAACAGTCCTCTGTCCCCTACCACACCTGAGAAGTGATAGTTAAAAGTATTGGCAGAGACCTAACACACTCATTGCATAAATGTTAACTAGATTCAGAGCAAACCAGAAAGGAGACGTGACTTTCTGTAGGAGAAACCGACAAACTACATCTATATATCAATTGAGCTAAGTGTCACTAAAGAAAACAAAAGCATTAAAATATCCACTTCAAAGCAAAGCATGTTGGAGACAAAAGCCAAGGTGCATTGAAAACATGACTGTAAATATATACTGGTTAACACATTCCCCCTTTGATTAAGACCTATTTCCAAAAGCAAACTTCCAATATCTGTCTAAAGTTTTATACTAAATCAGTCTTCGTGACTGCATCTAACCTAACTCCCACTTATTGTCCCCAGTGGCCTTTGACCCTCACTACCTCGCATTTATTAATTAACGTATATTTCTCAGAACAGGCAGTCAGTCTCTAAATGCTCATTGTGCTAAACCAGTATGTATTATCCTGAAACAGACACCTATTGCATCCAATATGGTCTCTGATCTTCACTATCTCCACAAGCCATTAGATGTTGCTATTTATTAGGCTCCATTGTTACTATAACTACTAAAACAATAGCATTCTGTGATCCTCTTCCTAAAGATATCTCATTCATCAATACCCATCCTATATGATTCCAAACTGATCGAAAGTATGCAAACTTCACAAATACACAGACAAGATACAATTGTGTAATATGTTAATTCTTTCCTGGCTTGCTTTGTTCAGAGTCTGATTAACCAACTGTCAAGAAGGAAAGCTTCGAAGCTATACAATTAAAACAGTATAAAAAGCAAGACAAAACTGCGAGCAAGGTATTGGTGCAGTCCAGGGAAGATCAAAAAGCCATCCTGTGCAACCCAGCCAAAAGTAAAGGATCCACACCATGAGGCTGTACAAGAACTGCTTCCTGCCTGCATTGGGTAAAAATCTCTGTGCAGCTAAGATAATACTAAGGACTAATAGCTTATTTTACATTGGAAAAGAAAATTTTTCTGTCATTTAGTTTTGTAACTTGTTGGTAGTAATTAAAGCAAGCCTTTCTGCTTTTTATCTGAGTGTTGCATCAGTACATAAAGCACCAGGTTAGAAATGCAGTATCTAAGTGCATATAATAGTATGTGTATAAGAGAGAATGTCCACATGGCAAGAGTTTGGAGAAAACAGTTTACACTAGATACATCTCTTACCTGCTTCTCATTCCTTGTCTCCCAATTTGTAAAGACAGTTTTTTGGGCTCTGGATGCAAACCCTGTGCTCAAGCTCTATAAAGTACAGTAGAAGTTTGGCTCATGCAACTCAGCACCTTCAAAGTTAGAACAAGCATTTACAGGACCTGTTCAGGTTTAGGCAGCTTACTTTAAGCTGCCTAAATCTCAACTAGAAGCAGCACATGTAGGCATTCACAACTGCTGGAAGCACTGTGGGCAGGCCAAGATAAGTAACCTGGGGAGACAAGGGTGATGGTGAGATCTAGGTGGGCTGGCAGGTCACCAGAGGGAGCTGACAGGTCCAGGAAAGGGGGCTAGTGGGTCCATGGTGGAGGTAAAAATAGCCCAGTCTGGATTGTGGGGCTAGGAACAGCACAGCCCTGAGCTAGGCTTTTCCAGACCCAGGGCTGTTCTGTGAATGCATACTGGCATTTGATAGATCAGGTTAACCCATTTTACACTGGTTTAACCAAGATCGATCTAAAATTAATTCATCTCCTGATATGAACTAACTTAAATTGGGTGCACAGTTTTTGGGCAGTTTAAGCTGTGACATTGCCTTCATGCCCAAGGTTAGGTCAATCTAAATGTAACACTTGTATGCACCCTGAAGGTACAAGCTCTCCTTTTTCTTGCTCCCATGAATCCCATTGTGCTTCAAATATCTTGATTTCTAAATTAACATTTAAATGTATTTATTGCATCTTATAAATTATTGACAAATACAATGTTTTGGTTTGTGTAGCAGGGTCCCACCCCAGGGGTAGCTGTGAAGCCCCTCAAGACCCTTCAGTTCATCTGCTTTGCTGTCTTTAGGCAGCTTCCTTTTTTTTTCACATGTCATGCCTCGTTGTACCTGTATTTAGAAACAGAAGTCTACACCGGGGCTCCCCAAGCAAGATCTCACTCATGAGTGCTGGTGTCGCTGCTTTTTTCCTTAAGGGCCAATTATGTGTCCACCTCATCTCCCCTCCTAGCCATGCCCAAGCCTCACAGCTGTTACTGATCACTAATTCATGCCTGCACTCTCTGTTCCTCCCAAGGGCAGGCCTCTACTTCTTCCATCAAGACCCAGGCACTTCATCTCTCCTGGCTACTCCCACATATGGTCCTGGGTTTTTGACCCAGTTTCTGCCTCTTCCACCTGCTGGGCCCCTGTCTCTGACTTCATCCTATTCTAGAGTTTATGTTGCTTGCCCTGTTGGTCTCCAACTGTGGTCCCCTCAGCTTTGACCCCTATCCCTGGGTCCTCACCCTAGTCCAAGGCCAGTTGAGAGGCTCCATGGCCCTGGCAGCAGTCCCTCCTGACCTACTCCTAGGCCATTTGAGACTTCTGGGTTCCCTGGTCCTGCTTATACTTACAGATGGGTTCCTAACCCAGGTCAGTGCTCCTCCTGGGCTACCGATCTTTGACCCTGGTTTTCTCTTATCATAGCTGGATTCCTGCTCCTTGGCCTTGGCTCCTATCCTTTGGGCCTTGACCCCACTCCCAGCCACTTGAAACCTGCACCACCCCTACAGTCTCAGGGCATTTTTAATCATGTAGGCACCACAGCATTGGCCACTGAGAAAATGGCAGTGGTACCCTTTTGAACTGAAGCGCATCAGAGTTGCTTTAGTTCAAAAGGGCACTGCTGCCATTTTCTGTGTCCTGAAGTGCATTTCACCACTTATACAACTGCAAGTGGTGCAGTGTAGTTTGCTTCAGTTCACGTGTAAAGCAGATGCAATTAAGTTTGTGTATAAATGCCCTCAAACCCTAAATCTCTGATCTTGCTACCCCCCACTCAGATGGTATCAGGAGCCTTGCTGCTACTTAAAGACTCTTCCTTCCATGGCTCTCAGGGCTAGACTACTTGCCCAGTTCAAACTCTTGACTGATATCCTCCCTAAGCCCAGCCCCTGGCTGGTCAGGTGACTTCCCTGATTGCTGCCTGAGCTTCCTAGGAAGCCTTTCCTCCACTTAAAGTAGCAGATGCCTTAAGTGCCCTGTTACAGTTGGCTTCCAATAGCACTCAAAAATAAATGAGGGTGGCACTGTCTTTATACCTGCCTTTCCCCTCCACACACACACACACACACAGTGTCAGACAGAGACAAAACTAAATGATAGAGACTAAGTCTTTGTTCATTACTTTTAAAGAATTGATGCTACTTCATCATTTCCACAACAACTATCATAACCTCTTGGTTACTACTGAGAGCTGCTCAGCTATAAAAAGTTTATTCTGATCTAGTTGAGCTCCCTTTGGTCCTATTTTGTCTGTCCACACTATTGGCAATTTTTTAGGCCAAAAACTTATTTGATTTGGTTGCACTTTGATAATTCAGTAACACTTAGGATATAGCATTTAGGAACAACAAATTTCAATTTATTCTTTGCTGTATTTGCTCAAATATGTTTTACTGACAAAACAATATTACAGGAAAAGGTGCTTGTAATTTGTCGTTACCATAAATAGTTTTTGTGCACTCTGGTTCCTTTTTGTTTTCCATTTAGCTCACTCTCTGTGAATTATTATTTAAAGATTGTGAAAATGTAGCATTGGTCAAGATCAATATGTAGAGCATAGTACAGAAAATACATATAGACCATAACCACATTTTCTTTGTACTGATCAATCTAAACATAGAAGGCATATACACTTAATATTCCCTTCCCACATATCCAATTGAAGCAAATGGATGACCTTTTTCAAGGACAAGGAAATACCATTTTTAAACCTAAGAAAAACTGCATGAAAAGATTTTGACCCTGGGATTTCAGTGAAGTAACTCAGCTTATACAAGTCATCAGCACACAAGTGACCTTACTTTAATAGACCATACATTCCACTGAACAGAAATACTCAAATCCAGTCTCACTGAGTATACAGAGTATTCAAATTAATTTTCTACCAACTCAAATGGCATTAAGTACTGTGCTATAGGGAAGACCATTCTTCATTTTATTATGATTAGAAATAATTCTCTGGGAGAAGGCATTTGAGCAATTTAATATTCCAATATTAAAAATTAAATTAAAATACTTGTCTTCTGTGATAGTATTTAATTTTCTTTATACTTTCAGCATACTTTTGGAGAAATCATTTCAAAAGTACACACTTTGAGCTCTCTTGATTTAATGTAGAGATGAAACAAAGTTTGAAGAAAAACAGAGAAACAGGATAGTTAAGCCTGAAGTTGTCTTTTGTTTTTTTTAAGAATTAGGATTTCAGTCTGTATTTATACCAGCTTTTGCTATGATCCAAGAAAACTCAAAGACAACTTTAGCTGATGCAATACCTGAACAACATTCTTTAAGGTACTATAATGTAAGTTCTCTAGCAAGTAAGGTTGGCCATTCAATAAGTAACCCTCTAACATCCCCGTGGCAGCTGATGCTGAGTCAATATATCATCATGGCATGGCTCCCAGTATCAGCAAATATCTGCACAAGCAGGACCCAATCTATGATTATTGCAGATTAAATTAATCCATGTGATCATACATTGAGTGTGGCAAATGTGTACGTATGCAAAACTGAAGTGGGAGCTGAAGGGTCTCTGGGGAAGGGGATTTGCCTGCTTTGGGGTGGGGGGGGGGGGAGAAGGCAGCAGTCAGAGTGCTAAAAGTAGCCTAGTCAGGATCAAGGAGGAAGGAACAGCACAGTTCCAGAGCTGAGATGAGTGGCTGGGTTTTTCCAGCCCTGGGGATGTACTGTGAACTCATGTACATGTGGAAGCATTCACTAGACGGGGTTAACCCAGTTTAGATCAATTTAAAGCAGGGGTGGGCAAAATATGGCCTGTGCACCAAATCCCGCATGTGGAGGGACTTTGACTGGCCTACAGTAGGTCTCAGTCCTGCCCCAGGCACCATCCAACCTGTGACACATCCCACTACTCTTGGCTGTACAGCAGGACTGAGGTGGCTCTGGCACTGGGCTACCTTTCTAGACAAGCCCAGGCGGCAGCAGCTCCTTCCAGCTGCCACCACCCACCCCACAAAGACTGGCAGAGACCCACGTACACTTTCGATTCTAAAGTTAGTTCACCAAAATGTTTTCTTTTTGTCCCAGTGAGGAACAAAACCATTTCCAAAGCAAAGGTACTGGTCAAGTACCAGTATTGTAGAGCATATGAAAACATAAACACATTTTCATAGACCAGAAAGACTGACTGAATTTGTATTCACCACTTCCAAATACTGAGGTGAGAGGTAGCAAGCAGTGTGTATTGTATCCTGAGTTTGCATCTTTGAAAGTCACCTGCAAAACCATTGGCTACTACAGGATAAAACTGTTAATAGCTATTTTTTCAAAAGCCACACTCTTCATGAAAGTATTTATCCTGACTTTACGAGCCAGTCATTCCATCCCAGTAAAATTAAATTTCTGTCAAAGGTCTGGGAAAACTTTTCTGATTATCTGTATCTGTTGTTTTATACATGAATTTATTCAAACACTGTTGCTCATTTTCCTTTCTTTCCAGGAAATCTCTAAAAAATAAAAGCCATACGACCTCTAAACATATAAGCTCTACATGTTCATTTAGCAGTGGTTGTTCCAAAGGAATGAGAAATGCATTATCTTTAGAATAAAGTTGAAGGAAGGAGGTGAATTTCAAAAGGATGTTGGAAAGTCTTTGGGGACAGTTTTGCAGGGGATAGTATGATATGGAAACTAAAAAACTATATTAGGAGCAACAAATTAACTGTATATTCTTAGAAGTTATCAGACAGTTTTGTAGGAGTAAGTAATGAAGGGAGAGGTTTACATGTCAGCCTACTGTACAGTGCTGAAAGAGACAATACTTGAACAAAACAAAATTTGATTATGTTAATATTTCTGCTGGTGATTTCCACAAACAACTCCAGCCCTTTCTGATGCTGACCTAGGTCAAGAAATGTGCAATCTGATTTTTTCTCATAATATATTCACCATTCCACAGCTCAAATATTGTTTAAAGGCTATATTATGGGTAATTTTGATCTTTAAGATAATATGGGAAATTAAACTAATAAAATTCAGAAGCATAAATGTATTGCTAGAAGCTGTGTTCACTTCTAAAAGTAATCTAGAATTACGGGAAAGAGATTAATTTCAGTCTCATTTTCTGTATGCTCAGTCTGTGCTGTACAGAATCTTGAAAACAAAGATTTTCTATTAACTACTCTGAATAGGAGCAGACTGGAGAACAGCGGATACCACAACTGCGTATTTTATAGTATCCTGCTTACCTATGTTCAGTCTGAGACCAAATTGCTAGGGAAGAAAGTAAAATGAACTGCTGAGCTACTGGGGAACACAGTCAAATAGAGCCAAACCCAAACCATCATCATCATGGTTCAAACTAGGCATCAAAAAGGTCACCAGCATAGTTAATTCTTGACAGATATGTCAAACTAACCTGCCAAATCCAAGAGATTAAGTTTTCCTCGTATCACTGTAAAAAATCATTGATTATTCCCTGTCTCCTACACCCCCTCTTCTGCAAGGAGCAGTATCATCATTGTTACCTAGATACCTACTCTGGAGAACATCATGTGTAATAGTAATTTGTCATGTAAAAAGGAAAAGCCATTTACAAAAAGCTTTTCTAAGTAGCAACCTGGGAACTATAGCGCAGACTATAAGCACTTATATAAAGGAAAGCAACACATGAGAACTGTAATCAAGCAGTCAGTCAGATGAGAGGGGATTTATCCTCACTGAACATTACTACATCACTATCTATCAAGATTTATTTTTTAAAGCTTCTGGTTACTTAGATAATAACAAAAAATAAGAAATACACAGTGTTTGTCATTTAAAGGAAATGCCTTTGTCTGAATACTTCTACCTGCATACTGTGGACAGAAAAATGGGGTATAGCGGTGTGAAAGGATTTCAAGATTTTGAAGTTGGCCTTATATGTATTAGAGTGAAAATTTAAACGTTTTCCATGAAGAAAAATGTGACAGAAATATTGTTTTCAGCTGATAGAAATTATTCATTTTGGTGAAAACTAAAATGTTGCTTCTATTATGCCTATTTGATTTTGTATCATCTAATATGACAGTTACAAAAATGTAAAACTTGTTTAAAAACAAAGACAATCACATTTTTATTTTAGAAATACTGGGATGAAATGGTTCTCAACTAGCCATAACTTTTGTTCTCTGTTTCCTTTAAACCCAACTTTACACAGAGTGTCCTGATTTCATAAAGTGGACTGACTTTCATAGAACTGCATATTCTAATGGAATTTAGATCTATTAATATTTCTATAACTATATCTAATCCTGGGCTTCTAATATGTTCTATAACCTGGATAAGCATCATCATGCAGAATGATGCAAATGTTTTATATGTTAAGGAGAGGCATTATCAAGTTCCCTCTAGCAGTTATTACCTGTTCAAAACTCTGAAATAAAAACAAGCCCTGATATCTGCCATATACATATAATGTAAAAAATAATTTTGAAGATCCCAACTGTCATAAATGAAACTGTCCAGAAGACAGCCTTCAGTGATGTGGTAAGCAAGATATGCAAAAGGAAGGCAGACAGGCAGGAAGGAAGGAGGTACTGAATGAGAATCCAAAACCTTATTTATAAAATAAAACTAGAAGAAGCAAGTTATCCGTGATATTATGTCTCTGTGAACTTTGACAGATCATATAGTCTAGTATGCATGCATGTATTGTTGTAAGAGTTTCTTTCATAGGAGAGACCTTCCAGGTGTCATCCTGGGATTACTCTGACTTCCAGAGGGAGCATATTTGCCTCAAGAGAAATTAAATGAATGCTAAGAGTTCCTACCAGGAGAACAGCAATTCTACCAGTAGAAATATAATGTCTGTATGTAGCCTAAGGCAGAAGTCATGGGCACGGATTTAGGCTCAAGAGCTTTGCTGAATTGTGGCCCAAATGACTATCACGTTTCCAGCTTCCTAGTGTATAGTTAATTATCTATTTGCATTTTAATTAAGAGACATTAACATTTTTTTCATGTGATTTATTTTAATTTTATGTAATGATTAGATTGTCTCTAGTGTTTTACTGGAGTTGTTCTTTAGTGAAGGAACTAAGCAGAACAAATTGGCAATCCCATTTTGTTTCTTGAAAGAGTTCTAATTATTTATTTTCCCCATTTCTAAAGAAGGAAGCATCTTAATTTTGATGTTACTAAAAACTGCAACAATTATTTTAATATCTTTGTGGATGACAGAATTGACTTCATAAAAAGGCTACTTTGCCTCAAAATATTCAGAATACTGGCTAATGCCTTATACTAAATTAGACCTTCCAAAAAACTATCAATATTGCCTTTTTGAACAAGAAACTTTTTAAAAATATTCTTATTTTCCATCTGTTATTGTAGCCTGATAGTCACTATACCTCCATTTCACTTTCCTTTTTATGAATGAATTTTTATCAGTTAGGAAGGTTCAATGAGTCTATTTTCAAAAGCAATTTTGTGTCATGAAAAAAGTACAGTAGTCATCAGTTAATCAGATGAACCTTTTTATTTTTTGAAAGAGTTCATGAGCCAGAAATTCTGAAACACAAAAATGTGACACAATCTGCTCTCCTTTGAGTCTTTGTAACATCTGAGTGAAATTGATATAGTTGTCAGTTTCAGTTAACAGCAACCATGGAAGTGACAACAACGTCAAAGTTGATTTAGCAGCTGCAACACCTGAGGGGACGTGCCGCTCTAGGCAGTTCTACCTGTGGGCTCCCCAATGCCAGGAACCCCAGGGCATCCACATCCCTGGGTGAGCTGGCTCACCAGCTGGCTGGGAATTTGAGAACGTTGTGGTTTCCAGCCAGTGGCATTCTACATGGTGGGGGCTGCATTAGTCAGTCCCTTTGGGAGCATGTCACATAACTTCCAGATTTTAAGTCACGGTAGTGAACATGGACCCCCTATGAGCTCCAGGTCTGTAGCATTAACTGTGGTCCATGTGGCATCCAGACTCTCTGATGAAAAGTTGAGAATCCAATTCTACTTAGAACTGCTGCTTTCAGACTCTGAGATCAGCATTAATAAGCCTGGGAATCAGATGAATAACAAGGAGGTTGAACAGTAGACAGGCTGTTTACAGAGAGGATCTAGCCTCTCCACTGCTTAGCATGTGCACTGAATCTAACATTTCAGAGAATAAGAGGTCTGCTTAGGAAGGGAAAGATTCCACAGTGCCAGGAAGAATTTTGTTAATAGAGGCCATGTGGGGGCACAATCTCTCTGTTCTCATGAAAGATGTATCCCATGGTTGCTGCAGAGTGGTTAGGGGTGCTGTTTTGTTTTGTTTTGGCCTGACTGTTTACCTGACAATAAGCAAAGGGGAATTAGACAAACCTCTAAAGCCAAGTGCTTGTTCTATTGCAGGGTGGATGTCAAGAAATACGTCTGTGAATGTGTAGGATAGCTCAAGGAATTTGCAGTGGAACAGAATATTCTGTACCTGTTCTGCACAGTATCCAGTACTGTCAATCATTAACAAATGCACTCAAATCAGGATTCACATCTGCAACAAACTTCATACACCTATCAGATTATTTAAAATGGGTCAGAATAAGGAATACAGGGAAATTCACAACAACTCTATGGAGGCATATTGAACAAGACACTGAGATAAGGAACTGATCTAGTAAATTGACAACAGCCATAATTTTCATGGAGTGACACCATTTAGATCAGATAACATATTATGTATTTCTAGGACCTAGCCCTAGGGCCAGTCATACATGTTTAACTGAAGTTAATTGGCTTGAATCAAGCTTGGTTCTGTAAAAGTTAAAGACCATGTGTGAAGGTACATTACAAATTGTTTATAGTACTTACTATAATTGAATGGAATTAAAATACATGGGTAACAAGAGCAGCTGAAAGCATTCACTTGTTCCCCATTTGTACCTAACCTGGAAATTGAAACTCTTTTCAGCTGTGAACTTATGAGTCTATGGCAGGCTAACAGTTTTCCTAGTTAAAAACTAGACTCGATCACTACAGTGCATGATGCATGGGACCACACTTGTTTAGAAATATTAGCTTTTATAATTTCTAGTTAATCACTCCTCAGTGGTATTACTAATCATACTTTGTGCATACAGTTTTTCATCCCAAAGTACATAGAATCATACAAATAATTAGGGTTGGAAGGGATCTTAGGGGGTCATCTAATCCAATCCCCTGCTCAAAGCAGGACCATCCCCAACTAGATCATTCTAGCCAGGGCTTTGTCAAGCCAGGCCTTAAAAACCTCCAAGGATGGAGATTCCACCACTTCTCTAGGTAACCTGTTCCAGTGCTTCATCACCCTCCTAATAAGAATGTTTTTTTCCTAATTGCCAACTGAAACCTCCCTTGATACAACTTGAGACCATTGCTTCTAGTTTTGTCATCTGTCACCACTAAGAACAGTCTAGCTCCATCCTTTTAAGAATCACCCTTCAGGTAGTTAAAGGCTGCTATCAAATCCCCACTCAGTCTTCTCTTCTGCAGACTAAATAAATAGTTTTCTCAGCCTCTCAACATAAGTCATGTTCCCCAGGACTTGAACCATTTTTATTGTTCTCTGCTGGACTCTCTCTAAGTATTGTCCAAATACTTTCAATAGTGAGGGGGCCCAAAACTGGACACAGTACTCCAGATGTGGCCTAACCAGTGCAGAATAAAGTGGAACAATTACTTTCCTTGATCTGTTTGCAACACTCCTACTAAAACAGCTCAGTATGCTGTTAGCTTTCTTGGCAATAACAACACACTTCTGACTACTTTATGAAAATAGATGTGGCCTATTTATTTCTTCTGTACAAATGGGGAACTCTGGCACCAGGTGGTAATGTGATTAAGCAACCTTGAGCAGCAAACCTGTGACAAGATGAGCACTCCTAACTGTCAGCCCCCTCTCCCCAAGCTAACCTGTAGTCTTCAAACTTGCAGAATGTAATTGCCAATAAACCAGCAGTTAGAATCTGTATTGTTTGGACTTCAAGACTCAAAGACATGAGGGCTTTCTGTTATAGCAGGAATTGAGTTCAGCTGAGATTCTCAAGCTGCCTTCCCCATCAAAGAGCTGATACTGAACTGAAGACATTCAACCCTAGAATTTACTTTCTACACTACATTAGCCTGACAAAAGCTAAATGACTGCTCTCGAAAAATCATTCTAAAATCCTGTCTTCTGCATTTATCCACACTTTTAGGTCAAGTACAGACATTTGGTGTATTAGGGGCAGGTTAAATAGATTCAGAATGGCTGCTTGATATCAGTTAAGTTGATGTGGGGGTCCACCAGGGGCTGGAGGGAGGAATGCAGTGCAACCCACAGGTGGGGTGGGTGGGGCCAGTACAATCTGTAGGGGAGCAGGGCTGACATGACCCATGGGTTGGGTGGAGGGGCAGGTGTGATCCACAAGCAGTGGGGGGGCATGAACCACTGGTGGTGTGGGGACAGTAGGTATGACCCATAGGTGGCATAGTGTGGGGTCTCTGCCCCAATAGACCTACACCCCCAATACTTCCCCACTTCCCCTCTAAAATCTTTTATTAGACCAACTTAAATAGTTGGAAAAAACTTTTAGCAAGCTTTCGGGTTTAAAAGCCCAAGAAAACCACTCTCTCTTTAATCTCTCAGTTCTGATCCTCAAAGGGAACTTAAAAAAAAAACTTCTGAGACAAGCCTATGAAGTTCACGTCATCAACCTCCTGGATCCTAAAAATCAAGGACTAAATATAGACATTGGGCTTATGACACATTATAACCTGCCTCCTCAATCTACATCTTCACTGACTTTCTGTCTTGCATGCATACCAGCCTCTGGCTTCTTTACTATTCATTCTATCCAGGAAGAGCACACACCAACTGCAGAGGCTTCCTCAGCCTGACAAAGGATTTTTAAACCCTAAGACTTGCTAAAAAAAATTTTTCCAACTATTTAAGTTGGTCTAATAAAAGATATCAGATTCACCCAAAGAACCTTGTCAGCCTTAGTCTAGCAGGTTCATTTGTGAGTCATACATCCAGTAATAGCATTTTGATAGGTTTATTTTACAAAATAAAAGAAATGAATTAGGTCTATGCAGAGAAAAACAGACTTGAACTTTAAAAATAATGAAATTAGAACAGAAACTCTGAAGAAACAGGAGGCTTGAGGGCTTAGTGACTTAGCACACTAGCTGTTCATCTGTAGGGACCTCTTTTCCTGTTCACCCTACCTCAAAAGTTGAATGGAATGTGACCTCTTCTTAAGAGACAGTTCCACCAAATTCAATCCAAATGTACATAAAAATATTTTAAATGGTTGTAAGCATGCTAAAAAAATAATATATACTTCTGAGGAGTTCATACATAGGAGCCTTTGAATTACACATATAAGAAAGGTCTCAAGGGGCTGATTTTAGAATGAAGGGATTTTTTCCTCTCATGGCTTTCCTACAAACAAGGGTATGATTTTGCAGTGAATCAACTACTGCTCATTAACTCCCTGTGTGGACACTTCATATCCTCTGACCTGCCAACAGTTTCAAATATAGATGGGACTAGTAAAATTAACTCGACTCTAAAAAGGGCTACCCTTAATAATTTTTCAGAAGTTTTAATCTGTGTGTAAGACAGCAGCCTCAAAGCTAATAAAAGTCCTTGTAGCTAAATTCTTCAAGGGTTGCACAGATGAATGTTTAGTGCACACTCATTTCCAAGGTGGAACAGCTTTTCTTGAAGCATTTAATCAACCAACTATATCTGTTCTCTCACTTATTGGATTATCTCTAAGGCAATTAGAGCATTTCAAATTTTATATCTGTCCATACCCTAAGAGCATCCATAAGGGGAGTTAGCAGACTGGCTCTTACGCTGAAAGTTCACATCCTAACTTTCTGCTCTTTAAGACTAGGGACAGAAATTACACGTAAATCAGTATAAGTGATCAGAAACTGATTCAAATCTGTAACAACAGAAGTTCAGTACACATAAACCACTTTCAAAATGGCTGAAACTGGTATAAGATAAACCTGGATAGATGTAAGTTCAAACATACCTGATTTAGATAAAATCAGTTTATTGAACATCTGTCCCAGATCCACACCAGATTCAAGTTAACTCACAGTCCTCCAGCACCTCAGGATGCTTTTTACCTCCCCTGCAAGCTCTGCTCTCAGGATGAGTGGGCTAGTCTTGGCCCAAGCTGTCTGCTCCAGCTGGTGGAGGGAGGTATGCTCTAGCACCCCTGGCTTCTGGCCTGGGCCACTACAGGCATGTAGCTGCATTTCCAGAATCAAAAGTGAATGTCTGTTCACTTGTTTATTGGTTCAAGCTACTCAGTTTAAACTAACCTGAAAAGATTGAATTGATTCAGCCTTGGGTATTTTGACTGTCGTACTTAGCCTAAGTGTCTGTGTGCACAGGTGGTTTATTCCAAGGCCCACATACTCACCTAAACTCTACTCTCTCAAAAGGAATTTAGATGTATGTTACTGACAAATCTCCTCCCACTGCAGTCAGAAGTGTCTGCTTCCCAGCATCCTTTTCTGCCTGGTACATAAAGAAACTGGGCTTGCTTGTCTGATGAGCTCTAGTAAATCATCTCCTAGACTCACAATGTTTCCTGTCTCTTCCAAAAATTTTAACATGAATAGGAGAGAGAGGGAGTTTGAATTTTCAACTGGCCTTCATGAGTTGTGGGCTAGCCTAATACTCTATTAGACTATCCAAGTAGGGAGGACCTATTATTTGATGGCTGTTTCATGACATGCTACATATAAAATGAGCTGGAAATTTAGCCCTTTTGTACATCCAAAACTCTTCCCTGTTTCTATTGTAAAGTTGTTTTCCCCCTGCAGAACATTGTTACATTTCACAGACTTCTCTCATGTACAGGGAAGATTCACATTCACAGTGAATGGGGCAAAAAAATTGAAAAGTGAGTTGTGTGGTTCTCTTTACTTGTATGAAGATATTTTCAAGCATCTAGGCAGGACAACAGGCTCTCTCTCCCTGAGCCCTGCCTCTTTCAAAATATCAAGAGGTCTCTTAAATAAAAATGATGCTTATACAAAATTAACTACTCTTTCAAGGGTTTGCATCACCCAAACCTTGGGATTTCTTGCAAAATATCCACTAAGCCTAGCTGGAAAACAGAAGTGGAAAAACTCCCATTTAAATCTCACAACAGACTCACAGAGAGTTGGGTTCAAATATGAGTGAAAATTAGTGCTGGATGATTTCTTATTTTATCCTAATAACTTTCCCTCCACAGAAAGCTAGTTGTTTGCTTGTGATATTGTCTGCATCTCTCATTATTGAGCTCCCAAAGCAAACAGAAATGTAAAACATGGAATAAAACTAGTCATAAGTTTAAGAGAATATATATCCACACACACCTTATCACTGAGCATGTCTACATGAAACGTTTACTGTGTGGTTTCCCAATTAGCTCTGCAGTAAATGTCCTAGTATCTACATGTTCATCCCTAGTATGGCACACAAAATCAATAAACCGTGTAGTAGAGTAGGATTTATATTTACATGTCTTACCCTGCTGTGGAGTTTTTCATGTGCAGTAGTGTATGTGTATAGGCTGAACGTCTAGCTAGCTCCTCTGAAGGGTGCTTCAGTGTCTGGGCTGCCTGTCTGCTGGCTAGCTCCTCACTGAAGCACCTTTATGCCCCAGCCAGCCTCTCTGCAGCAAACTGAGCCCAATTGGAGCAGCCTCAGGCTCCTGTGCTCTGGGATCACATGCAGATGCTCGCCCGGGAGCTTCCCAGGAGCAATAAACTTCAGAGCACCAAGCTCCACAGTCTATTGCTGTCCCCTAATGGCACATGTAGATACACCTACTGTTACCTAAAGACAGGTGACAAATGCTGTGTTTGGGTTTCATTGTATTCATGTCAACAGAGTTGGTAAGGACTTGTCTAAGTGTCTTGATCTTCACTGCTCTGAGCTGTTTAACAGGATGAGTAAGGAGTTAACAGACTGAGCATCTTTGGTTCTCTAATCCAGGGATGTGTTGTCTGAATGCTTCATGTAGTATTTGCATTTTGCAAATGTTCTTCAGATGAATAACAACTAATCAGAAACATATCTAATGTAGCAATCATACCTTCAGGAAAATAACCAAGCAACTCATTTCAACCTATCCACACAATTCTGCTGGAAATCTATGAAGGCAAGAATTTTTCCCAGCCCATTGTATAGGTTTCCCACTGCAAAAAGTCTAAAGCTCTCCCCATCCATGAGAGCCTATTACTACCTTTTGGTGTGTCACTCATTTTCCTGTTATGTTGTGCAACAAAGGGTAAGAACATGTCTATTTTCTCTTCATTTGTTCACCTTAAATTTTTTTAAGGCAGTACAAATGAGAAATCAGACAATGTCTGTTTCCATCCAAAGAGACGTTGTATCTACATAATGAAGATAGTCAATCCTGCTTCCATCTCATGGATCATATCAGAAGTGGTACAGTAAATTGAGCCAGATTCATCCCTAGTTTCATGTAAGTTTCAACAGGATTATACAAGATATAAATTTGGCTCATGATTGGGAAACTGAAAAATACAGATGGGAAATGTGAAGAAATTTCTACTGTTTTCTGAACTTCTTAAGCTCCCCTCGGGAAAATTCAGTCCTGTACTCCATCATTAAAACCGTAACTTGAGAATCGCATGTCAGCTGCTCTGTCACTTGCAGAGCCTTAGGTCTGCCTTTTTGGTACTGTGTGACTAGTTTGGCTGACCTCTGTTTGTGTCCTTTTAGCTAGTACTGCAAATTCTGACTGAAAGGAGAGAAAAACAAAACATAGCCAAAGACAACCAAGAATCCTGAAGCTTCAGGGCAACATAGCAGTGTATTTTTTTTTCTAACAGGACCTAGTATTTATATTTTCAGAACTAGTCCAAAATGCTGTTTTGCACTAAGCTGGCACTTGACTGATTATTACAAACACTGGACTCAAGCCTAGCAATCTTTACCAACCTTTTTGATCTAATTTTATTCACAACGCTTAATGCAATGTTTGCCTATGTAAGTAATGGCTGATAACTGGAACAGGACTGACAGGACTGATTCTAATTTACGCCATATCCATGGTCATGTAAAAGAAACATAGAGACATGGCACATGATTACTTTATATTAATGTGATTGGTCTTTATACATCTTTAAAACAATGAGTAGAGAGATGAAATAGCATAGTCCTTCACTAGTGTAACTTACTCACACCCAGTGCACTCAAATCCTCTGGGAAATCCAGGGGTAAAAGTATGCTGGTTTAAGTTACAGCAAGGTAGGTGTTGTCTGCCTGCTGCTATCTCAGGGTAGCCATTTGCATGACACAAAACAAGCCATTATTCCTCCCTCCCCACCTTCTCTTTCACATATACAAATGCCCCACATACAAAGTGATGAGGTGCTAGAATGGGATGTTCTACGCTGAAATAACATGTCCAGAGTATCCCAGAGTATGCAAATGTACATTTCTATGTACTTACGTGCAAATGTGTCATCTGTCCAAGCCCTAATTAAGCATCTCAGCCTCTGCCTATTTTTTAAATTAACATGCATTAAACAAATCTTAGACATAAATGTTGTTTTTTAAGAGACTCAAATGTAAATCCTATTAAAAAAAAACAAAAACATACAGAAATGTTACATGGCCCATACTGGGAGCAGGGATGCAGAGCTAAGGACAAAAATCAAGAGATTTCATTGTTGATGTTCTTTGCTATTACTAATTTGTATTAAACTAATACTTACAGATCCAAATAGGATTGGGGACTTATTGTACTAAGAGGTGGAGACAGACTCTGCCCCAAAGAAGTTACAATCTGCTTTCACCATTACTTTATGTTAATTGGCAAATATCAATGTCTGCACAAATGAAAATTTGAAGCTAATGTGCATGCAAGAAACCTTTAATTAGTTCGTTCCTGCCTATGCCTAAATGGGAAGGAAATCAAGCTTGTGCATATGACCCACAATCTCTCTTTTAGGCAGGGATAGCTTTTTCTGTTCTGTCTATACAGTCCTCATCCACGGGAGCTATGGCACTAATAAGGATAATAATAAGAAAGAATGACTATAACAATGTGACAGTTCTTCCTGGTTTTGGCAGGATGATCTATGCTCCACTCTACAACTTTCTTCTTCTTTTAAAAAAAAAAAAAAAGTAATATACTAAAGTCAGCATCATTGTCAGGAGCTCTTTGTGGTGGTCATGGTGGGGAGGGGGATGCTGTCTAATGCTCCAAATGTGAGCTTGGGATGAATATTCAGTGTAAGAGATTTTAGTGGAGGGATCACATCTGCTGAAAGAAGAGCTGTACTTTCCAGAGAAAGAAAAAGATATTTTTAGTCAGCGAGGATTTATTTTAGGATTTTTCATTCTAGAAAAATGTTAAGACCCAGCTTCCCTTTCTCTCCCTCACCCCTCCCCAACACACACCCTTATACCTTCTCTCACTATAGGCATGACATACACCTTACTATAATCAGTGATAAAGGGATAAACCCCAGTAGCTCACAGTTATACTTTTAACTATTTTTTCCTCCACCAAAAACTAAGTAAAAAAACCCCCAAAGAAATACTATCATAAACTAAAAACTGGAAACACTGAATTATATCTAGAAGTGTACAGATTTGAGTCATTTTTGTATAGTGATAGCTGCCAATTTACTGACATGGTGGATGCCAGCTGGCTTTATAGCTATATTAACTGTGAATTGAATGTTCATTATGCAAAGGGATCACGATCAGAAAGATATTTTGTTTACTGCCTGCCTCATTAATTCATTTTTGTCTCATTATATCTTGTTCCACTACATCATGTTTTAAGAAACCCATTAGGATGAAATATGGCATAATGCACTGGAATATTTTTAAAAGACGTTGATACATTATATTACAGCTTATACCAGGCACAAGCAAGGCATGGGGGGATGGGAAAAGGTCTGAAAAATCTCTTCATCCCAAGGTACTATGTTCAAACCAGATGCAGTCCCATTCTTTGCAGGTTTGCAATTTAATTAACAACAATCCTGGAGCATATATTTCAATCACATTCTATTTCTTTATGCATAATTTTACCTGAAGACAATGAGAGCCCTAACAACGTTTATTTTCAATATTAAAAATGCTACAAGCTGCAATCCAGAAAAGGTGGTGGGTTAATTAAAATAGCTTAGAATTTTCAAAATGTGTGTGTGTGTAGCAATAACTGGTGAAGAGCCTTGGTGGCTGTACCCTTTACATTAAATATATTGCTTCAGTGTTGTCAGATATAATCAACCCATTAGCTGTTCTGTGTTTAGGAGATTAAAATTCATGCATGAGTATTTAGTCCTGGAGGAAAAAAAGTTGTTTTGACAGCCTATGAAACTTGGTTGTGCAACATATCCAGAGAGCCAGAAGTAGCGGAAATTAAAGTTTACCTACATTACCTTGCTGATATATTTGAATCTTGAGCTGACAAGTTAAGCTCTACAAAGATGAGAATAAGAAGCATAGTAGTATTGGTCTTGGCATGGATTTTGGGAGATTCACATTCAGTTTCCAGTTCTGTCACAGAGTTTCTGTTTGGCCTTAAGAGACTAACATACTCTCCCTTGTACTCTACTTCTACCCCTGCAAAATACTGATAACTTCAGGTAATCTCCAAGTAGCATTTGACTAACAGGCTCTCTTGGTATCAACAATTTCACATATTACTCTGTGTTCCATTGGCTTCATTAATACATAACAAGGATAAAAGATATCAGAATCAGACAAAGAACCTTGTCTTAATACATAACACGCATTTGACAGATCTGTCCGATAGTTGCTGAACTCAAAGAGACTTTGGCTTCTGTCTGAGAGAGATCAAATCTTCTTATGAATTGCCTGCAACTACACACCTATCTATCAACTAGCCTTCCAAAAGCTTTACTTATCTATCAGTCCAAGATAAGTAATTATTTCTCAAGTGTGAGTAAAATATTATCTATAGTGAAATATTTTTAATGGGAATTATTCAATAAGTCATTTTCCTAACCTCCAACCCCTCAGCTAGTGAATCATGTTATAACATTCTTGGGAGGTGGTTATAAATGTATTTATAATCTTAGTCCTTTGATAGACTTTAAAATAAATTAGTCCAAGTGATAAATCTGCTTCTTTTCTCTTCACATGGGCAACTGAATTTTGTTAATCACGACCTGAAAAAACATTTGTCCAACAAATTGTTCCTTCCAAAAAACAGCTTGTCATATACTCTGCTTATAAACACAAGCAGAATAAACTATAAATCATTTCCCCTACAGTTTAAAGTAGCGTCTTTAACCTTCTATTAATATTTATATTTTCATGTACAATTTGTTATACATTTACCAAAAGTCTACATTACGATGATTCTCTTGAGATCATAAATATCTAAATAACAAGCAGGTTATTCCCTGTATTCCCTGTTTAAAGATGTTTCCTAATGAACTGTACACTATGTTAACCATGTTGTATCAGTCATTTTGTATCACTAATTTATTTTTTTATAATCAAGAAACATTGGTGCCAACTTTCAGGAGTTGTACTGTTGGCATACTTTAATCTTGATCAGTTAATACTTTATTCTTCGTATCCATTTGTTTCTTGTCCTCTGAGACCGAGGCAGATATAGTCAGACTTTCTGAAGTACTTTGTTTTTGCCTTAGAAGGCACCTGTCATTTAGAAATCAGCATTATACTCCTAATTCATTTCACTAAGCTTTTGTGAAGGACTAGATTTGAAACCATTGATATAAAAACACATGGAACTGAAGTTTGCCCTTGGATATACCAAAGCACCCACTTGTATTAGCATTAATAATAATCACACATGCTAATATTGGCAGCATGTGGACTAACTTTGGAATTCAATTTTTTGGCCCCCAGATATTTTTTCTAGTAGCCTTCCCTCCCCCTTACCTTCCTTATTTTCTCTATATATTTACACTTTATATTCTTTATTTTTTAAGGAAATAACATGAAAAGGTCTTTTTTATAATACTGTTGTTATATTTTACAGCAAACTCTCAGATTTATCACTCTGCATTTTAGGTTATATTTACTAATTCAGAATCATCTTCACTTCTGCCCTCAAATGACCTTTCCCAAGAGAACAGAAGATGCAAGAAATACACCGCTGAGGAATCATCATCACAAATGAATCAGAGACAAATTTGCATCTTGCCTGAGAAAAGAGATAGTGGTTTGCTTTATTTCCTCCTTTTTGTTATTGTTATTGTCAATTAGGTTTATTACCCAGTCAGAGGATTTCCATTTTGTACCCTGATGTGTTTGAAAGGAGTTGCACTGAAAGACTGGAAAAAGTGAATCAGAATTGGGTCTACAGCATAGTAATGGTGTCAGAGAAAAGTAAATTACAGTTCAGAAGGTAGAAATGTCAGCTTGGCAAATAAAAGCCAGTGGCAAACTCTTCAGAGCAAGAACCATCTTTTTTTCTATTGCGATTTCTATGTTGTGCTCATAATAGTGAGATCTGAGAATCTAGTTATTTGTTTTTAATTTACAGTGTACAGTGTTAAACATTGGAATGGAATGTTTCATTAGAGTAAGGTAGGACAGTATTATCAAATGAATGTAGCCATATGACAAGATAGATGCTCTCTTTAATTTA
The DNA here is from genome assembly GCA_030014935.1 of Caiman crocodilus. Taxonomy (NCBI): domain Eukaryota; kingdom Metazoa; phylum Chordata; order Crocodylia; family Alligatoridae; genus Caiman; species Caiman crocodilus. The sequence continues at coordinate 38,564,668 of JAGPOW010003648.1, forward strand.
CACATTTAAATCATATTCAAGATAATGGGCAAGCTTTTATAAGAAGTGCCTGAGTTATTTAAAAGAGCAAATGCAACTGACCTGCATAAATAGCTAAGGCATTTTTTAAATGTACCTTGTGCTCCTGAGTTGTTTAGAAACTTTTGAGGAGGATACCTTTAGGATTACATGCAATGCATTACGGAAGTAGTGGATTTTTTCCCCTTTGCACATCTGAAGCAAGGGACAACAATTTTATAGCACATAGGAAAAGAATATGATTTCTCCTTTAAAATGTTAATGAGATTAACCTTAAGTTCTACTGTACTAAATTTTCAATCTAAATTTTCTATCATCATAACTAAATGGGTTTTTTCAAACTCAAATAAATACATAATGAGGCTAGAAACTTTCTATCCTATCCCTGTTCCTCAGACTATGATGGCAATTTCTAAAGAGGACTTCTCTACTATCAAAAGCATATTCTAATATTGCATATATTCTTCTCAGAGCAAGGTAAAGGGTTTTTTTAACCTTATTAAGAGAAACTATTTAAAATAACAAATCCCCTATTTCATCATATGTGCAACCAGTGAAATATTGCACAAGATAACCTTTTTCATGTCTGAAAAGAACAGCAGCCATAATGTAAATCTTTTTTTCAGTAATTAAAATTAAATTCTGCTGAAAACATATGGGAATACACAAAAATTCGATTCCAGCCACTGCCATCAATCTATATCTACACCATATACAAATGCAATGATTTTCAGCTCAATTGCATACATGCAGCATCAGGAGGTTATATCAAAAACTTATTCCACCAAAAGTGTGAACCATCTATCAGAGATAAAAGGAGAATCTCTACTACTTGGAGTAATGTCAAACTACATGTTATGTAGTCCAACATCTATAAATCTAAATCCCATGCACCCAGACATTGACTGTCACACATTTACATTTCAGCCAGTACATTACAGAGAGCAGAGTTGACCATGACAGAATTTGATAATGTGGTTCCCACATCTCCACATATTTTGAAGCTAGCCCTCAAGCTATTGCATCCAAATCCACAGTAAGCCTCACCTGTTCTTAGTAAACCACAGAAGCATGATCAAATGATAGATTAGACATTGGCATAAGCTACACAAAATTACAATCGACAAATTTGCTACAACATAGATATCCTTGCCCTGAAGACCTTACTGTCTTATTACATTTACAGGTACAATGCAGTAAATATACAGAATGGCAGTGCTAATTATAAATCAAATGCTTGGACAAGCAGAGAGGCTTTCTGAAATACTTTATTTGCTAAATGTGGATCGGTGCACATTGACAGTGGGAAAAGGAAATAAAACAATGAGAGGAAGTGTAAGAAAGGAGAGGAGGCAGGACAGTGAGAGGGAGATCTTTGTAAGAGATGAAAGGAGATAGTTGGATTCTGCAGATGAATGGGAAATAGCAGTGGACAGAAAGGAACAATATTTTGGCAGTAAATGCCACAGTTAATCTGAAACACTTTAGAAGCACATAAATTTCCAATTACAAATGACCTGACCTGTTGCCTCCAAACTGTTTTTCAAATAATGCTAAAATTCTGCCACAAAATCAGCATTTTTGAATAATTCAATAGCTCACCTAACAGTACGAACAGGTCAAGGATAACCTAAATATTTCTGGAAAGTTACTTTCAATTTTCTTCTTTCAAACTAAATATAGACATTCAAAAAGCCAGAGGCAGAATCTGGAGTCACTCAAACCTGAACAGGTTTCTGTAAGTGCCCTAAGTCTAGGTCAGGAGAACAGAATAGAAGTTCACTATATGTGGGGAGGTATCGTGAGGGTGCTCAAGCATACTTCCCAGTGTGACCTGCAGCCTCCCAGGCTGCTCAGCATTGCAAAGTCAGTGATAGAAAGAAGACCATGTTGGACGTACCTGTCAATCTAACTTCTGATGGGGGTGAAGGGGAAGTAGGAATGAGCTATGACAGTATGACACATGTACATAACCCTGCAACTGTTGCCCGTGCAGAGATGGGGAAGGGGGGCACTCACTTTATTCTTGCTTCAAAACAGCGGTGCCACCTTGGCCATCAAGGAAGCAAAAAGGGAGACAGAGAAAAGCTGGGTCTGTACAGGGGGAGACGAGAAAAAATGCCACAAGAAGCAACTCATATGAACCTGCCAACCTAGGTTGTCTCACACACACCCACACACACTCCCTATCTCGATCCCTCTCTCAATGGCTCTCAAGGGGATGGTAAATTAAAAAAACAAAACAAACAAAAAACCCCCAACAACAACTAATTTTCACCCAGTTCAATCAATCAACACAAAGAAAACCAACCCTTCCTCCTCCCCTTCCCTCATTAGCAATCAGTATGATAGTCTTCTGCAGCATGCGTAGCAGTTCCCAGGGGGCGCGTCTAGCAGGGAAGCTGCATAGGCAACTGGAATACCAGTGGACAGCGACCTACCTTGATTCAGGAGTGGACCTGGTACTAATATTCAATTCATCGGTCTAACCTAGATTTAGGAAGTCTGATATTACATGGATTCAAGTCTATTTTGGATTAGGATATGCCATTTTTAGGCAATCTCAGTAACCCAAATTTGTGTCCTGTTATTGGTACAAACTGGTTTCTGACCACCTAAACCTGAAAAAGTATAATGTCTGTATCTGGCCTCATTGTTGTGTTTTTGTTTGTTTTCAAAGATGTTGTGCATATTATTTACCTTAAAGTAGTGGTTCTTAACCATTTTAGACTCAAGGCACCCTTCATAACTATTGTGAATTGAGCAGCACTCCATTAAAAAAAAACTAACATATTTATTACACTGCTTACCTCCTTGCAGAGGGGCTTGACAGTAAGGGCATGGGAATGGCTAGATAGCAAGAGCATGAGTCTTCACCTATCTTATTATCTCCTTACACCTGGCTTACCGCCTCACACCTTGTATCACTCTTGAAAGGATTGCACAAAAAAGCAACCAGGAGCCATGGTAGAGGTGAAAGACCTGTGGTAGAGGTGATATCTCCTCCTCTGTGAAATATGAAACACCATAAGCAGAAGGAAATATGACTACAGCCTGCTTACTACCAAACAACTTAGAGGTAAACAGACTATTCTAACTTTTCTCTGAGCTTAATCTGCATATAACATGAATTGTTCCAAACAGGTGATTTTACCGCACTTTCAATTCTCCGATGAAATATGAACTCCATTTCTACCCAAGAGAACTTTTATAGTCTTTTCTCTTATGCTGATGAAGGGTGTTTGTGCCCAAAAGCTTACAAATAATTAAATGTTTTTGCAAAAATCTAGTTGGTCTAAAAAAAGATATCACCTCTACCATGATTCCTGAATGTTTTTACTACTAGACCAATATGGCCCCAACCTGGATACCTCTCAAAAGTTAAGCATTCTTTGTCTTTCTGCATAGCTTAGGAAGCTGGGGTTTTCACTATTTCATCTTACCTATGTAGGGTATAAATAGGCATTCATTTCTAGCAGTGGAAATTTTTTAAATCTTTCCAGACAAGGGAGCACAGGTGATCCTGATCTGGATGAGCAGTGAGGAGCAGGGGCTGCCTCATTCCTCTCATTCCTAAGTGGGGAGTGGAGTAATGGAGGAAGATTCCCCACATTTTCCTGGACTGGGGACACTGAACCAGGAGTGGAGCGGAGCAGCAATGCCCCACACTCATTTTGTACACTGGGGAGTTTTTGGTCTGAGGAAAGAGGGGGGGGAACAGTGAGCAGCTCTTCCTCCCCTCTATGTCCCTCTTGATCTATGGAAGAGGAGCAGTGCAGCAAGGCAACGTCTTTTCACCTTCCCCAGATCACAGTCCCAGAGGGAGATCTTTGCTCCCAGAGAAAGTGAATGAATGCTTGTTCACTCCTAGTTTGCATTGAGAGAGTGGTGATTCTCCCAGTAAAATGTAATGCCCATACTTGGCCATAAAACCACAGTTATAATAGTTCTCCATGTAAAATAAAGATAAAATGGGACTTTAGTTCATCATGCTCAGCACTAGCCATCACTACTGCTGTTACACAATGATGTTTTGTAACCTGTCACTTGTGTTGCTGCTTGTAAGATGAGATAAATGATACTTATCACTGTTTGTTCAGGTACGGTACCCAAAGTGGAATGTTACAATTGTCATTCATGAAGTATTGATACCAATGGCAGTGAGAGCAAGCAGCCAGAGAGAATTTCACTATGCATAAAAGCCAGAACTGCAAAGATTTATAGGTAAACCCTTCTTAATTGACCCTTAAGTAAGACTTTAAAATGAAGGAAAAAGGGTGGAGATGTTCTTTCTATTTCAGAATATGGTTAGATAGCTATATATTGTTTTATAGTGCTGGACACTAAGATGAAGCATATTATAGGAATAATAAAAATATCTAACGAGTTTATTTCCCAATAGATAGCATGTATTCCTTCCACATTTGATTCATGTATTCGTTCCATATCTGATTACTATTTTAACATTTATTACTTGAATTGTGTTATCCATTTTTAATGCAATCATGATCCAGGATCTTAGTCTCCAAAATGTAGAGGTTCTTTGGTCAAATGACAAGTGTCCCAACAAGAAACTATGATTGGGCAGAGCTTTGATCTTTTCACTTGTCTCAACACATGCACACTTTCCCTTTAAAATCTAAGAAAGCCCCTTTGCTGCTTCTTGTTTTGACCTCCCAAATGGTTGATCTGTTCTTCATGGCATAATTGAGAATCAGTCACACCTCAGAAATGTATTAGGGACCTGAAGAAAGGTCCCAGATGGTTATGTAAAGCTAACATGTAGGCACAATCCTCAAGTTTTAGTCGAGCACATTTTGCGACTTTATCAAACAAACTCTTCCACGCTTGTCAGTAGGGCACTGTGAAGATTGCTTGCCCTGCTGCTTTGTTTTGTTTTGCTTTACTTCTTGTCTGCCCATAAGGATATGATTTTATATAGCTGTAACATATACAGTACAGTGAACTACTGTGAACATTTATTTACAGCCACATCTAAATCAGTTATGCACTAGAACATATTGCCTCTTATAAAACCTCTCAAGAAGATAAAAACAAACTGAGAAAATAATTCAAGGTAGGTGATGTACCTTACTCCAGGCAAAGGGATTTTCAAAGGGAATGAAGTAATATATTAGCCATAGGGTGCATCCAGATAAGTGTGTACATGTGTTTCCCCAAGGACAAATAGCAGTAGCACATAGTTGTGCCACTGCTACTTGTCCCCAGGGAACTCCTGTGCATGTTCACTCTGACATGCAGCAAATACCTCTGTGGAGTAGCGGAGGCTGGTCCCAACACCTGGGCTGGCCCCAACAGCCTAACCTGGAGCTCTGGGAGCTTTTGGAGGCTCCAGGGGTGGTGATCTGGGTGTGTGGAACCTGGTCAGCAGCCAAAGCAGGGCTCTAGCCAACCAGGTTTTGGTTTCAGGGAGTGAATACTGCTGCCACATGCGCCACCCTGCTTTTTTCTACCACAGGTTTTTTTGACACCATGATCAATGCCTAAATGTGTACCACATGCAATTTGCAGCACGGCAGGTGGGTCTGTACTGCAGCAAACCACATGTGTTTGTTCATCTGGACATGTCCATAGGGAGCAACAAATGACTCTCTAGGTGGTTAGGTTACTCTCCTGGTACATAGGAGACATAGGGTCAAATGTTCCCAGAGAGACAAAGGAATTCAACTTGGATCTCCTGCATCTTGAGCGAGGGCTTAAACCACTGAGACATTGGTTATGAAGAGTGGTTGGAAGGATGGGCTAAGGGGGAACAGAGGTACTAATTTCTCCTCCATTTTTGTGAATTTAGCCTTCCGTTTTTTCCCAGCTATAATAAGTTGGCAGATTTCAATCAACTTCATTTTTTGCCACATTCTTGGGCAAGTTTTGATGAACTCTACTACAGTAACTCTATTGCCTTCTGTCAAATATGGGATGTGGATACATGACATGTTTACTACACAGGAGATTAACCTTACTACATAGTAAAAATGGAGCTAGCAAACAGTAAAAAGCTTAGCTACATATTAGATCATATGAATCCAGGCTAAATTTATCCCTTCAAAAATGTGTCATAAATTTAATGACAAGGTAGGTGTCATGTGTCTGTTGTGGCAGTCATAGTTTGCTTAATGCAAAGTGGCTCCTTAGCCAGCTAGTGGCAGTGGTTTATAATGCCTACTAAAGGCAGTGAACTGCTTTGTGCTACTGAGCATATTTATCATGGTATAAAATCTGGTAAATGATTCATTACAAATTATGTAGTGTGCTCATAGCTTTTAATACCATTTAATATCATAGATATCAAGTGGTTAAGGAGCCAAGAGCACTATCAGTTTGCTAAGTCAGCCTGGTGAAAATGCATGGAAGGTTATTTTCTGCAGTTACTCCTCAGCTCTGGAGTGCCCTCCTTCTTAAGGTTCAGCAGAGCTCAAGCCTGGACATCTTTTTGGAAGTGCTATAAGAACTTCTTATTTGGGGAGACATTTGTCAAGCAAAACTCGGATGAGATGTGTTTTAAGAAGGTCTCTGCTTTATCTTGATGTTCTAATTCTTTTTTAAGCTCTTTGGTCCTCTTCTTGCTTTCCTTTTTTAAATTATTCTAAGACACCCTGACCCTTTGTTAGGAAGGGCAATATATAAATTGAATAAATAAATACATATTTATATTTTGTTAGCTCTTAGAATCTGAAATTTTATCACACTAAGAACTACAAAGATATCCCCATTTCCAAAAACTTATCCTCTACGTATGATCTCACCCCATGCCTGACATTTGTAACAAATTAACTATAATCTTTTTTAAAGTGTTGAAATCTATCCTTAATATCTCACTACCTTGAATTCATCGGCACATGCACAAACACCTTTTCTTACAATTTGCTGAAGTAAACATGGGCTCTGCTTCTGTTCTTTTAATCAGAAATTGTCTTGAATCAGTCCTCAGAACTTATATCTCCTATATCCCCCCAAACCTAAATGGGATTAGAAACTGAACCTACATTTAATTATAAATTTTACAGCTAGTCTCTTTCCTAATGGAGATTGCTCAAATCTATCTGGCATTAATGGTCTCAAAAATCTGGACAGCTGGGGAGTTTGAAATCCAAATCTGAATTTTGCATATCAGGCCTCCCTACAGTTTTAACAGTTTGGTTAAGTATCCACCTACTCAAATGACATTTACCATCAATTATTCTCTATGTAAACACATGGTGAACAGGTGCTTTTCACTGAAAACAACTTAAATTAATTTGAGATTATTCATTAAATCAAGATGAAAGACTGGGTGATAGCAAGACACATTGAATAAATATAGCGAAAATATAAATGAATAAATACACAATGCTACCCTTAGTCTTATTATGGGCTATTATTTATATTTTCCATTCTCTGTGTTGTTATAGGCCTCTCTTTCCTAGCAATATGTATTTCTTTATGATGTTTCATGATGAGTCATCCATCATCAACATGAAGGAAAACAACTTAGTTGTTCCATGGTAAGTGCCCTTCACCCTCCCTGAAAATTATGGTTTGGGACAGGTAGATAAGAAAAATGTAAATATTTCACACATAAACGTTAGTTCTTAAAACATTTTTTTTAAATGTTGCTATTCTAAGCAACAGGCTTATTGGCTTGTTGCTCTGTATTGGTCACTGCCTCTAAAAATAATCTAGTAGTGACACCATACAAGACAGCAATATAGCCATACAAACATTTGATTTCGATCATCCATTGGCATGCTATTCTTTGTGAGTTGTTACAAATGGTTGGCCAGAAGCACATATCCTTTGGAGTCAATAGCAATCAGCACTACTTGCCTTATAAAACTACAGTTTCATACCCTCTACCAGACAGTATGATCATCTTTACTGAATTTATTTTATAGATGGGCTTACAGAAATGAAGTGACCTGCCGAAGTGTCCTGGACTTCAAAATCAATCCACTGTAAGTCAGTGGAACTTGGGCCCACTGACCAGTTTTTGAAAATAGTTCCAAAGGTGCTTAGTCTTTTGAAACACCTAATTCAGACTCGCTACTAAAAGCTTTCAACAGGGAAACAGAAGTAGGAGAGAAGAGTTTATGTACTGAATAGCACTTTCAATCCATATTTGGTTATACCTTTTTTTAAATTCCAGTGTACTTTAGACAGATCTAGAAATGTTAAGCAGTGTCTCATACTCTGCCATGCTCAGAGGTCCAGCCTCTTACCACTTTATGGACAAGCTCCCTGGCTCACTGAATCAATGCTGTTCCAAACAAGCAGCCCAACACGGAATTAGATCACCAGTTGATTCCAATCCGATAAGAAAAAATAAATAAATGAAGTATGTGGCATGTATTGTAAATCCCTTCATCCTTCAAATCTGAAGTGCTCAAGAGACTAGCCCTGCCTCTCATTTCTGTAGTTTGTTTCTAAAACACAGCAGAAAAAGAAAACTCAAGGGCCTAAGGGTACCACAGGAAATAAAGAGTTCATCATTGAAACTGCTTGGAGTATCAGTGGGGAGTCCATATTATGTTGACCAAATAAGATCTTTCAGGCATCTCAGCATCTGCATCTAATAATGATGGAGCAGTGATACAGCACACAGGTATTGTCACCAACTGGATGAGTGGTGGTGATAGGGACATGAATTTCAAAAAGAACTGAAACCAAGTTGATATCAAGTGCATATTTTAATAATAACAACAACAAAATCAAGAAAGTTTAACTAAATTGAGAATTTAAGGCCATCTTTGTGTGTATGTAGTATATTTATACTATACCATAAAATTTGACAAAACAAATATATGTCCAAACTAGTCTACCAGACAGAATTGTGTTTAAACATGGTTGTACTTGCATCCTCATATATAGGTTTGGGGTTTTTTTTTAAAGAATAGATTTTTTTTTTTTTTTAGAAATATAGATTTTAAAATTCTCACATAGATTCCAATCTTGCTCTTACTGAACTCATTGGGTGCCTATACACGAACAGAGAGGCTGCTCCAACGTGCTGTAATTATGTGCAACTACACTCTAGCAGCCTCCAGAGTCTCATGTATCAGCATCTCCCCACTTTAAAATGGCAGCAGGGGTGCTTTATCTAAAGCTAGTTTGACGAGCTTTAGACAAAGCACCCCCACTACCATTTTGAATCACCAGGAAACTAATACATGAGATGCTCCGGGTGCTTTAATTAGAGTTGCTCTTCGAGCCACTCTTATTAAAGTACTCCCCCACCTCCCAAAGCATGTGTATAAAGGCCTATTAATAGGAGACCCCATACATTCAACAGTAGCAGGTCTACAAAAGAACAACTGTTCCATGCACCAAACTATTTCTAGTCATATTTCCTTTCTAGTCACCCCTGTCCTCTTTGTAAGTGAGTTATTTAAAGATTATACATCATTATTAGAAGAATTATACAAAGACTAGATATCAAAGATTGATTAAAAGAGGAAATTAGGCTGGAGAGTAAGAGGAACTTTCTGTCTAGAAGCTGGCCAAGCATTGGAACAGGATACCCAGAGAAGCTGTGGAATCTTCATCTTTGGAAGCTTTCAAGAGCAAGTTAGAGAGACACTTGCCTAGAATGGGTTAGATGACTAGCAGGGTTAGATGACCTCATGAAGTCTCTTCCAGTCCTACCTTCCAATAATTTTATGATCCTTTCATCATCTTGACTTTAGTTTGGCTTCTGATTCAGAAATGGTAGCAGGAATGGGACCGGTAGCCTTACCCATCACCAGGGGAGGGCCCCTCAGCCATCCAGCAGTTTGTCCCACCAAGCTCGCCAGCTGGAGTCTCCACCAGCAGCTTGGGGAGCTCAGGCCAGTGCCTATTCACCTGCTTCTGAACTCCAGGCCCAGCCATAAGGCATGGCCATTCATGGTATTGCCTCACCAGCAGTGCCAGGTCCTTTCTGGGATGGGTGGGGGCCTGGCCACAAACCTGCACACCGGGCCCCATGGGCTGAGAACAATGGACACATCTGCATGCCTTTGCCTGCTGGGAGGACTATGCCGAGCCACCAATCATGCTAGCTCTGGACAAGTAGCTGGCACAATGGGGAAAGGGTCCTCCCTGACCCAACCCCCATCCTTTCACCCAGCCCCTGCCCCCCTCCCTGCCTGGCCTGCCCACAGCATGCAGAGAGGTGGGGCACAGAGCAAATGTTTGAGCAGCTTGTGCCATTGCACAAACATCTAACTGTGCATCTTGGGGAACTGGCCTTGGGGCACTCACTAGAAAGGCCCCCTGTGGGAAGGTGTCACAGGGCACTCAGGTGCCCTGTGCCTGAAGAGGGGAAAACTGCTAGGGAAGGAGCCCTAGCAGTGACTAAGCATGACAGCTGTGGGTTGCTGGGGCAACTAATGAGCGTCATCTGACCGGAGGGGATAGGGCCTGGCCCTCATAAAGCCCAGGGCTGAGGCCAGGCTGGCAGTTCCCTGCTAGCAGCTGGAGAGGCAGGAGCTCCTGGGAGTTGTGATGTGAGCACTGCAGCAACCGCTCAAGCAGAAGGAAGGATGAGAGCTCCGGAGGCTGGAGGCCAGAGCAATGGTGCCAAGTTATAGCCAGGCAGTTTGTATTATTCCGCCCCCTTTAGTTTGTATTATTATGGCCAGGAGCCTTATGTTTTAGTTATAGCTGGAGGTTTGTGTTTATCTTGTTGTTGTTGTTATAACACTGGTGGTTTGGGTGAGGCTATCAGGGGTTGGAGGAGGCCTCAGGGGAGACCCACAATAGTGTGGGGATCCCGGCGCCTGTGGGGGGGTGCAGTGTTCTTATAGGTGCTAGAGAGTGCGTGATATCCTCATAGGGGCCCACAGAGTGTGGGGCCCTAGCGCCTGGGAGGGTGTGATTCAGTGCCAGTAAGGGCGCAACTTGCGGGGTGTGTAGACCCCAGCCCGGAAAGAGGCATTTGGAGAAGCCCGAGAGGGGCAACATTGAGAAGTCCCGATACGGGGCTGCATGTATTAGAGAGCCCAAGTTGGGCACAGTAAGCCCCAGGAAGGGGGCAGCATAGAGAGGCCCAGGTTGGGCACAGTGAGCCTCAGGAAGGGAGCCACAGTGGGAAGCCCAGGTGTGGGTGCGGAGAGCCCCAGAGAGGGGGCTATCTTATTGGAAGTCAAGTTAGGCCCAGAGAGGGGACAACACTAATAAGGGTCCAAGTTGGACGCGGTGAGCCCCAAACAGGGGGCAATGTGTTAAGGGGCCCATGAAGGGCAAAGATTAGGAAGCCCAGAGGGGGCGCAGTGAGCCTAGAGGGGGCACGGCGAGCCCCAGAGAGAGGGCCATCTCATTGAGGGGCCGGAGGTAGGCATAGGAAGACCGAGTTAATATCTGCGAGGCTTGGGCTGCAGTATTGGGGAGGAAGGAGCTGCAGATAGTGCCCCCTAGTGAAGGGGGCAGTACAAGGATAAGGGCAGCCTCCTCCTAATTAATTAATTAATCAACATCAAAGGTGTGGCAGGTGAGACAAAGCAGGCGGTTGCCCAGAGACAGGTGCAGGGGCCACATTGAGGGTGGCCCCAATTGACACCCTGTCATAGATGGGCAGGGGTCTAGGCAGCAACTCATCTATTCATATGGGAGCCCCATGTCCCCTCCAAGCCCAGGTGCCATGGGGTGGGTGGCAGCACAGCAGAGTAGCTTGCTTGCAGGAGTGAGGTGTGTAGCCATAGCAGCAAGCGCTGCCAGGCGCCTGGCCTGTCCCGCTCTGGGAGTGGGGCATCAGGAAGGAAAACTTATTGTGGTTGCTGGGCACCCATACATGCCTGACTCCTGATATGAGGCCAGGCAGTGCACATCCCCTGGTACAGACCCTCTTATCTCAGAGAAGTTGCAAACTCTCACAACAGCTTCTTTCTCATGGCCTTGCAGGTCCTATAGCTACACACAAGGGAGAGGCCACTCTTGGGAGCTGGGTTGTGGGCTCAGGGTTGCTGCCACCCATAGCCAAGGCCCTGCAGATGCACCAGCTCTGCCAGAGGAGGACTCAGGACTGCACCTGCCTCCTCGAGCGTTTAGTAGTGACTTTGGAGAACCTGCTGAAAGACTCATGGGCCCGGAGAGTAGAGGACATCACCAGCAAAGAGGAATGGAACCAGGTGGACTGGGAGTTCTGGGCACAGCTGCTGGCCTTGGAGTATAAGCAGCTGGAGGTGCTGTAGGAGCAGAACATGATCCTGGCCCAGGCAATACAGGCCACAGATGATGACCACCAAGTGCTGTACGCTATCTTGGACCTGGCAGTCACCTTTGTCCTGTTTGCTGCCTGGCGCCCAACCATAGTCCTGTCTGCCCCCTGGCAGCCACCCATGGCCCAGAAGCAGGCCCCCACAGGGGCCTGAGAGGAAGCCCTATGCCACCTCCAGCAGCCAGAAACCCCTTCTGTGGCACACTACCCAGCTCCCCTACCTGGGCAGAGGCCCACAGCTCACCTGGGTTCCACGTGGGTGCAGAACTGGAGCTGCCTGCAGCAAGGCCAGGATGGCATGATGGCCTTGGACACTGGCTGCCAGAGAAGGAGCTGCCCACACTGGGGAGAACTTTGGCCACCATTGTAAAAACACACTAGGAGGAACTTTGGCTACCGTTGCCCATGGGCAAGCCCCCTGCCCACTAGGTTCACTATGACATCTGCACCCACAGGGGAACTACCAGATGCCAGGGTGCTGCTCGTCTGTATCCAGGATTTGTTCCCTAAGTGCCCCCACCCTGGGACAGAACACAAGCACTTTGTAAATAGTTTGCACAGGAAAGAGGGTATTTTGTTGTTGGTGGGTGGAGTGGGCATTGGAGGAGCAGGCAAGTTGGGGAGGGATGTGGAGGAGGGTGTGTTTGTTGTGGAGGGGGGTCTGTTTGATGTGAGAAGAATAAAAACTGGTTCTTCCGAGATTTCTTTGCAGTGAGCACGGTGCTGGAAATGGATGGGGGTGAGGCGTGGGCAGTGGTCCAGGTGGGCTACAGTGGAGAGTGCAAGAGAAGGTGGTCAGCCAGGGCCTCTTGCATCTGGTGACCCGGCCCTTTTGGGTGGGTATGTGGCTCACCGGGGGCCAAGGCAGGGCGGGGGGGGGGCCTTTACTGTTCCTGCCATCACAGCTGATGCTCCCACTGATAGACAGCTTCTGCCCGCCATGCCTCCTCCACCTAGGCCTCACAGAAGAGCTCCCCTGGACCTCACAAATATTATGCAGCATGCAAGCTGCGGTGATGACCCGAGGTAGGTTGTCCTTGGTGAACTTAAGGCAGGAAGTGAAGGTATACCAGTATCCCCTCAAATGCTTTACACACCCCACCGGGGAACGGGTCCAGCCCAGATGGCGCTTAAAGTACCTGATAGGAGGAAGGGATAGGGAGTCCCTTCCTACACCATCTGACTGGTGTAGGGCTGCATGAGCCAGGGCAGAAACGGGAAGGCAAGAACCCTGATGAAAACGGGCAGGATCACTTTGGCACCCAGCTGCAGGTCTCAAACTCCTGGATCAAAGCACCCTCTCTCCACCAGGCCTGGCAGGATACAGTTATGGAGCATGTGGGTGTTGTGGGGACTGTACACCCAGCTGGCACTCATGTGCCTGAAAGCGCCTTGATAGTCCATGGTGGCCAGGAGCAACATGGAGTGAAGCCCCTCCAGCTGGAGTAAGGCCAGTCCCCATGGGGTGGGCAAATGATGGGGATGTGGGTTCTACCCAGGGCCCTGATGCAGTGCGGGAAGCCTAGGGCATAGAACCCCACTACCACCACTGCCAAGGGGTCATGCACATGGAGCACTGTGTGCCCCAGCATGTATGTTCTGGACTGCATTGCACTATTCCAGGATGGCCTCCACTATAGTGGCCTTGCCTATGCCAAAGACATGGCCCACGTAGCGGAAGCTGCTTGCCATGGCCAGCTGGAGCAGGGCAAGGGCCAACCAGGTGTCCACAAGGAGAGGAGGCCACATAGCGGTGTCTTCCCACTCCAGGTATTATTGGAGCTGCTCTAGGAGGTCCCAGGTGGTGGTCTGGGTCATCCAAAATGCCTCCAGCCACAGCCTGTCATCCCAAATGTGCTAAACAATGTGCAGCCACCAGTCCTGGCTGGCCTGTTGGGCCCAGAAGTGGTGGAGCTGGAGACCAAAGAGGAGTGTGCTATGGCTGGGCAGGTGGTCACTGTGCATTGGGAAGCCAAGAGCAGCCAGATGGCTGTAGGCCAGCCGATGGTCAGCACGGCAGGACAGCAGGGCCAGAGCAGTGGCCAGCAGGAGTCTGGGGCACTGATTGTTGCTGCCAGGGACAGGGGCTGGAGCAGTCATGGCACAGGAAGGCCGAGTTCATGAGGAGAGAGCTGTTGTATGCTGCCCTTGTGCTGTGAATGCTGCTCTTGGGCAGGGAACTGGCTGGCCAAGGAGCAGAGAGCAGGGCTGGCTTTTCCAAGAGGGCTGGCAGCTAGTGGCAGCTGCAGCCAGAGCCTGGAGCTTGCCCCAATGGTGGCAGGGACCCATTGAAGGGCTGCAGGAAGTTTGGTGCTCAGAACAGCAAATCTCCTTAGTCCCTACATGTATAGACACCTGCCTGGGAGAGTTTACTCTCAAGTAGTTTATTTGCAAGTAAACTGATCTTGAATCAAACGCATGTGTAGATGTGCCCTAAGAGAGTAGAAAAACGAGAAAGTGACGTGGCTAAATAAAGTAGTTAGCTAGATAAAGTATTTAGACACTTCTTGGTTCAAAATGCCAATTGTTTTATATTTAAATTGTTATTTTTTTCCTAACACATAATATTGAATACCAAAAATACCTAGTTGTAAAAATTGCTTTCATTATTTTTTTCACCATCAAAAAAACAATTTTAAACAGTTTTTTTTCTTAAGTGATATGAAAATTTACTAGGAAAAAAAATAAAAGCCTTAATTTATAATTTATATCAAAATCAGAACATTTTAACCCAATTGATTTTCTTTTCTAAAAAGGTGTTGGTATGCTTTTTTTTTCTTAAAAATCAGTTCTTATTGAATGGAGTCTTTTAATGCATTCCAACGAGCAGTGGATCAGGTCCTCACCAAAGAGTATTTCTGTGGCTGGCAGATGTTCCTGTGTTCCCTAAGCTTCTTAGGAATCTTTCCAATTCTATTAGTAAAAGCCTATAGCTAATTTTTCTGCTCACTTTGTCTTCCGTATTAAACATTTTCACATGTATGTAAAAGGTCTGTAAAGTGCTATTTCCTTATTTATCTCTTACATAAATATGCACAATGTACTGCAGCAGTATAACTAAGGAGGAAACACTGGGGCCCTGAGTATTGACTTGGGAGCATAGGCAGGAGAAGGCTGGGGCTAATGGGGCTTAGCCCCCCCAACTGAGCCAGTGATAGCGGCTCCAGCGCCACTGCAGCACCATGCCCAGTGCCCCCCCGTGCACTCCTCCACCTCCACGTGCACAGCACCAGCACATGCCGGTCCGAGAATGGCCCTGTGAGAGGGAGATACGGGGTCAGGTGGGCACACTCTGCACCACCCAGGCCCCCAAATAATACTTGCTAGTGCCACTTAGTGCTTGGGGGGCTGACGGAAGGTGCAAACACAAATGCCACTGAAACTGTTCTCCTGGCCTTGCTGGCTGCCACAGCTACCCAGAGTGTACAACTGCCCAGCTACACCCCTGCAATACTCCTTCATCTTGTTAGACAATTCACTACGTTGTACTGACCTAAAGTGCTTTCCTGTTTTTAAGTCACTTTGTACAATATTATTTAAAACAGCCATCAGCAAAGAAGTGGATAGCTGGACAAAGTAAGGGAAGAAAAGGAAAAATTAAGTAAAGAGAAATAAATATCTGTCTAGAAATGCACTCTTCTTTAAAAATGCAGGGGTGCAGGGGGTTAGTTTGCCTCTCCTATGTACTACAGAAGGAAATGAGGATGTTCAGCCCCTTACTAGGTGTGACCCTCTTGAAAAAGTTTTCAACCAGTAAATAGGTTAATTCCCAAAACAAAATTATTCAGATTACATATTATCTATCACGTGTAACATTTTCTAGGATTATTCTGCCAGCAAAACTAGCAACATAATTCTTTTTTCTGGACATTGAGCACGAGGATTTAATATAGTTCAAGCTGATGAGTACTGTTAAATCTATGGACTAAAATACATGCTCTTTTGCAGAGGAAATATCATGTTGCAGCCAGAACTTGGAAGTGAATAAATAAGGATAAACCAAAGCCAAAATTTCCTGGGATCTTAAACTAGAGAAATAGCTTTGTTACTCTACTTCCTCAGTGCAGTTTTGTTTTTAAAGAAGACTGCATTCATGTATGAGAAAAGAAAACTGACTGGAAGATAAAACCTGATGGCCAAAATCTGGAAAGTTATTATCCCATGTGCCAATTACATGCATATGTTTCCCAGACCCTACAATGGGTTTCATCAGTACATTGTTTTCCTTACCAAATCTGTGTTCAACTTTGTGTGAGAAGCTTTTGTTAATTTCTTTTTAATGCAATTTCATTTTCTGCCTGAACTCTTTATGTTTGGGTAAAATTGATTGTTTTTTTCTAAGAAAGATTTTTTACTTCTCAAGTTCACATTTTTTTAAATATTAAGCTAAAAGGTGGGTAGCTGGGGGAGAGAAAAATGGCAGCATCCCAAGTACTAGTCTAGTTTAGCAGATTGAGCACAGGGATAATTGATCTCTATTCCAGTTTTTCCACCTAGAACTTAACAGTTATATTATAAATATTATTTAGTTAAATCTTACAATATCAACTATTTTAGCTACGTCCATGGCAGCCATATTGGTGCATGTATCCTAGTTCCTGATGAACTTTAATTTGTTTATCTTTATTGAATGCTTGAAATTTAGGGAAATATTATCCCGGGGTTATAGATAGGACACTGAGGCAGAGAGATTAAGTGATTTGCTTAGTTTCACATAGGAAGTCTGTGGCAGAGTAGTGAATTTAACCCAAGTTTCCTGGGACTATATTCACTATCACTGTAGGATCTTCTCAAAGGGGAGAGAGCAAAAAAAGATGGGAAAACCAAGGCTCTAGTTATTGGCTCCATGCAGCTCACTTTATTTAGGGAAATTTGCCTGCTAAAAAAATTAAGAAAACTTGATTACTATTAAATAAGTTGCACCAAGAAAGAGATCATATCACAGTCCATTACAATTTAGATGTTCATCATTTTTCTGTGCTTGCTTGGGGTACAGGTATCTTAACACCAAACTCCTGTGCTGAAGTACTAAAAGGGGTAAATTTCCATCTATTTAATATTTCTGCTCCCAAGATGTGCACTCACATTTTTCATGTGAAAAGGAAAACATTCTGCTTGGGATTGGTTCCAGCTGTCATCCTCATTTTCAAGACTCAATTGCTCCAGGCCAGAAAATGTTCAGTGGTTTAATCATGGAAGTTGGGACTGTGACACTTCTGGGCAAAGTTAACAAACTACAGCAGATTTATTTGTCAGGTTTTGCTGCAGTGTTGCTTTGATCAAGCCCTTGGGTAACACCCTGCCTCAACCATTTTGCAGGATTAATGAAGGTCATTTCAGCTGTAATGCAAACTAACATGCTGATAAGAGCAATGGAAAGTTCAGCAATGAGTGGCCACCTGTGATTTTCTGTTTAAACCATTCCTTTCCAAACTGGTGACTGTCATTACCCCAGAATCTCTTAGTAAACATAGTATGCAAAATATTCCTTTTAATAAGAAAGAGACCCTCAGATGTGCAGTTTTCTTTTAAATCAATGAATCTGCCTTAACTGCCCCAGAAGCAACATTTAGTCTTGAATATTATTTATGTCTTTTCTTCTTGAAATTCCTTGTAATTAAACACTTCAAGCTATGACATGGGGAAGATTTTTTTTAACCTCTCTGAACAACCAATAATTGTAGCCTGCCTTGGCCTTGCATCTCTAGCTTTGACTCTGGGTTTTAACTACGTGGGTGCTTTTCCTAGTACACAGTGTACTTCAGATTTGCTGTTGAGAAGCTTACTGGTGCACTGACCTCTTTATGTATTGTTCTCATGATTATGCTGTGTGGAACAAATTAGTTGGCAAAGTCATTATCAGTTTCTTTTCAGGTGTCTGCATTTTAAGCGTATTCAAAGCATACAAACAATTTCTTTGCCATATGCCATAAGGCCTTGCTACAAGAATAGTACTTTACAAAAAAAAGATAATTAAAAGATACGCTTCAAGGCCAGTTTCTAGCCCCTTCCATGTGGGTAAATGAAAACTGCAGGAATGACATAAGTTTGTAAGGCACAAAAACAAGAGACCCTGTGCTGGCATCCTCCATTGTCTGAACTCAAGGGATAGCAGAGTTAGGAAACACTAGCTGGTTACCTTCACCAGTACCTTTTATATGCATAGTTGATATATGTACAGCCAGAAACTCAAAGTCACTGAAGTAAACTGTCATGAGCCCCCACTATGGTCTGGGGAGTTTGTGGGACCATCATTTTCTTGAGAGTGCTTTACTGATATGGCATATATAGACCCCACAAATAGGTAGTGTCAAGCTCCGTTTAGCCTTTTCATCCTTATGTTTATACACATTGTGCTATTTGATATCAAATGTATTTCTTATATGTTATAATACAGACCAGGATTGCACAATATGATGATGACTTTTGAGTAATAAACAATGAGTGTCTTTGGTACCTAGGAGAGGCTTAAAGTCTAACTGGCTGAAGAACAGTAATCGTTAAGAATTAGCATCTGACAGAAGTGCGGTAACTTACTATTGCAGACAATGACAAATGTACATTTTAAATAGAAAAACCTAATGTGAGTAGCACCTGGGAACAGGAAGAACATCTCTCACTGTGGAGGAAATTAAGTGAGAGACAATGACTGCCTATACACTTGCTTGGAGGCAGGGAGGGGCATTTTAATTAAGTTGTTCCCCGACAGCCACTCTAATTCAAATGGCTCACCACTGCCTGCATTAAGCCCCTCTGCATTTCAGAATGGCTGTGGGGGCACTTTATCTAAAGTTCATTTAGTGAGGTTTAGAGAAAACACTACCATGGCCATTTTGAAAGATGCAGAGTTTGAATACACATGATGGTGAGGTGATGCTGGAGCATTCTAACTAGAATGCAGAGAAGACTTGATTAAATGGGCATGTCTATAGGCACCCTAGATCTTTAGAATATAGGATTGGCAACCTTCATGTTTGAAAGGATGCAAATATTCTCCTGGTCTCAGTTAAATCAGGAAATATTTCTGCTCTTTGCAGGGGGTAGGGAGTTACATGCATAGTATGGTGTCACAAACCCATCCATAGGAGATCACTCAGAGTCTTGTGTCTCCCTACTGTTCCGGAATAGACTGTTCTAAAATTTACCTGATCCTAATTTGCACAAAATGAACTATTCCAACTGGGAGACTTTACAACACTTCCAGCTCTCCTGTGAAATATGAATTTTCATTTCTACCTAGGGGAAATTTTACAATTTTTGCATCCTCTTATGCCTGAGGAAGGGTGAGTGTGCCCCATAGCTTGTGAATATATATTTTTTGCAAATATCTAGTTGGTCTAATAAAAGGTATCCCCTCTGCCATGAGTCCTGATTCCTTTTGCCTCTAGACCAATAAGGCTGCAATTTGCCCCAAGAACCAGACCCAGGTTGCTTTGGCAGGGCTCACTGCTCCAGTAAGCCTCAGCTCCAGTGGCCTTATGCTGACACTGCTGTTGCTGCGAGGGAATCTGTAGCAGCCCCAAGTGGCTACTCCATTGGGTTATGAAAGAAATCACGGGTCCCCCTTTCTGTGTAAATGATTGCCTGGAGTATCACTTGCTCAGAATTCACTCTTTCCACAGATGATCATTAAAGAGACAAAACAACAAAGGGATTTGCTACACAGGATAAAAGAATTAAACAAGCAAAACTGACTATAGGTTTGGAGACAGAAAAGCACGAGGGCCCCTCATCTAAGTGTCCCTTAGCCCTCCCGAGAGTGCAGCCAGTATACCCAGAATGCAGCTTTTCTGCTGATTCTGCCAGCACTAGCAGCTGAGGTCACTCAATCCCCCAAGGTCTGAGATGTAGACACTGATTCTATCCTAGCTATCCCTTAAAGAACCTTCAAGTCCAGCACCCCTCTTTGTTCCCCAACAACAGCATTATTCTAATTGCTCATGAGTCACCAGAACTTGGACTTCCTGGCTATCTGGCATTCCTCTGGCTTGAAGGGCCGTTCCTCTCAAATGCCTTTTCTACAAAGGAGCTGATTTCCCCATTACAGGTAGACAATGCCTTGGGGTTCAACCCCTTTTCTCTGTGTTCTTCTTGCCCTAGAGCAGTCTTTCCCAATCTCTGATACAGGCACCACTGGTGGCATGCAGACAACCTGTCAATGATATGCGTTAAAAGGTTGATTATAATTACTTTATATGACAAAAATTTGCTGATGGTACTTAAGGTTGTATCATTTTAAATTGGTTGTGTGCAATCTGTCAGTTTGGGAACCTCTGCCCTAGAGTCACAATAGCAAGAGAGATTTAGCAGTTCCCCAACTCCCTTTCCTTGACTTAATCATATAAAAAAAACATAAAGTTTTAAACATGCGTAATAACATAATATCTATACAGTGATAACAGCAACATAAATGGATGTAGCCTAGCATTGGCTCTTACTGAGACCACACTTACAGGTTGGGGAACTTCCCTCTTGCCTGCACAGAGGCGGAAAAAGACCTTGGAGTCATCGTTGACTCCACAATGAACATGAGCCGGCAGT
>JAGPOW010003648.1:38585516-38601750 GCA_030014935.1 Caiman crocodilus
CATCTGACCCCGGTGCTCTTTCCTGCCAAGGCAGGGGGTCGGACTAGATGATCTGCCCAGGTCCCTTCCGACTCTAGCTACTATGATACTATGATACTCACGACATCACTACAATAAAACAGAAGAAAGTATTCATGGCATGCTTTGAACCCCTGAAATATAACTAGGTCCATGACATATGGGCTCCCCAAGAATCTCATGGGTAAGATATCTAATTGGCCAGATAATAAACTATACTTAAGCCTTGCCTTGACAACAAGGGTTTGTCTCTCATCTTCCTGGGTATAGGGAAGGCTGCAGTCCCTCAGCCAACAGACTGAGTAAACCAGGTTGATGGAAAAAATTGCAGGAGGTCCTAGCAGAGAAGTTCAGAAACTGCTTTCTAACCTGATAAGATCAGATTTAAGATGTAGGGTAAGAACAGGTTATTTTAGTGACATATTCTTTTTTTTATATATTCCTATATCTCTGTCTGTATCTTAACATATGGTTACTGATTTCTTATGCTTGCTCTTGTTTTTACAATAAATCCTTTTGCTATCTTTTTTAATTCACTTATTGTCATTGTTAACTGTGATCTCAGAACATGTGACCATACTGATAGGCCTTTTTTCCAGAAGAGGGAGATTCTGTCTTTTCTGAGTGCACGACTGGACAACGGTGTGATTCTTCTAGCTGACAGTATTCCCTCTGCTAAGAATTGGTAAAACTTAGGTAAAGCAGGTATATATGAGGTACCATAGGTCATGAGGTAACCTTTGGAGCATCTTAGCCTGTTCTCAGTGGTCAAGCAGCAAAAGGCAAGGAGGGGTTTGGAGCTGAAGGGAACCCTTAAATCAATAAAGTACCAATGAATTAAATGGTAGGAATGTGATAGAAAACACAAGATGGTTGCTCAGTTAGAAAGCTAAATTAGTTCCTCTGTAATATTCTGGCAACCCTTATAGGTTCATTTCATGATTTCCTCCCAAGGAGGGGAGGGAGAAGAAGGTGACTGCAAATATCCTAGACCACATCACCTCTCTCTCTACATCCCACCAAAGGCTCCCTCCTCTTTCTCTCTCTTTCAAGCATAAACTTCATGCCCTCACTTTCACCTATCTTCTTAGGGTACCCTGTACCCTAGGGTATAAGGTATGGGGGAAAACAGCTCATCTTCAGGCTTTTCATCACCTATCTTTACCCTGCATGCCATCTCATTCAGTAAGTGGTCAACTCCTACCTCCTTCTGGCCTATGAAGCTTATATCCATCATGCAATTGTCATTTTTAAAACTAGTATCTTTGTGGTCTGCTTCTTTCCTTTCACCATTACTGAGAAGTTTAGAAGTACAACAGAATTAACTCCTAAACATTAAGAATATAAAAAAATCAGCAGGTTTCATTAGACATGATAGCCAATTCTAGCTCTCAGCAGGAAGAGAAGCTGGTGCATCTAACGCCATCTAAAAATAAAACTTCCTTGGCAAACACCCCTTTTACAGGATTTATTCTAAAAGTAGTGTTGGTTCATGTATTCTGGCAGAAGACTGTCCCATATTAGGTTCCTGAGTTTTCATGTCTTTGGTTACTGAGTGTGAGGAATTAGTTCTCCAAATTCTATGAGGTATGCCAATATTTGTGGAGAAATTCCCAACAACTCACAAAGGGAGCGGAGTAGTATCATGAAAGGTCAGTTATTCCATAAAATCATGCAATCATAGAAAGATAGGCCTGGAAGGGACATCAGGAAGTCATCTAGTCCAAAACCCTCCTCAAGGCAGGATTATCCCTACCCTAGACAAGTTTTTTTTCCTAACTTGTTCTTAAAAACTTTGCAAACAATGCTCATGCAACTACCAGGCACAATGCTCAATCTCTCTAAATATAAAGCGCTTAGACAGACACACAGACAGATGGAATATCCATAATATTCTTTAAGGATGCCAGGAGCCCAATGTGGCAGGGAGGGCAGAGGGAGGAGCCAGTTGAGGAACAGCAGGAGCTGGGTTCCTGGCTACTGTGAAAAGACAATTAGATGCTCAGTGCCATCAAGAAAGTAGCTATTCATCCATTATTCTTGATGGGCAATTAGGTAGTACATCAATAAACACTGTAACTTGTCACAAGTAAAGCAGGTTGATGAAGGCACTTTCAGGTATTCACAATATTTACTCACTAGGCTGTCCTCATATTAGTGTAGTTTTCAGATAGGAAGAATTGTGCTTAAGTGTGCCTCATACATGTTTTTTCCTCTATACCTCTTTTCATGTCTTTACCACCTAAAAGGATTCATGTCACGAAAAACTGATGAAATTACAAGGTTTGCCACATATATTTTTACTAGCCCATATCTCCCACAGAAGCAGAGTCTCATCCATTCACACTGAAAAATTTAGAGATTTCTATTTTGCAAATAGATTGGTATCTCAGTTTCTTTTCTCTAATAGTCATGGGAGATAAAGGAAATATCAGTATTTATTGCTCAAGCTGTTAGACAAATAGCCAAATATCCAAACTCTAAACTCTTCACCCATATATTTCTTCTGGATGGTGCTAGAGACTTAAATGACCCTTAATATTTGGCAGCCCTTTGGGTCACTTCAATATCTCTATATCCATGACTAGTGCAGTTGGGTTGAAAGTAGTTTCTTAGGGAGTCAATAAACTGTAAAGTATGGGACCAGACCTTGCCTAGATATTTTACATGCATGGTCAATAGGGCTGTGCAAAGCTTCAGTTGCTGATTTGATCTGAAAGAGATTCAGATTGATTTGGCATCTGAATCTCTGAATCTGAATTGAATTGGGAGACCATTAAAAGGTCCAAGTTGATTAGAAGCCTCTAAATCAATTTGGAAAAGATTCAGAAAAGATTCAGAGATTTGGGCAGTCCCCTCTCACCTCTACAGGGAGCTGGACCTAGACTCCATTCTGGTAAGTAGGGGGTGGGGGGAGGACTGGAGAAGGGAGGAGGGAACCATGGGGGGACCCCTGCCAGGTCTCATCCCTTGCCTGCTCCCCCAGTCCCCCGAGCAACCCTCAACCCCCGCCTGGTCTCCCAGCCCCATCAATGGCTGCCCTGCCTGGCCTCAGTGTCCCGGCACTTAAAAAAAAAAGCTGAGAAAGTGGGGGGCAGCGGGGATCCACTCCAGCCTGGCAGGAGCTGATGAGTGCAGGGCTTTCCCCGGCCCCCCCAAGTGCCAGGACACTGAGGCTAGGCAGGGCAGCCATTGATAAGGCTGGGAAAGCAGATGGGGGGTGGGGCCTGTTCAATTCGGAGATTTGGCTGATTCAGCAGTGGCCAAATCTTTGAATCAGATTCAGTCAAATTGATTTAGGACAGTGATTCAAATCACTGAATCAAATCACGGATCCCCGTATTGACCAAACCCAAATCTAAAGTGAATATTAGTACTTCGTGCAGGCCTAATGATCAACGCTAGCAGTGCACCCAAAGTGGCTAAAGTAGTATGGAAATAGAGGTCAGCAGTGAATACCAGTTCCATTTGGTAATATTAGACAAAAATTTGTCATCATCCAGGGATATATTAAACATCTCCCATGCTAGGGAGATTTCACATAGCTAATATGATTGAGAGATCTTGACTGAACATGATGATGAATTACTTGCTCAGTTGACACAATATGATTTTAGAGATGCTGTTTGTTGTGGGGGAGATGTTTAACTATGTTTGATTTAGTCTGAAATCAAGTAACTGGCCAAAACATGGGAGGTCACCCTGGAAGACCAACACAGCCTTGTTATTTATGATTTCATAAGTGAATTACATAGATTACCATATGCCATTTCTTGTAAGGGTCTGCAGGGAGGGGAGTCACTGATGCAGCCCAAGTCAGCTAATAAATCCTGTGGAGTTTTCATACCCAGGAAACACTGCTGCGGAATGGAGATAAAAAAAATAAGGAACTCATCCTGGTTTAAATAACTTTGAGAAGCATGTATATCAAAATCTTCTCCAAATGGTGCATTTATTTATACAAAAAATAAAGTGCGACATCTGCAAGGCCTTGGTGTGGGTACTGGGGTGGGTGGAGCTCATGTAATTAGCCCTGAAGGCAATGGGCACAGACACTTATGTTCATGAGTATGAGATCAGGCTTGAGGAGCCCTGAGGCAGCCTCCCTATTTCTACAAGATAACTATATCAAGGTGTAGCAGGTGAGGGGAAAGGGAGATTGCCTAGGAGAAGTAAATTGATAAGGGCTGAGGAGGCACTAGAGGCATCATGGCCACCCCTGGAGGGGGTGTCCAGGACTTCACTTATTCTTAGGTAAACAAGAGATTAACTTCAGCTTTGCCTCCATTTTCTCTTCATACAAACTCACTGAAAGAGCTGTAAACGTGTCTTATTGGGAGGTGAGTGGGACAAACTGCTTTTGAGGGCAGACTTCTTTCTAAGTCAGAAAGGTGCATCTTTAAACTGGAGAGGTTTCCATTTATGTTCTCATGAACTAATTTTTTTCTCTTTATACACACATAGCCTTGAGGAAAAGGCACTAATATTAATAACTTGTTTTCTTAACTGAATCATTCCACTGCCTCCTTATGTTCAGATTCTTCAAATTAGAAAACCATTATGTCTGTGTGTGTGGTGAGGGGTGGGATAAGGAAAGCCCAGTAAATCACACTACCTGCAGTGCTAAGGCTCGATTCAGTTTTTTCCCCCATAATACAACATGCAAACACATACAAGAACAATATCAGGACTTTGTACTGTTGCATTAGTCATGCCTAGCAGTTATTTAAGCAGGAGTAATGAGGAAATAAGCAAGTAAGTACTTGTCTCTGAATAGATCTTTTTCAGATGAAAATACTAATTGCATTTGATGTACTTTTATGACCACAGTTGGAACATTTTTTTACATTGCTACCATATATACACGGTACTCTGTAATATGTCACAATAATGTCACTGGAAGAAGTGTCTCACTAGATAAGAACCCATTTTTTAGCATCAGAATCTGTTAGTTTCTGCTTTGATAAACTTCAGATTTGTATTCAGCATTTACAACTTATCTCTTTGCTCAATATGGTCCTTTTATGCTAATGCTAGTAGGGACTGCTTCAAGGCCCTCTGAAGTCAATTCACTGAAGTCCAAATGGAAGAGCATATTCCAAAAGAAAAATTTTATTCTGATTTATTTCATTGTTAAGGTTTTGATGTATTATTCAGAATGTATTAAGCTCCGATTTATACTTTTATAAAAGAATTTTCAATTGTATTGTAAAAGTCAACATCAAACCATTTCCATTGACCCATTTCAAAATTTCATATTTTGATTTCAATTTGTTTTTTTGTTCTCATTCCAAAATGCAGGGATTTCTCACAAAAGGCAGATTCTGAGTTCTAGGAGTTCTTTAGTTACAGGAACTTTTACACTGAGTTGGTTAGCAGGGCAAGGGCACAATGTAGTCTATATATAACATACTAATGACAATCAATTTCAATCTTCACAACACAGAACAAAAAAGTCATTAAGAAAAAAGCAAAAAATCTTTCCAGATGCTCCGCAAACTGAAAGGCTGACTATCAGAGTTCTCTTCCATTATGATCTTCCCAAATCCTTGTCCTCCAAGGCTCAAGGGGATTGAAAGCTGTAGCCAAGAATATGCTCTAATTCCCCAAAATTTCCCCTTATAATCTC
This sequence comes from Caiman crocodilus, assembly GCA_030014935.1. Classification (NCBI taxonomy): domain Eukaryota; kingdom Metazoa; phylum Chordata; order Crocodylia; family Alligatoridae; genus Caiman; species Caiman crocodilus. Next base: position 38,591,164 of record JAGPOW010003648.1, read on the forward strand.
TCAACTACTATCATCATTCTTCAGAGATAGACATAAGCCATCTTCCCCCACCCCACTACTTAATGAAACAGTCCAAGAACCCTAACTTGAAGGGAGAATTCCCAATATGGAATGCTACTAGAAAAGAACCTGTTCAATAGTTATTCACAGAGCTGTAGGGAGAGGAGGTACGTTGTTCATTCTGTGTTCCACCTCTATTACCCGACTTCACAATACTCAGAGAGGGTAGTCACATGTGGCCCTACAAGCCAAGGGTATTGTAAATAATTGTTTTCCTACGATAAAAATCAATACAGCAACAAAAATATGACAAAGTGATATCTACAAGATGCTTTGAACACAATAGACTAATTCTACTGCACAGCAGGCAAAACCCATTCTAATGCACTAATAACTTCACAGAAAGAATGTTTGGGCACATCCAAACAAGCCCGCACATGCCTCTTGCCACATCTCAAAGCTGTTTGAGATGTGGCAAGAGGCATGCTGGGAACAAAAACATTCCTCATGCTGCATATTTGCAGCGTGGGCTCAAAATTTGATACCTGGATATCCAGGTATCAAAAACAAACAAACAACACACAAAAAAAGCGGGGCAGGGCATGGCCCAGGATTGTGCCCTGAGGCAACCAGAGGCTTCGGTACGCCAAAGAGACATTCAGGTAGCAGGCCAGAGTATCTCTATTCCTGCCCCTTGCCCCAGTGCTGCAGCACACTGCCTGCCCGTTCAGGGCAAACAACAATGCAGGCTGCAGTGACCTGGACCTGGGCTCTGTTCCAGGTAAGTGAGGGTGGGGGGATGGAGGGAGAACTGTGAGGGTGCAGGGGACTGTGGGAGAGAGCAGCTGGGGAGGGGTGGGTCTGCCACCTGCCATCCCCACAGGGCTCACATGCCCCCCACATGGCTTCAACCCCCCAGCACAGTCCACCCGCACCAGCAGTGGCCATCAGGTGCTCAAGGCCCCCTGGCACAGCTCCCCCTCCCCCACATGGCACAAGGCAGCACAGCTTGGCCTTGGCTGCCTGGCACCTGGTGCTGCCAGTGCCACATTGTGCAGGCCCAGCTCAGTTTGGTGTGAAGCTGTGCACTTTCAGGCAGCTCCAGGCCACTCAAGCTATCACCCAGAGCCCTGCACTACTCATGAGGACTGCCTGTGGTACAGAACTGGGTGTTACATGCATGGAAGTGGCTCAGCCTGATGGCGTGCAGGGCCTGCGCCCATAGAACCTGGCCTGACATGACAGGTGGTCCCCACAAGTGATGCAGAGCCCCAGGTGACAGCCTGAGTGGCCCAGAGCTGCCTGAAGGCTCCCAGTATCATGTCAAACTGGGCCGGGCCCACACGGTGTAGCAGAGGCAGCACCAGGCACCAGGTGGCAGGGGCCGAGCTGCAGTGCCCCGTGCCATGCCGGGGGGGGGCAGGGTCTGTGTCAGGAGGCCCCTATGGCTGCTACTGTGAGTCAGCTGTGAGCTGTGCAGGGGAGGGCATGTGGGGGAAGGAGGCTTGTGGGCTGTGCAGGGAGGCCAGGGGCATGTGGGTTGGGGCCCTGCAGGGAAGGGGACCCACTTCTGAGCCGCCCCACACACACACAGCCTCCACCCACACTCACTGTCTTCCCACAATCCCCCCACACCTACCCATATACCCCATGCCCTCCAGAGCCACTCACATATCCACCCCCACATCCCCTCACACCCCTTCCAACACCCCGCCCTGCAAACTCCACATCCCCCCATCACATACCCAATCTGCACAGCTGCCAGACAGGATGAGACCTCCTGGCAGGAGCTGTAGCTGCAAGGGCAGCTGTCCCCACATCCTAGCTAGTGACATGGTCAGGAGGACCTCTAACTATTCTACAATAAGAAAACTAAAAGCAAACATCCAAACATTATAGATATTTAGAATTTGTTTTATTAGATGAGAGACACTGGCAGGCTTCCAAATTGCTTCAGCATTGTAAATATATTAATAAAACACTTCCTAACTGTTCAGTTTCACCCTCTCTCTCCATTTCTATATATCGTGGCCTTCTGTTTAGATTGTGGAAGAAAATGGATTTTGGGGTATTTTAATGAGTGAATTTGGGAATTTTTAAAAATTTTTTTTATCAGAGTTGTTGCCATTTTTGAATAGGGAACACCAGGATTCCTGCTGGTGAGTCAAGTGGCAGAACCCAGGCAGAGGAGCCTGCTCAGGGTTAGCACCTGGGGCCCATCTGGAGGTGGCTGACCTCCCTGTCACTTGGGGCCAGGAGGACATGCTTTGACAATTCAAAACAGACCGCCACACTGAAAACATCTTGTCCATAAGAGCAAGCATGAATGTCAATTAATATGCATGTTATAACATCTCACCTATTTTAAGGCATGAGTAATTTTTAGAGCCCACTCAGACTTCCAAGGGACCATGGCTGCAGATTTGTATTTTAGTCCCATTGAAAAAAATATAATTACCTATTAAGTCCTATCAAATAACCTCAAAAGAGTTGAAAATAAATATTTTCTGGTAGCTTGTAAAGATGTCACTCCTATGCTTTTAAGCATATATCTTTTTTATTCTTACATTGTTTTTGTTTTTCATACCAGTTACTCTTTGTCAGCAACCTGCACATCCAATTCTCATCTCCACTGACCATTGCAGAAGTCCTGAATGTCCACTTGATTTGCATGAATCATGATTTTAGACAGTCATTATAACGCCTGTTAATGTTCTCATTCACATAATCTGAAGCTTTCAAGGATTATCATTCAATTATGATTTAATGGGGTGGAGGGAGGTGCTCAGGGAGTTAAAGGGAGGTTCAGACAAGATAGGAACTATTTAGAAATAAGAGCGTGTTGAAACAATAAATTGCCATGGGAACAGTCTGTGGTTATTGCATAGAATGCAAAGCCATACTATCATTCTGTTGTGAATTAATTATTTCAAATCATGTAACTGAAATCATAGGGTAAATCATTTATTTTAGGAATATTAAGCCAAAATCCTTGTGACTTTACTACTACGGTGCATTTTACTTCTCTCTGCAATTAGGGTTTGTCCATCTTTTTAGGCCAGTATCTTTCATCTTGTTCTAGATAGTCTTAGAAGTCATAACACATTGAGACATTTTTTCAAATGTCTACTTTTACCTTGATAAACCTGGTTGCACTGAGAAGGAAGAATTTTAAGAGATTTTTGTTTGTTTGTTTTACAACTGCTAAAAATATTACTTCCTTTGATATGCTGCTATTTGGAAGAGAGGGAAAGGAGTGGGGGATGAATCTACTGTTTTGCAACTGGCAGGAAAGAGGATTTCTGTCTGAAACTAAAAATTAAGGGGAAAGAAAAGAGCAACAGCAATTTAGCTTTTAATCTGACTGACACTATTAATATCAGTGTTTGCCTCTCATGGCAGCTATTATTTTTCTTTTCTTCCCCACCCTCAGTAAGTCAGCACTCAGGGTTGCCCTACCTTAGTTACACTATGCTGAGTCCCAAAAGAAGATCTCAAGTTCAGCTCTGATCCTAGCAAGACTTAAGCACATGATTACATGCTGCAAGTAACTCCACTGTTGTCTATGAAGACCATTAACAGTGTATAAAGTTATGTATATAAAGAGTATAAACATGTATTGCCAAATGAAGTAGACCATCACAACCTAGGCACTTCATTGGGCAAAATGCACATTACCTGTTGTCCTGCATTAAGGAGGTCCCAGGTATGTGGGACAATGGGTGACTTGTTCCCTGCTTACAGATATGTGCCTCAGAGATACTCCAGGACAGGCCTCTGCAAGAGGGGAAAGCCTGGGTTTCCCACTCACAGGCATGCCTCAGGCAATCTTTAGGGCATGTCTCTGTATGTATGGAGCTCCAGTTTTTCCTCTGAGAAGTGCCTGGGAGATTCCCTGGGGCACATCTTTAAAAGCAGAAACCTGGCTTTCTCGGCTTATAGAGATGTATCCTGGGGTCTCTCTAAGGCCTGTCTCTGTAAGGAAAGACAACTGGGGTTTCCCACTTACAGAGGTACTCTCTGGAGATTGCCCAGAGCACATTGTTGTAAGAGGGAAAAGTCAGGCAGGCACTCCTAGGGCTTGAGGAGCCCCCTCCCATATGGGGATTTCCAGGGTACACATGTCAGGTCACCAAGGCCCTAGGAGTGCCTGAACAAGGAAGCTGGAGAGCATGAGCAGCTCCGGGCTATGTGTGCTCTTGCTCCTTGTGGTAAAGTGGGTTTCCCTCAGACCAGCCATTGCCAGCCTCCCACCTGCCTTTGGGCACGCTGCCCACCTGTCTCACCCACCATGACTTGTTGGAAAAGTTAATAAGTTGTTAAATAAGGCAAGAGGCTGCCCATTTTTGCCCCAATGCCAGGGGGCACTATCTGCAGCTCTGGTTCTCCCCTACACCACAGCCCAAGCCTTGCAGATGGCATCTAGATGTTAACAGTCACAACAGCCCCACATTAGGCTCTAGAATCCTCCTGGCAGGATCCTCCCTTGATCCCTCCACTCAGACAGCCTACGTCACCTTCATTTGGGCTGCTGATCTCAGGTGTGATCCCCACTCGGGACCTTTGACCATACACAGGCCCTGGCCTCATCTCCAAGGCCAGGCAGGGTCACAGGGCCATGACTCTGGGTGCCCCTCACGGTGAACACTTGGCCCTTTTGATCTTCTTGGTCCAGGACCCAGCATGAACCAGTTGAGGGGGCACTCTACTCCCAGCCTCACTAGCCCTACATTGTCTCCAGGTCCACCTTCCTGGGTGTAGGGATCTGGGGTACCTCACACCACAACTGGTGCTCCAGGGTCTCACAGGGGACTCTCACTCCCCCTGTAGGGCAGCAGGTCATGGTGTTACTGTAGATATTACATTCGACCCACACTCGGCCTCCCAGCAGTGGAGGACTTACTGGACTCACCTCTCTCGCTCTGGGGCTGAGCCCCTTTCACTTGGACTGGCCCAAACCTTCACCTCAGGCATCTGAAAACTTACCTGGGCCTACTCCCTTTGTTTGGGGCTCCAGAACTCTGCCCCTTGCTTGGGACTACAGATCTCAGCCCCCTTCATGGGGGCTATCCCCTCACTGGGGCTCCACAACTATACCCCTCACTCGGGGCCATGGGGGGTGGATTTGTTCACCAGTGGGCTCAGGTGGCCACAGCAGTACCTGGCCCCAACTACCTCTGATGGTATGCAAATGAGTCCCCAACTTTCCCTCTCGGGGTCTCACACCCCCACAAAGCTCAGGTGGCCAGCCATGCCTGGCCCCACTCTTCTCCTCAGAGCTTGCACCCTGCAACTACCTCTGATGGTATGCAAACCCCACCGAAGGTGAGGGCTAGAGTTGAGGTGCCCCTACCCACCTTTCCCCAGGGTGGAAACTGGTCTGGCATTTCCTGGGGGCTCCCACGCCACTGAGAGGCCCACCAGGATGCCCACTCCCAGCGGGGTGCAGCTTTAGGTTATGCCCAGGACCAGGAGCCTCCTGACCATCCCCTACAGCTCCTCCCTTACCTCCAGATGACTCCAGCAGCCCTCTGGCCAGGTGCTGTTGTTGCCTGGGTGTCCAGCAGCAAAAATCCCCTGTTTCTATGGGCATCCTTAGATCCAAAATGGCTTCTCTCATCAGGCACCTGTCAGATGTTAGCCTCAGGCCCTTAAAGTGGCAGGCACGTACAGTGCCCTGCCACACTCCATAAAAAGACATCTGCCACAAAAAAGCCACATAAATCATTACCACATTTGTCACATTTGGGGCATTTGTGGTGCAAAGGGTATGGATGTCCATTTGCTTGGCCTCTGTGACACCATAAAAAAATTTATGATGGCACAAAAGCCATATCTGTTTCCATTCTAATCTTTGGTAGGTTTAAGGCATTAATAAATTAGAAGTTCCTGAATGCTTTGTCCAACATGGATATGTAATGTAAATGGGCCTAGCATGCCTCAGTTTGGGTTCAGAGAGGTCTAAACTAGAGATAAGCAAGCAGGTTTTATGTGTACTAGTCAGCAAAAGGTGTTCCAGTTCATACCTCTCTCAGCAGTCAGAAGCCAAATTGCAATACATATTGCTGACTCTTACATGTTGCTAAATACCATGCCTGGGGGTACACTATTTTGAATATCATGCCAGTTACTGCCCCTCTAAGCTCCAATGTTATTCAGTTTGGTGCCATTATGTGTACTCCAAACTCACCTTGATACTACTGAATTCTGTCAAAAACACTAGTGGCACAATGCCCCTTCATCACATAGACTGGTGGATTATTTGCCCAAGCAGTGGGGAGCCATAATAGATAATAGACATTCATGACCCTGAGTGGATGTGAACCACACCTACTTCCCAGGAGAGTGTCCTAACCTCCAAGCTAATGAACAGGATAGGCCAGGACACTGTTACCCATTTACAATGAAGTTGGGAAGTCCAACATGCAGGAGCCATGGGGCAAAAGCCATGGCTTCTATAGGCTGATAGTTACAGCTGTATCCTGGGAAGGGGAAAGAAGGACTGCAGGCCCCACTGCCAAGGTTATTTATGTTTTTAAACCAATGACTATCTAATAGTAAATGCATAAAGGACCCTGGAAGCAAGAGAGATGGAATATGAGTCTATAGCCAAGCAATTATGGCAGTTCACAGGACTATCTAGGAAAGTCTTTGGGTAAACGTGGTATCTTTGGGTTCATTGGGTAAATGTGATATCTTTTATTAGATTAATTGAATAGTTGGAAAAATTGTTCTTTGCAAGCTTTCAGGCACAGACACCCATCTTCAGGCAAAGAGAGAGTCTGCTGTTGTTTTGGGTTTTCCTAGATGGAATACAAGCCAAAATACAAAATGAAGGTCTGTGAAAATGCAAATGCATGGTAGTGATGATCAGAGGCCATGGGAGACAAGAGGTGGGAGATAAGTGGGGCGGGGGGGGCTGGAGAAAGAATGTTGATTTGATGTTAGAAAATGTAGAAAGGTTACCCGAGATTATCAGATGCAGGCAGGTTATAATGTGTCATAAATCCAATGTCGATATTTAGTACATGAGTTTTTCTATCTGGTAGATTTATGAAGTGACGATATCACATTTACCCAAAGAACCTCATCTGCTTATATCCTTAGACCAACGTGACTATGGCCAACACCCCAGGGCTCCATACATTTTCCAAAGATAGCTACTTTGATGCTAATTTAAAAGTTGTTGAAGAAGAAAGTGCTCCTGCAAAAGCTTAGGAAACTTCTATTTGGGGTGGGGTAGACTACTGAAATTCAAAATGCCACCTTACTGCATTTTAATTAATTACCTTTCAATTCTTTTTCCAAAATCATTGCAGTCCAATGCTTTCAGCTCTATATCCTGCTACTGAAGTTTGCTTAGAACTCCCTCTGATCTCAGTGGGACTTTCAAGGGTGGAACAATGGCTGAATAGTGACTCAAGTACTAGGTGGAATAGAAAGCTCATTGTGGGTATAAACTGAATTCTCTTATTTTTTTGTGTTTTTTTTTTTAAATCCTCAGACAGCACAAAGAAAAATTTATCCCAAATAAACTCACCATTTATTGGTCAAGCTATCAGCAAAGGTAAGCAACTCTAACCCTCACCACTCCAGCTTGCAACAGCAATACATGTCTCCTCCCTCCTCCAGCTTCCATTCCATGTCCCCATCCCAGGGGCAGGGCAGTGTGGCATGTGTAGCTCAGGGAGCTGAGGCTGAGCCTTGGGTCATGCAAGTATGAGATACAGCTGAGCTGTGGAAGGGGATGCTATTGCTCACATGAGCACACAGTGCTGAGGTTGGTAGGAGGGGGCGTATGCACAGTATGCAGCCCAGGGGGTACATGGCTGTGTGGATCCCTGGGTCCCTGTCCCTTTAGGAGTTAGATAACACTGGTATAGAAGGTCAGGCAAAGTTATATTCACAACCTACAGAAGGAGAATGCTAGGAAGGAGTAGAAAAGAAGGAGTTTGAGATGCTGGTTTTTCTTGACGTGCCTGAGAGATTAAAGCGAATTTGAATAGAGCTGCTCTGGGTTTTCAGCTTGTGATGCTTTAGCATGATCCACAAATAAAACATGCTGATGTCTTAAAATACCCAGACTAAAGAATTTGAAAAAAAAGTCACAAAACTTTAGATCCAAATAAATACCCCTTTCTGAAAATAGTGCAGTCATCCCCCGATGAAGGCAGGCATTTTTCTGATAAGCTAACAGCAGTCTTAAACAAAGCCTCCCACAAATGTCACCATTTAGATCAAAACATGTGATGGTCTCTTTTACCTCCAAAAACTTGTTGTTTTAAAAATAACAACATAGTCTTCTGCTGCGGCAATTTGTGACTTACCCTCCTATGCCATCTCCCAGCCCCCCAACAGCTTCCCCAGGCTCAGGGTCTTCCCCAGAGGATTTTATAGGGATGCCAGGTGTCACAAAAATAACCTGGAAAAGGGTGGGGGGCAGATGGGGTTCAGGAACTTGGGACAGAATCCTGGTCATGGGCCAAAAAGTCAATATCAGGAATCCAAAAGCCAAAAGGGGTCACAAGGCAAGCACAATCAGGAAGCTAGAGAAGGCAAAGGTGCAGAAAGGGAGCTAGAGGAGGATGCACACATGACAGAAGTTAAGCCAGGAAGAGAACCAGGAAACAGACTGAAGGATAAGGAGCTGGAGTAGGGAACAGAGGACTGAGGAACAGGGACTAGACTAGGACAACTAGAGCCAGGAACAAGGAGCACTGGGACTAGACAGAAAAAGAACCTGCCTCATCAGGGGTACTGCTGTTTATATGAAGTCACTACACCAAAGCACTTAAACTGGAATCAGCTGAGGGCACCTAGTCAGCCAGCAGCTAGTTCCTCCTGGGGGTTTGTCTGCCTGCCTGCTGTTCTAACTCCTAACATCAGCATTTCTACACTCCTGATTGTTTATAAAGCTGAATGCCCAACTATCAGCCATTGGTTTTCAAGGAACAACAGATGGCTACTTCATCCTCTTGTAGATTTTGGTGTGGGACACATTGTAAAAGTCACTGTTCTATCAAGATCTAAAAAAGCTTCTGAGGACAAAAAGCTACCGCTGTAAGGGACAGAAGAGAGTGAAAACTTTCATACCTGCCCTCAACATTTTTCACGAGAGTTGGGTCTAGACTTCGAAAGTTCTCCTGGCAAAACCAAATGCTACTGCCAGGCTTGACCATTTTCAAGAAGTCTGAGCCACAGAAAGTGGCTAAAACAGAGAAGCCCCAGAAACCTCTGCCTGTGTGACCATAGCATGAACCTCTGCAGATGCAACAGCTGGTTTAGCACAGCAAAGGAAGCCATCTGTATGCCTCATTAAGACACCATCAAACAGAGCATAAGGTAAAAAGAATTTAGGACAAGAAAGCAGCCTTGTCAACCCACAAGACAAGAAGTCCTTCCTATTGCTCCTTTGCTTTCATAAATTTATAAATCTTAACTAATTGACACTTTTTAGGTCCACAAAACATCTGGTTTAATCCAGTTTTGAAAGTTTCAGTGAAACAAATTAAATTGAAACCAATCAGAGACTAAGTATTAGAATATTGAAATTATGCTTACCACATATCTATAAATACTGGACATTGGCTGAAGGGGATTTTGGAGACCCCCACACGACATTCGCCAAATCGTTTGGAGAATCCCTTGCTGACTGACCAGCTTTACTTTGTGGCAGCCGAGACCCCTCCCATAAGATTATGCTTTAGGCTTTGCTACTAATTTTGCTTTGTCACTTAATCAATAAACTTCTCATGCTGGTTGTGTTGTGCCTGGTTGAGATTTTTTTTTCTTTTTTTAGTGAAGCAGCTAGGCACAAGGTCGTGCGTGGCTCAGCTTCATTACCCGCGTACCCAGCTGATGGTAAAATAAGTGTAATGGTCATAAATTACTTACTTCAGAGTTCTGCTGTGTAGCGAAGTACAGATAACATTTATTGAATTATGATGGTTACAACATGGGAGAGTCGTTAGGAAGATGTAATCGGTGGAGAGCGACGAGAAGACGGCGGGTCAAGAAGATCACAGGGGTTCGTAGCGCTATAAATCATATGGGGGCCCTTCAGCAGCTGATAGGTTGAGGTACATAAATAACTGGCTTGTTATTTAAGAAAACCTCTTCCCATGTGTTTGTGTTACTGCTGTTGCTGCTGATGATGATGATTGGGCAGAAGTTTGTTGTCTTTTTATGTCCTCGGTAACATGTTTATGGCCAATTAAATAGTTTGTTTTCACTTCCATATAAGGAAGACTCTTTGTCTGTGCCATGAGCACTTGTTCATTTAGATGGCGCTAAATTCACACATGTCCCCTTGCTCATGGCACAGGACATAGAGATTTTTGGGTTTCATAGGACAATAGGAAAAGTAGAAGCAGGAAATGGCGGGGTATACAGAAGCAGAATATAGGGTAGATGACAAGTTATAAGGGGTCTAACTGGTTAAGGTCTAGGGTTGGATCGGGAAGGCGGGTGTATACAAAAGCAAACTGCTGTTCTATTTTGCGTCTAACAAATGAGATTACACAACAGAGTACACAAAATATTACTAAAAAAGGAAGAATGAATATAATGATTGGAGCTAGGATGCAC
>JAGPOW010003648.1:38607873-38621508 GCA_030014935.1 Caiman crocodilus
ACTGGTCCAAAAAATGTTAACTTGGTTTCTTCATAGCTTGCATGCATAACTATTGCATGTAAGAATTAGGAAATTCTAATTTCAAAGTCTGAGGCTTTTACCTACGAGGAACATATAATTATTTAGAGCTTGAGACAGAAAAATTGTTATGAATTATAGAACCAGCACCCTTCTGGAGTTATTGAAAAATCTTGTAAACACCTGTTAAAATTCAAAAAGCTTTCTTCCTTTAAAACAAGCTCCTGAACAAGACTGAACATGTTTTAGTATTCCTAAAGTTAACTATTTTAAAAGAATGACTTTCATGTAACAGCAAAAGGCTGAAAAAAGGCAAACAACAAACTGATAGGCTGTTAGATACATTCTTTCAAAGCAGAGATGAAAAACAGAAAAATGCATAGTGTAATAACAAAACACGTCAGATACCAAAGCCAGGAAGTAGGAAAATCACATGTCATTCCCATGAAGAATTTGAGCACCTTCAGGAGCATTCATAGCGCATTTTATTCTATCTTCAGTTCTCAAGAACTAAGTGGTCTTAGATCTGATCACTTTTTAAATGGAAGGTCTTATGAAAAAAATCTAGGCTAATACAGGGAGTAAAAGGGTTTTATTAGCTGGCACCATTTTTTGAACAAATAGCTCAGTATGTACTAGAATGTGCTGAGATATTTAAGGTATTATCTCTCAGGTGATATCAAAATGGCCTATATTTTTTTTCCTCAATTGCTACATGATACTAAAAAGCAAGGTTTTTTTAATTTTGAAAAATTAAATTCTGTGTAGTCTTCTCTTTCATTGAGGAATAGCATTCATCCATCTTAAACTATTGCAGGATCTTGCTCAAGCATTTTTATGTCCTTTGTGATGAAAATGGCTATATACAGAAGTTAATATAGTTTATCCTCCAGATAAGAAAAGCAGTTACCCCAGAGTATTGTTGGTTACTTCTCAGGGTACTGATGAAGCTTATATATACTGCTTTAATCTGCAGTATTGGGCACTTGTCCACAGTACACCACTCCTGTTACCACGCTACACTTTTCCTGTGTCCTTGTGACAAAAATCTCCATTAAGTTAGCTAGATAGCATCTGTCTATCCATGTTGTCAGCTGATTTTATTGTTTTAGATTTTTTTTATTGTGGTAATTTAAAACACCTCTGACATGTCTTAATTTAGTTCCTGAATTTCTTCCATGAGGGTTTTTTATCATTTTAAATTTTTAAAGTTGATCTGACTTACAGATGAAAACTTGATTTTCGCTTTGCAACTATTACACCATCAGGTGCTGCTTGGGTTCACTCCGTAATCCATGAAAATCCATTGAATCTCTGTTGTAATACTTCAACAAGACTCCAGGGGCTAATCTTGCAATTTTTTACTGGTGATTTAGTTCAAGGTTCAGATTAATGAAAACTACAACTTTTTTGGATTCCAAAAAAAATTGTTCCTTGTGTTTGCGTGTACTTTGTGGCAAAGATCAAATTGCTATGAGTCAGGCAGTTCAAGATTCAGGATAATTAAAATTACTTTTTGTTGGACTGGGTTTTGGTTTGGCAGGGCTGGGGGGACATGTCAGGAGTAAGGGGGACTGGCAGGGCTGAGAAGATAGGGGTAACCCAGGTGGTAAATGTAACCCAGGTGGTACTCAGAAGAGGTATCTTCTCTCCAATTGAAGGGATTTAGCTGGTGTTAGTGTGCTATGGGAAGGGTAGCCGCTTATGGGGAGCAGCTCTCCTCCTATTCCCTATAGAGTAGGGCCGAGATCAATTAGAACTTAACCATATACAGGTTTAATAGAGAAAGAACAGGGTGGAATATAACACAGATGCATGAAGCAAGGGGACCCTGGGAGATAATGGTACCCCTCCTCCAGGCACCGGGGAGGTGGGGTGGACCAGGGGAGCAGGGGGGAGTCAAAGGGATTTTAGATGAATATATACATGTAACAGAGACAAATCAACAACAGACTTGAGACACAGGGTTCACAAAATATAAGATGCAGGGTTTCCTGCAATATCAGAAGCATATCCCACAAAATTTGAAGCATAGGCATCCCAGTGGGGTGAGATAAAAGAGATGAGGGGAGCCCACTCCCCAGTCAGGAGTCCCTTTGCAAACAATTCAACCTTGTAATGCTCTGCTGAGAATCAAACCCAGGTCTCCCACATGACAGGCAAAAGCCACACCACTTAAACTATCAAGCTGGATTCTCTGCTGCCACTCCAAGCTCTAGTGCCTCTCGGATTCTCCACATGCTGTCTACACACTGAGCTTCCCAGCTGCATGTCAGAGGGGTAGGAAAGAACCTGAGCTGCCACCTGCAGCTTGGGGATTTGATCCCTCCAGGACCCACTGCACCCCACTCCTGGGAAAATAAGGGACTGCAGATCAGGAGTGAAGAGTACTGGCAATGTATGATGTCAACTGTGCTAAACTGTTTTATGTGGCCATTGCACCCAGCTCTGGGGTGTATCTCAGCCCTCCCCATACTCTGTTATATGCAGCTGTTATGCCCCAGTACTGGGTTCATATCTGTCATTCCCATGCACTGTTATATGTGGCTATTACACCCCAGAGCTAGTCCCCCATGCCATGCTGCACTGGGAGAGGTGGGGGGCAGGGCTGTCTTGGACACCCCCTGACTATATGGGCTGGACCAGGGAGAATTTCCAGCTGTAATCCCACCCCAAAAAACAACTCAGTTCCAGGAAAACCAGAAAACTAGAAAAAACACAAGAAAGATTTGAGATGTGGCTAAGAAAGATTTCTACCTCTAATCCTAGCCCTAAAGAAATTCCTTATTTGAGCCTGTATACTTAGTACAATGAGCAGGGGAGCAAAGGGGACACTGTCAGTTGGCAGCCTGGCACATACAAACCATGCTTTTGTGCTCATCCAGAGATGTCCTGGAGAGTCCCCTGGTACCACAGAGGTGGTGCCCCAACAACGATTTCTAGCCATACTCCCAGCCCCAAATCCAGTTCTTTATTGGGGTCCATATACTTAGCACCATGGCTGGGGTGCTGTTAGTTGGCAGCCTCACATGGCAAAGCTGTGTTTTGGACCAAGTAAGATTGGTCAGGAATGACCAGCAAGGTCTCTCAATGGCACACAGGCATGGCATCTGATGGCTCAGAAAGGATTTCAATCTGTAATCTCAGTCCAAAGACCAGTTCCTTATTCAAGTCCATATACTTAATACAGTCCTCACACTTACAGCCAGTTATCTTCCTGGAAAAGGCATTGTAAGTTGAATATGATTTTCCCATAGAAACAATGTTATAATAGGGGGTTACATTCCTGACCAAGAGCCTGGTGCCCAATTTTTTATAGAAATGACCATAAACACCATATTTAAATCAACTATTTAATCAACTATAAATGATATACACTGTACAGTACAAAGCTTTCTAAAGTGTACAGTATATAAATCGATTAAATAGGGCAATGTAGTAACCAATCACATAAAGGAAGGAACACCTTTATCAGGGTCATGGAATTCAGAAGGGCGTCTTTGTCTTTTATCAGTCATTTTTAAGGACTGAATATATAAAGACGCTTAATATGCATAAAGAATCAAAAGAATACAAGAAACTTAACTGCTGAAACACATCAGGAAACAGATTGGGTGATGTATGTTTGTGCGCCATTATCATGCCGTCATGCCATAAGTGCAAAGATCGAGTGCCATAAGTAATAACATGGGTGTAAACGGTGGAGTGCCGCAAGTGCAAATCGCCATAAATTAAAATGCCATAAGTCAAGGACTGCCTGTACAGTGCGCCTGGGGAAGCTATCAGTTGGCAGCGTTGCATGAACAAATCAGGCTTTGGGCCGGACAAGTCTCTGGACATCCAGATGGATGCAGGATATTAATTTACATATTATTTGGAAAATATGCATAGCTAATGAAATTCTCTCTCTTTAGAATGTGCAATTCATTAATAAGAAGCTTTTATTGGGTATAGGTTAGCTTTGAAAAAGGAACCAGGAATAATGACCTGGGACTTAAAGGAACAAAATGCAGCTTCATGAACCATAGCATGCAGCCTTGGAACAGGCCCCTGAAACAGTAGATGGTGAGAAGGCCAGTCACTGCCAGCCAGGGGGTCTCTGCCCCACACCACCACAGGTAGTGGGTGGGGGAAAGGGGTGGTGTGGTGCAGATGTTCTTTGACCTTTGGTAGAGGCAGGCAGTTTGAAATTCAGGGAGCAAACCATAGCATGTGGCCTGGGATGCCCCCAAAAAGTGGTTGGTGAGAGGAGGACACTCACTGTGAACAGGGGCTCCCCACAGGCTCAGGCAGAGGAGGGACTGGCAGGGAATTTTGCAAGTGAAATGTTCCTTGGACCTCAGAAATGTGGGGTGGGTGACTGACGGACAGAGCAAATAAAGTGCATGGCTTGCCAAGTGCAAGTCACAGCTAAGCAGGCTTTTGCCAATTCTGGGAGAGAACCCTAGCATATAGCATTGGGTGCATGTGGCATGGGTTGGGTAGCTCTGAGTAGTAAATCATGGAATAGGCCTTTGGTATACTGGAAGGTAATGCAGGAATGGGGATTTGGCTCTGAACTGCTTGTTAGGGCACGGCTTCCTTTGTTCCTAATGGGGCAAGCGACAAGAAAACAATAATACTGCTGGCCCTAGAACAGTCATGTCTATAGGAAATATAGGTTTTATTGAACTGGGCTGGTGTCTGTTCAAACTCCTGGAAAGCAGGTTTGGAGGTCTACCTCAAGGCACAAACTGATGAGAGGTGTAACCTGAGCTGCGGGGAACTGGAATTGATGTGCAGATAGGGTTACTGTGAAATGCTGATAGGACAATGCACTGTCAAATTTCAAGTCTCCCCACAAAAATGAGACCTGGGTTTCTTGGACTCTGCAGCATAACATGATGAAACCATGTCTGATTCTGTATGAAAAAGAAAAAAAAAATGCTCCATCAAAAAGAGCATGGTCACTGATTTCTCATGATTTGCAGTGCCTCTCACTTCCAACCTGCAGCCCCCAGTGCTACCAGCACCCTTGACTCCCCACCTGCCACCTCTACCCCCCCCAGTCCTGCCAGTACCCTTATTCAGGGCCCAAGGGTCCCAACCAAAAGCAGCTTCATTGGAGCACTCTTAATGCAAACAAAGCAAGTCAAAGGGGTCTGGGCTTTTGGTTGTGGCCGTGTTGGTCTAAGGACATAGGCAGGTGAGGTTCTTTGAGTACATGTGATATCTTTTATTAGATCTACTGAGTAGTTGGAAAAAAGTTCTTGGCAAGCTTTTGGGCATAGTCGCCCTTCTTCAGGCATGGGGAGTCTGCTGTTTTGAGACTCCAAGAAATGAAAGAAGCTAAAAAAGTGTGGCAGGATGTTAGTGAAAATATGAATAGGGTCGGCACTCCAGGATTTGGCCAGAGTCACTCAACTTGTTTTACAGGATCTGTTGAGGCGTCTTAAGGTAATGGTCTGAGAGGGGGAGATGGGAAATGGTCCTCTTCAGTCCTACAGGAGGCACAATATACAGCACTCACAGAAAACATGATCAAGCCACTGCCCCCCAGCCCTGCCGGTGCCCCTCACCCCCTCACTCCTGCCAGGGTGGTTCTAGCTCTGGGGTGGCCACATATAACAGTGCACTGAGAGGGCAGAGATGCATCCAGCTCTGTGGTGTAACAGCTAATATAACAGTGTATGGAGGGGGGACTGAGATACACCCCAGGGCTGGGTGCAATGGCCACATACAACAGTTTAGCACAGCCCACACCATACGCTGTTATACCTGGCCATTAGAACCCAAAGCTGGGTGCATTGCAGGACTCAAGCCTCTCCAAGAGTGTGTGACTCTCCCCTGCAGTGGTCTGAGAGTTGTGGCACGAGTGCATGGGAGGCTGGTGGTTGGAGCAGGTGGCACCCCCTGACCCCCAACCCTGCCTGTGTCCCTCACTCAAAACCTGAAGCCCCCCTACCCCGCCAGCCCTGCCAGTGCCTCAGATTCCTGCAGCCCAGGTGGTGTCCCTCACTCTTGACCTGCAGCACCCTGCACTCCCAGAAAGAGGCAACAGTATGACTGTCAGACAGAGCAATGACAAGCAGAGGGTGATCAAAGGAGGACACGGACATGCTGCTGGAGACAAAAATAAGCTAAGAAGGAACAGGAGTACCAGAGAAGAGGGGTAAGCTTACAGGGTAGAGGACAGGAGGGGGAAGGAGTATTGAAGTGATCTGGTTATAGGCTGGGGGATATGACTGCAGGCAGTGATGATCTGCCAATGCAGCACTTAGAAGACTGACATGCAAATAGACTAAGTGATAAAAACATTCCTCTCATTGAGCCTGGGCTGTTTCTTTCTTCACCTCAAACTACACTATGTCCCTACTGTGTGGGTGGTGGGGGTGTTAGCTCATGCTGGTCACTGTGGGGTGATCATGGGGGCAGGAAGGGGGAGGAGGAAGGGAAAGGGAGTTGGAGTAGGCTGATCACGGCCCCCCCCAACCCCAGTTTGGAGGAAGCTGTCCTGGGCACAGGGATACCCAAGGAATCTTAATCAAATTCGGTAACAACCCCAGGCCACCCCCACACTGGTTCTCATCTTTGGAAAAAATCCTGCTTTTTGATGTGAGGATACAAATGACAGACAGGAGGCACAGGATTCTTTCTGTTTTACGTAAAAATTCCTGTAGTAATGTTTCCAGTCAAGCTTTAGCCTGGGTACCTTGGTATATGATACCCACAAGTCAATACACAGAGAGGTGGTGGGAGAAGAGGAGGGGAAGCAGCCAGACCATTTGTGTACCCTTGTGTAGCCCTAAGTGTACCCCACACCCAGTGCCCGGTGCAACAAGTGTGCAGAAAAAGCAGGGGGCAGAACTGCTTTGGGACACGGCTTGGGTAGGGGGGCAGCCCTTTTGGGAGGTCTGTGGTACTGACCCCCAATGCCAGTCCAGATGTGTGAAGGGGAGGCAGGCAAGGCCTTTGCATGAAAAAGTATCCCTCTCCATCCAGCAGCCCCCCGTGCAACAAGTAACAAACATCCAGAAAAAACAAGAAGGCTTTGCAGGGGAGGCGAGCAGCACTGCCTATTGAACTCAAAAATCTCCCCCAAAATGCATGTTTCTCAAGCAAAACTGCCAACAATTCCCCCCCAAAAAGCAACCCAGCATGACCCAAGAAAATAAGCCAACCAAAATATTAAATCTTGTCCTAAAACGCCACCTGCCAGTAAAATAGTACTGAAAAGGTAGGAGGGTAAACTTGTTCTGATGTGCCCCTTAGTGCATTTTACTAGTTACAGCATAATAGGCCATTGCATGATAAATCATGACCATGTTACCTATTTAGGCATCTTAAACTAGAAATAAAAATTAAATCAGGAACATTTTTAGTGACTAAATGCTGAATACATGTCCAAGGGCCCATATTCTGTGAGTGTATGGAATGCCTTGAGCCAAAAGCTGCCTCCTAGATCCTCCAGCATGAATATACTCATACATGGTGCTGGGGGGGAACCTTACACTACTAGCCCTTGTGACTACTGAGATAACCTTGAAAATAGAAAATGAGTGTACCTGACACAGTGATGCCATCCAAAGTGTCTGGTGAGCTTGAACAAGTAACTCCAAGATGCTTGAACAATCTTGTTAACCGCAATCATAATTTCATGGACTCTATGGCTAGGTACAGACATTCAAAAAGCCCTAGGCAGAATTAATCTAATTTACACACTCTTCTGTAAGCAGTGTAGTTTCATTGTGGGGAGCAAATCTTATACCAGGTTCTGCCATTTTTAAAGCAGTCTATGTGTGCTGAACTTCTGTTCTGTTACAAGTATAGACTGGTTTCCGATCACTTACACCAGTAAAAGTGTAATGTTTGTACCTGGCTACATCCATACAATGCAAAACAATATTCAGCTAGACACACTGTGCCCTCTCTGCTCACATGAATTCCTGAACTGTAACCAGTGTAGCTGTGTAGTAGCTACATAGTAGTACTGCCAACCAGAAGCTGGCTTAATGCATCTAAATACAGGGCTGTGGTAAGCCACACGGACTGCAATTATAGAATCTGATGCTTTTCCAAGATGCTAAAGAATATGGATTCCTTTGCCATATAGTTTGCCATCCTGCTGTAGTCATGTCATTGACATTAGGCTCTCTCTTTTTTCTGGTTGAACATATTTGTAGTTATGACTTGCTCTCCAGCTACCACATCAGAGTAATAACTGGATTTATTGCTGCACATGGTCTTTGTACTCTACCATGGCTTAGACCAACGGTGTCAAACATATGGCCCAGACCCCCACCATCTCTGGACTCCCATCACTATCATCAGACCTGCTGCAGCTGCTGCTGACCCTGCATATCCAGCCTGGGGCCCAGGATAAGTTTGACAACACTAGCTTAGAGGGACAAAGGGAGAAAAGCCACTGAGGCTCACTCCAGATTCCCTCCCTGGCATGATGGAGTAAGCCAGTTATGAGCAGAAGCTAACACACTTGGAGACCGTATCAAAGCACACATACTCAAATATAAATCAGGCAAACTCTACATCCAAGGAGTATTTCCAAGTACAAACCTGGGGATATGGGTTATGAAAATAAAGAGTACATCAGAACAGTTCATAAGTTCTATGACAAAGTTGGTTTGTCGCTGTAGAACTTGTTCCAGTTTTGCCATAAGCAGCAAAAAATGAATGGAGTTAAGATATTTTCTTTGTTCTCTTCCTTCTTTATCTCTAAAGTTAACAGTTTAACAAATGTATGAAAATGGAATAGAATGTGTGCACCTTTTGACTAAAATCCAATATTTTACTAATAAAAAAAGGTGCATTCAACTAAGAAATGTTACAAAAATGCTAGTCAGCCTAATATTTCTTTCCTTTTTTCCATACAATGAAAAAATGCAAAGATGATATTAATAAAAGTTAAAGCATATTGTATTATTCTTTTCCAAATAATTCATTAAAGTTGGTGTAGTAAGACGTAAAATTTTCAGTTAGAGAAGTATAAGCAATGAAGAATTCTTTTTGATAAACTACAAGGAAACATTCAGTGTATTAACTATACACCAGAAATGTCTATTGGATAAATCCTATCACTACTGATAATTGAAAGTGCTTTATTTTCTTTAAAAGCATCTGTTCTGGTATTATTCATTTTAACATGTGCCAGTAAATAATATATTGGAACATTTATACTGCGATTAAACTGATAAAATACATTCTGACCAAACATAAAAGGATAACAGATTAGACCATCAACTTGATCAGAAAAGTAATTTCTTGGTTCTGTTCAGCTTGGTGAAAGGAATTATAAGATATCTCTTCCTTAAAGTATAAAGTCATTAGGCTTCTTTATTTATAAGTTTTTTTACTAGATAGTAATTTTAAAACCTGTCAGTAATCACAACCTTGGCATGGTAGAGAGGCTTGTGTGATACCAAGGACCTTGAGACTGATGCCATCTGGAGTTTTGTACTCCTGGTAGGGTCATCCCCATGGCAGCAAAGTTGAGATCAAGGTTTCCAGACTACCAGCAATCCAAAAATAAAAATAAAAGTCCTCAATGGTGCAGAAGGCAGATACTTCACAATGGTGGAGCAGAAAGAATGTTTCACAATTACTGCAGAGGCAGATGAAGGCAGTCACAAAGTAGAACTCTCCAGACATTTAGGTCCTTGTCATCAGATTAAGGTTTTGTTCCTGTGAAGTATCATGAGTTATTGATGCACAATGACATCCTCACATTAAAAAAGGGACATGCAGGTGTCTTTCTTCAACAACAGATCTTATGGCAATGGGTATGTGGCAACAGGGATAAGTTGTATCGATTACCAGAAGCTTCTACTCAGGGACCTGCACAGTGGTGATCTCTGTAGGATGATCGTTTTGTTCTTGGAACTGAAACAGATGTGCAATTCAACAGCTGGAATCATGACAGAGCAGTCCTGTCTAGTATTGACTTGGCTCACCCTGTGCATGAAAAGGGCTATACAAGATGCTATAAAAATAGCCTGTCTCATTTCACCTGACTAGAAAAACATATTCAGTTAGATCATGCTATCTGTTGTCCAAATCAAGTAATGATTGAAAATTGGAATATCTACCCTGATAGATAACCCTAATAGGCTGCTTGTACATTTGAAGAAGGTTTAATTGTGACACTTTAAAATGAACCATTTCAATGTAGGGGTTTCCACCATGGTTACAGTGAGGGAGCCAAACAGGCTTTTTCCCCTCTAGAGAACCTGCCTGCATCTCCCATGGCTGGGGGAAGGGTGGGGGTGGGAACAGGGACAAGCTGCCAGTGGGTGGGCAGAGAGGCTTCTGGGTTGTGGGAGGCCCTGGTCTCTCCTTCCACGGTAGCAATGCCCCCTGGGGCCACCTGGGTATGCTGGTAGTGGATGGGCACCTTCAACATGGAGGGAAGGCCCAAAGCCCTCCTATAGCTCAGGGATCATCAGTAGGTTGCCCTCCAGGCACAGCAGAAAGAATCAGACCCCTTGCTGCTTTCTTTTTTTTCTCAGCAGCCTGCCCACATGAGCTGCTGCTGGGCCATTCAGCCCCTGATATGTGGGGTCCAGTCCTTCCCCCTCTGGCAGTGGTCAGCATTCCCTCTAAGCTGTGCAGCATGTGCAGCCATGAAGGTGCACCTGACAATGCAACATGAGTGCACCAGCATGGTCATGCATACCACACAGCTTAAAGGGAACACTGGCAGTGGTGCTCCCCGGGGCTGCCCAGCTCACAGGAAGCATCATCTCCATCCAACTTTTCCCCAAGCCCATGCAGGGTGCCGCACCCAGTGGGCTTCCAGCCCACAGGCTTGAGGAGGAGTTGGATCCAGCAGGTGTTGCCTGTGAGCTGGGTAGCACCCATGCATCTAGGACCCTTCCCAGGCAGGCCCAGGAAGTGCCACCACCATAGAGGGAAGGACTGGATCCCCTGCAGATTAGGGTCCACACAGCCTGGCAGCAGTTTTCATGGGCAGGCTCCACTGAGGAAGGAAAACAAAAAGTGATGAGGAGCCGATCCTTTTCTTCCCTCTGCTCCCCCTCACAATGGAGCCTTCCCACCTCTCCCGTGGACGGGGGTAAGCTGCCAGTAGGCTATGAGCTGTGGGAGGCCCCAGACCTTCCCTCCATGGTGACAGCACTTCCTGGGGCCATCTGGGTGGGTGGCTAGAGGGCAAGTGCTGTCCCAGCTCACAGAAAGCACCCGGTCCATTCCAACTGTTCCCTGAGCCCCATCTGGGGAAGCACCTGCCCACTAGCTGCCTGTCCTGGTGACCCCAGGTGGCGAAACCACCATGGAAGGAAGGACCAGGGCCCTCCACAGCTCAGGGGCCACTCAGAAGCTCAGGGGCCACTTGGCCCACTAGCAGCTCACCCCCTGGCTGTGGGAGATATAGGCAGGCTCCACAAAACATTTATAATAAGAAGAAGAAGAATCAGGCCCTTCACCACTTCTGCCTTCAGCCTGTCTCTCCAGCAGTGGTGGTGTGGGGGACATACTGTCAAAGGTTGCAACATTACAGATAGTTACATTGCAGACTAAATTATGTGTGGATGTGGTATAGTTTATGTAGGAAATTCATTTAAAGCATAACTCCCCTCCCCCACCCTGGCACGTGTACAGCATGATGCAATTAAATTGCAAAAAGGGCCAATTTTCATCATGTGTACAAGCACCATAGTGAGTGACCAGAAACAAGAACAGAGCTTGTTGCCAGAGAATTTGCATGTTTTGATACTAACATTGCTGCACTTAGTGACACCAATTGCACAGAACAGGGGCACTGTGATGGCTACATATTTTTTTTTGGAAAGAAAAAGCCAAAAAAGACACACATCCACGGTGTTAGTTTTGCTATCAAGATCAAGACTGTTATTCAGATGACAAAACATCCATTTGACATCAACGTGCATCTCATGATACTTTGACCAAGAGACAACATGCACCAGTCATCAGCACATACACCCTGACCCTTGACATAGATGACAAAACAAAGGAAAAAAATCTACTGTAAACTCAATCGGGTCTTATAATCTGTCCCCAAAGAAGATAAGATCATTATTCTTGATAATTTCAAGAGACTCTGAGCTATGGAAAGGAACACTTGGAAAGGAAAGGATGGGGAAAGTAATTCAAGAGGAATTCTATACCTAAGGATGCTTAGACCATGAGCACATCATTATGAATTACTGCCAAAGTAACAAATGGAAAATATCACGGATTCACCTATTCAGAATGTTGACACCTGATTACTTATATCACAGTACATGCCCAGGAACATTGCAACATCCATATCACCAGAGCAATGACTGGTGCAAAGGACTGCTGAATGGATCATCGTTTGCTGCACTCTATTGTGTCCATTCATATCACTCCAAAATAATGTAAGCAAAAGAAGCGGCCAAGGAAAAGGTTCAGTATCAAGTGCTTGAAATACTCTGCTAAAAAAAATCATCTCCAGCAGTGCCTCAATGAGAAACTCTGACTTCCCTGGTGATCTTGACTTCACTGAGCAATGGGAGAGCCTCAGTATTCATGAGGCATACAAAGAATCTCTAGGCTTGTCCACAAAGACAACAGAACTAGGGTGATGAGAATGATAAGGAATTTCAAGCTTTCATCAACAGAAAATGGAAAACTTTCAAAGCTTATCAGAATGATGGCAATTCCAAGAGAAGCAAAATATTTATCATCATATTTAAGCCAACAGTCAAAGGAATATTTGATTGCAAAAGAAAAAGTGGTGGGAGAACAAGGCAAAATAGATTAAAAAGTTTGCTGACAGCCACAACATGCAGTTTTGTGATAGTTTTTTCATTGCAATCAAAGCTATCTATGGGCCAAGCATCCAAGAAGTTCTCAAAAATGGTCCAAGGATAGAACTGCACTCTTTAAAAAGAATCTCATCACATCAACAGGCAGTGGAAGGAACAATATCAGGAGCTTTCTATGTTAATTCTAAGGATGAAGACCACTGAAGCCATTCTACAATACCCCATGCAGGGTTACCTGGTAGATCCACAAATTTAGTGAAAGTACCTGAAAATCATTAAACAGAACAACAAAGTGTGTGATCCTGAATGGAATACAAACTGAAACTTATAAGCAAAGTAAGAAAAGGTTCTTGCACCAACTACATGTCATCATTCTGAAAATCTAGAAACATGAAGATGCCCAATGACTGGATAGATGCCAGAATCATAACTGTATTCAAGAAAGGAGATAGATCAGATTGCAGCAATTACTGTAGTATTGCACCCCTGCCCATAGCTGGGAAGATTCTTGCCCACATGTTCCTCAGCAGATTCATGATTCATTCTCCTCACTGAGGAGGTTCTATCTGAGTCCTGATATGGTTTCATATGAGCCCTTATGAGGAGCGTCTGAGGGACCTGAACCTGTTCAGCCTCAGTAAACGGAGGCTGAGCGGGGATCTGGGGGCTGCCTATAAACTGCTGAGGGGTGATCAGCAGGAAATAGGGCAGGCTCTTTTTTCCCAGGCACCACCAGGGGTAACTAGGACCAACATCACAAGTTACTGGAGAGCAGGTTTAGGTTGGACATTAGGAGGCACTACTTCACAGTTAGGGTGGCTAGGGTGTGGAACCGGCTTCCTAGGGAAGTTGT
>JAGPOW010003648.1:38621608-38649775 GCA_030014935.1 Caiman crocodilus
TGTGACCCTGGCACTCATTCCTGCCATTGGCGGGGGGTCAGACTAGATGGCCTGCTCTAGGCCCCTTCTGACCCTAGATACTATGATACTATGATACAATAGTTACGCTCTTTGTTGCTAGACGGCTGCAGGAGAAATGCTACAAGCAAAACTCAGATCTTTACATGGCCTTCACTGACCTGATTAAGACCTTGTATTCAGTTAGCAGATGAATCTATGAACTGCACTTCATCAACCTCCTAGGTACAGAAACTCATGGATTTGATTTAGACATTGCAACTCTGACACACTACCACCTGCCAGATATCTGACTTCCCAGGTACCTCTCCCCTTTTACTTGTGCTGCTACATCCCCCTCCCCCCACCCTAGCCTGTCCCTCACCCCCTGACACCTCCAATTCCATTTGCACTTACTGGCTTTCTTGCCTGCACTGCAGGCCAGCCTCCAGCTTCACAATCCTTCTGCCTTTTTGTGTTTCAAGCAGGAGGTGTCTGAAAAGTTATCACAAGGACTACTGCATTGCAGTGGTCCAGTATTTATGACTTTTTGATCTTCCTTGGTGGTGTCACACAACTAAATTAAAACATAAGTAAAAAACATATTCAAGCAGTTTACCACATGGTAGGTTGCCTTATGGCATTGCAAAGTTGCTTCCTTTCAGGCAAGGGATATCTCCTAACTTTAATAGTTCACACAGCTTTGTGTGACAAGTCCCTTAGCGTCAGTTCTTGTGAGACAGAACTCATCAGCTTCAGGCTGTTCACCAAAACAAGAACTAGGTTAGACTATTATGAGACATGTTGATTTTAACCCGACTGGCAATATGTTGTTGCAATAGTAATTCTGGTCAGTCTGAGTAGGACTGCAGCTTCAGACATTTGGTGCTTGTGCTTGGTGGAGCAACCAATGGGACAAAGCATCCATCTGTGGGATTGTGACTAAATGGCTCCTGAACATAATTGCTAAGTATAGACAGTCAAAAAGCCAGGGACTAAATTCATTCAGTTTTCAAAGTTTAGTCTAAACTGTGCAGATTAAACTGATAAGCAAGTGAGCAGACATTTACTTTTGATTCTAGAAATCATATGTCTGCAGTAGATGAAGGCAGAAGCCAGGGGGTGCTAGAGCATACCCCCTTACAAAACTGGAGCAGACAACTTGGGCCAAGGCTAGTCTGCCCTCCCCCTCCATGGTGGGGAAGGATTGTGGGGGAGGTGCAAAACATCTTGGGATGTTGGGGCACTGTGAGCTAACTTGAATCTGGAGGGGATCTGGGACAGAAGTTTAATAATCGATTTACATTAAATCAGTTTAAGTCTGATACTACATTTATACAGGTTTATCTTAAACTAGTTTTGGCCTTTTTTAAAGCAGTCTATGCACTGAACTTCTCTTGTATTGCAGAGTTGAACTGGTTTCTGATTACTTATAGTGATTTATGTGTGATTTCTGTCCCTAGCCAATAACACCATGGAGCTTTGGTCAGTTCTGTCCCTTCCATTCCTTCCTGGGAAAGGACAACCTAGTACACAGAACTGTTGATCTTGGGACTTCAAGTAACATAGAAGGTAAGATCACCCAAAAGTATGCCACAAGTTCACATGGAATTGCTGCTAAATTGCTAAGAGTCTTGCTTTAGGATCATGATTTTGCACATAACAGAGCTTCTTTCTAAATGCAGTCTTACATAGCCCATGCTCCCTTGAACAATGCAAAGTGGAACCTATCTAGGAATTAGTGAACAGACAAAACAATTTGTCTTTCTGAGATGGTTTTGGTGACAAAAGTCAATGCAGCTGACTGCAGCATGAGCTTTTGGGAACCTCCCTGTTTTGCTTTGTTTTGCTTTGTTTTTTCTAACTTTATTACTTATGAAGCACAGTGCTTTGTTAACAAACAGGGAGGGGATCTCTACCCAAGAAACCATGTAATCTAAACTGAACCCAAAACATGTGAACAGACTGTGATCAGAAGACACAAAACAAAACAAAGAAACAGAGAAAATGGCTCTTGGAAGACCGCTTGTTAAAAAGATATAAGATAGTCATGAGAAGGACCACATAATGGTGGAGCTAATAGTAATAGAAAATAATTAAAAACCTGATGTCTTTACAGTTCCTAATCATGGGTTAGTGGGAAGCTTTACTAACCTCTCAATGAAATGTTCTCGAATTTGGCCATAATGCCACACTTTCATGAAACAAGTTGTTGGAGATTGAAGCTTAATTTTATTTTTGTGCCACTGGTCAATTATTGGATCAGTTTTCAAAAACCCAGAATCCAAAGCTGTACTTTGAGTAAAGAGAGGATAAAACAATCTATATTTTTCTTTTATTGTATGGTAAGCAACGTCCCCTGTTGTCCTAACAATTATTGATGCCATCAGTCTACAGTTACAAAACAAAGGGAATCCAGGATTTTACACAAACCTCTCTGATACGTTGATTGTTACAGATCACAGACATCAGCTATTGACCTAGAAAATAAATTTCATGCATGGAAAGGCAATCATACTCCAAGATCAACACTTTCACATTCTCATACCTGTTATTATTACATATGTCTATTTTAAAATATAGCTGGTCTATTCTAGGTCTATAATCAAAGGCTAGATTAAGTCTCATTAGCAATCACCATCCAAATACAGTAATCTGACATAAAAAAGAACTCTGTATACATACTCTAGGTCTGTAAAAACACTTGAACGGGACAAGACAGCTGTTTGGTTGTGGACATGCCCATAGCATTTATAACTTTGATACCTCATATATTCTAGTGGAAAGAACATATCACCATGACAAAAGTCCTTGTAACATCAGTCAGACAATGACAAAGCATCACAAGCAAGACCACATGACAACAAATGTCTAAAATTTAATACAACCAAAATTAGGTATATAGGCAAAGTCCATTTAGACCATGAGCTAATGTGTATATTATAATGTGTATATTTAGACCTGTGTATATGCATGTGACTGCATGGACCAAAGTGTCCATCATTTATTTCCTTCAACTACGTATTAGTAAATGAGTTCATTTCTTTGGAAAGGACTATTCATTTTTCTTTCACAAGTCAGTTTATTTGCAAAGTTTATCTTAGAGTCACATATGTGAATTTGGTAGGTTTTATGGCATGGCAATGTCCAATGTTTTGAGCTTATGATAGTCTAAGAGTGATTTTGTAGTCCTGATAGTCCAGAAATTATATGAGGGGCAAGGACTTCTTAGGGTGATATCTTTTATTGGACTGACTATGTAGTTGGGATAAACTTAGGCAAGCTTTCTAATTCAAAAACATCTTTTGAAATAATAAATGAGATTTATGATTTCTAATAAAATGAATAGATCTGCTACCCCAGGAATCCCTACAAAGACATACTAACTCTGAATGAACATTCACATAATAGTTTAATCAGTAAATAAGTTAATGTGCAAAATGTGTTTAAAATATTTATACAGATGTTAAGTGTGATTTCAGAAACATTTTATGAGAACATAAAAAATTTGTATTGAATAGGTGAGGCATGCACTTGGTATCATAGAAGGTTTGGGTGTTTCATTGGAGGGTGGGGAGGGAAGGAAGAAGAATCAGCCAGTAGCTGAGTGAGGCAATTATAGATGCTAACTAAAAAGGGTGTTGGGTATCAATGGGCAAAACATTGCAAAGTAATGAGTAAAAGATAATGTTAGGAAACGGAATATTTAAGACATCAACATACAGTCAACAGCTTGTTCCAAACAACATTAAACTTTACAACAAGCACAAGTGAGCTATGTGGCTTGAAATCACCAACTAATCAGAGGTAGGAATTGATATCTTAACAGGGAATAAGAAAATTTCAACAGGGATGGCATTAGGAATAGAAAGGACCCTGAAACAGAAGACAAGATATCTTATATTCGATGCAATGTAGAAAGGGGAATTAGTGAAAAAAGAATAAAGCAAGTAGGTGGTCATGATCAAAACAATGGGTAAGACATGAACCTTTGCAATAGCCTATTGAATGAGTATGATTGGAACAGGATGTTCCAGGCCTTTGTCAAGACCATGTTGTGGGCCTGAGTGACAGGAAAGATGGTGGTGTTTTCTGCTGTAATTTAAATAAAAGCTTCTCAGAGTGTGAGATGATACAAGCTAAGGACTATAAAATAAGACATTAAAGGCTTGAGGGAACAGTTCTGAAGCTAGAATTCCAACATGAAGAGGTGGTCTTTTGCAGAATTGGTTCAAACCTCTAAAACAAAGACATACACACACATCCTCCTCCTGGGCACTTTATTAAACTCCAGTGGGCACCTCTCAGAGTCCTGAGTGCACATGAAATGGAATTGACCAATGTGAAGTTGGGAGAAATCAGGCTTAGGTGAGAGCCAGAAGTTCTGAATGAGCAGGAGCCTCCCACTGGAAATGATATAAAGAAGTTGACTCTAGAAAGAAGGCTGAGCAGCCTTAGAGATGGGATAATATATATAAATACTGATTTTTCATTTATTTATTTTTAGGGAAAGAAAATTCTGAAAAAAAATCAAGTAAAAAAATGCCAAAGTTTTTTTGTCTTGTGTTTTTTAAACCCTATGCTTCTTATACCAACCTCGTTACATTTGGGGCCCAGTTTCTGGGGGGGTTGACTGATTCTTGGCAGAATGGCACTACTATTAACACTAATTTTTTTTTATATATTTATATATTATAGATAGATAATCTGTCTACACACACACATTTGTCAAAAAGATAAGTAGCTTAACTACACGTATATTTGAGTATCCATTGCTACAATACAAGGATCTCCTGATTTTGAGTTGAGGTAATTTCCCTTCCTGAGTTTCCCTCATGATTAAAATGCTGATTATATTTTTAATGCTAAGATGATGTTTCAAGGGAATATTAGGAGGATTAGTGATATGATATATTTTTAAAAAGAAATATGTATTTTAGTTATTCTTGGTGTTTGACAACTTCATCTCAAACAGCATTTAAAAAGTACCTTAAATGCATTGTTTCTATTGATAACTGTTCCTATTCTAAGAAGTAAATTCTGTCTCCAAATGTTGAAAACAGCAGGAATTTTGAATGAAGACTTAAGTAAACTGTTAACCCACTAAAATCAAGGAAAACTGATCCTGTCCTAAAGTAAAAGTATAGCAAAAGTAAAAGTACTTTTGCTGCTATATCTCAATAGCAGACCATTACTATGTAACATTCTGAGGTACTGATGCATTATTACATTATTATTAAGTAAATTTACCTACACCTACAGAGATTACTTCAAAACAAGGGGAAATTAACAACTTCAGACTTAAGTGGAGAATGCCTTGGTGATAAATTAAGACCTATTTCAAGCAAATTCTTTCTTTCACTAAGGCTATCAAACATTTTTCCACTGATTTATCATAGGAGCAGACTTTCCTACAGAACATTCATTTATGTCAATAGTTAAAAAAGGAGGAAAACAAGTGAGAAAATAAAACAAAAAATTGCTGACAACTTAGAGAGCTCAGCTCATCATTATAATGGAGTCATTATCTCTACACAACACTTGACAAGCGTTTTAAAGTTTTTATGTAAATTAATTAGAGGTCTGAATAGATGGATATACCCATGCGCCAGTATATCAGACTATCTTGGCCATTTGGTAAAACTAATAAGCACAGTGCATTATAGAATCTCAATTCTTATTCTATAATTTATTAGAGTACTGTTTAAGAAATAAAATATAAATATACGTATTAATAGAACATTTTCCTAAAATTGCTCATTAATACCAAATTCCAATAAATGCCTTGTGAGAAGAAAGTTCTGTTACATATCCTTCTTGAGTATATTTAAATTTAAATGGTTCTATATTATGAACTGTCTGCCTACTATATCTACATAGCAAAATAAGCAGCATTTATCAGGAAAAGCTGCAATGATTGACTAGAATTAATATGGGTTCATATTTTTGCAAAAAACATGCTAGAAAGCTGTTAAAAAAACAAAGCAATGATTAAATAAAAAGGATTTCAAATAGAATGAGTCACAGCATCTCTGGTTTGCTACTTTAAAGCTGAGTTTCATTAATCTACATCAGTGAATATTTTCACATACCATAACATTTTAGCACAACTGTTTTACTCAGACCCAACTTTCTACACATTTCCTGATCAGCCTTTTGTTTGATTAGCAAAAGCAAGTCTCCAATTAGTCCCTTACAACTCATCTATCACACAATAGCATCAATTTTTGTTTTGGTTCACTAAACATCTGTTAGGCAAGTTGAGTATTCATGTGCAAATTGCATTTCCTTTGAATCACAATCATTTAAGATTGTCATTAGAAATTACTTAACTTCTTCATGGGAAGTACTAAACTGTCCTAAAAAGAGTAATTGCACTTAGTCTATTGATGAGCATTTCCTTTATACATTCACTTCAGTAGCAATTTCATGGATCATAAAATACATGTGTGTGTGTTTATGCACACACATATACACACACTTATTGATGTATTCTGCCAACATTATTAAAGAGTTTATCTAGAAATTAAATTTCAATTGATCTTCATATTTTTTCTAGTTATGGTTAGAAGAAACTGAGGTTAATTTAAAGGTTATTTCTTTTTTTCTCTTAATGAACTATCTATGAGCAATTGTTTCCTTGTTCATAATTCCTTGCCAAGAAATATAAGTATTCCATATTCATTCTCAAATCAATATTTATCCCTAATTAATCCTGAATGTGAGCTGTAGTAAACCTCTATTGTTTCGCTGATGCAGGGCAGGGTGACACCTTAAAGACTAACTGATTTTAAATGGGACACCCTGTTTTGCCTTCTGGCTGATTTCAACCTAACGTGACTCACTACCTCTCTTTAATTTCATTAGCTTGTTGTATACTCTCTACTAAAACATAAAACAAGTTTTAAAACACATTAAAACACATTTAATGAGCCTGCTTGCTACATACAACTTATTTTCCCAGTGTAGGTATGGCCCAAGATACTTTCAAAGTCTCTCCTTGAATCTGAGCTTGTATGTTATTTTGTACATGATACCTAATGGAAATGCCACATTGTCCTATGTGAGCACTAACCAGTAAGAAACATTAGAGATTAACAAGTATAAATCTAGTTTGATGTCTTCCTTTCATAAAAGAGTTATTTTAACTCTGCTGCCATCTAAAATGCTTTGAGATTTTTGCAAAACAAAAAAAAGCAACAGGCTAGGATAGTCTATAACTCTATGTTAACAAAGGGTGTTCTGCTCTGGGTCCCTTTTTGACTTAAAATGAGCTCTCCATAGAATAAGGGATTCAAAAAAATCATTCTATCAAACTATGTCAATTTACAGTGATTTGGGGGAAGAGAAAGAGACTAGCTGCCCAAAGATCATATTTTAAATATGACTTGCTATATATAACTTATCAAGTCTCTAACCACGGCAGCTAAATGCTGATAGGCAAGAGTCCCTAGAGAAGATATTATTAACAGGTCTTCTAAGGAAATGTGAAGTTTACTTAGAGTTCTTTTTTCCCTTCTAAAATTAGGAAAAGAGGTAATGTAAAAATATAGGTGCACAATTACACTGGATAAACTTTCAGTACTAATGCTTTGTTAAACATTAATGATAGCTTTTTTTATATTTCTTGATGCCTTAGGGCCCCTCTACACATTACAGGTATTGCATAATTAACTGGAGACCACCACATGTGCAAAGTAGCTATCAAGCCATAAAAAAACTGCGACCAGCTATAAAGTTAGACCTAACAATATGTCCTAATTTTAAAGCCAGTTGCTGTTGAGCTTTAATTTACACATTTAAATATATTTACACATTTACACATTATTGAGAATTAATTTACACCAGTGCTGACAGCTGAATGTCCAGCAGTGGAGGCTGTATGGTAGAGGTGCTGTATGGTAGAGTTTTTGCCTACCATGTTGGAGACCTGAGTTTTAGTCCTGGCTGGGTCAAGTAGGTGTGAATGAAGTGACAGGGGAGAAATTCTTTCACCTGAGGGTGCTGAGAAAACTGGTGGGGGTCATAGCATGACTCTGTGAGCCCTCATGGGGTGCTGGCCAGGTACCAGAGGATTGGAAAAGGGCAAATGTGGTTCTCATGTGGAAAAAGGAGGACCCTGGAAATTATAGGCCAGTCAGTCTTACTTTGGTTCTCAGGAAGACCTTTCAGAAAATTATCAAGGAGAATATCTGCAAGGGAGGTAATGCTCAGGGGCAACCAACACGTGCTCATTAAGGGCAGGTCCTGCCTGACTAACCTGGTTTCTCCTTATAATCAGACCACAAAGTCCCTGGATGAAGGTGTCAGAGTGGATATAGTTTTTCTGGACTAGGATTAGGCTCTCCTTGATTGGCAATAAAATGTGATGGGATCTAATGCATGATCCCACAAACATGGCATTGCAGGAGTCACAATTGTGTGAATTGCTCATTAGATCCCATGTTTCCTTTACCTTCATCTGTGGAGGGGACCTTAGTGACTAACACTGTTAATACTTTGCTTACTTGCTTATTTCTGCAGATGCTTATGCAGGATTCCTGAGAAAGCTGAGATTAATTCAAAAATAAAATAAACATCACTGATGATGTTAAGCCCTATAGAAGCCAAGTGTGATTAATGCAAAATATGGGATCAGAATCCCAGTGTTTAATGCATATCTACCGTAACCAATTAGCTCTGTCATTTTGCAATGTTGTGCTCAAGAATTAACATCATAATTTTAAGCTAAAATGGAAAGTGATCTGCAAAAAATTTAACATTCTGAAAATGGTAAGTAACCCAGGATTCACAGAAGACTTGTAAAGTGGAGAAAATGATGCATCTGGTCTTCACTCTTATAAGGAGATTACAATTAAACTCTGAAACTAAATAAATGGAGAATTTTGTATCTCAAGCAGACTCCAAAATTTATGGCCTGCTTTGTGATAGATATTGAAGTGTCAGG
Source organism: Caiman crocodilus (assembly GCA_030014935.1). Classification (NCBI taxonomy): domain Eukaryota; kingdom Metazoa; phylum Chordata; order Crocodylia; family Alligatoridae; genus Caiman; species Caiman crocodilus. Next base: position 38,630,553 of record JAGPOW010003648.1, read on the forward strand.
TGGTTTGCTATGCAGCATCAGACTTTGTAGTGATTAGAGAGTCTTTCTGTTCAATTAATAATACAAAATAAAAGTTTCTATTGCTGATAATTACAAAAGCCGTGTTCAAATGCAAACTGAAAATAAACAAAGCTGGCTTGTCAAATACAAGTTGTATTGCCTTATTGAAAGTGTAATGGCCCATCACCTTCTTTAAAATGCTTCAGCTTTATATTTGTACCAAACCTGAGTGTATAGGGCTTTTAGAGCAACTGCTGTCTTCCATCTCAAAGGAAAGTGTGTCCTGGAACCTAGCAATGACAATTTGAATGGGATCTCAGCTTTTTCACAGCGTAAATGCTTATTTGATATTGTCTGTAGGAACTATGGACAGACATTGAGTAGAGTACTACAATCTGTATGTCATTTCTTTGAGCCTAATACTTAGGTTCAGAGATAATAATTCATTTTTATATATGAATTAAGACGATTTTTCTCAAGTTAAAGGTTGTTGGGTTCAAAATATTTTTGGCCATGCACACAGTATACTATATATATATGGATACATATCTATATATAGTGTGTGTGTGTATAATATGTGTATGTATGTATATGTACATACAGACATGCACACAGAGTCTATTGCACAGGAAATGTCCCATTTAAAAACACCCTGCTTTGATGTTATTTCTCTGAACTGTCTTGCAGTAATTTGTTAAGGAAGTGGGAATGACTGATGAATGTTCTATAATATAATATACAGTGAGGATCCCTGCTGTCAGCATTCATTGGAAAATTCCATTTTTTCCTCTTCATTCTGCCTTCCCAAAACAAGATGCATGGAGATCACGTAGTATGCAGGAAAATTTGGTATATATGTAGTTATTTAAAAGAGAAGAGTTCTTCAATATCATCAAGGGTAGAACAAGAAGAAATCAACTTAATTATAATAAATAGGATTTAGCTGGGATTGTAGGAGACTCTTTCTAATTTTATGGACAGCCAAGCACTGGACCAAGCTACCTAGGGAAGTTGTGAAATTCCTGTCATTGGAGATAATTTTTTTTTTGAGTTAGACCAACACTTCTTCTGGATGTTCCAAGAATATTTGGCAAATGGCAAGACCTTTTCTAGCATCACCTTTATGGTTGCATGGAGTATTTTGACAAAGCCTAAGACTTGTGAAAAAGATTAAATTTTATAGAAATCAAGGTAATATGTGTGTCACAAATATGAGTTACATTTGTTTTTGTGACTGGCAATTTCTCCAGGTAAGTTTAATTCATAAAAACACACCATTAATATTCCCAGATGTGAGATTAATTAGGATAAGTCAGACAAGTCAAATAGAAAAAAAATTGAAGCTTTAGTCATGGAGTGTGCAAGAAACTTACAAACGATTGCAACAGAAGTTCAACTTATACTCCAGGGATCTTATACAAGGGAAGACAAAGTGAATCTCCACTAGTATCTTCACAGGAGCCTTAACAGGCTAAATAGCAGCTCCACTGAATTGTTTGAGATGTAACGTGTTGGTGGCCTGCAGAGGATTTCCTTGATGGGCAGGCTGCAAACGTTGTGTGTCAGTGCATCATACCCATGCTATCTTGCCATGTTAAGTCGTCTCTACCAGAACCAGAAGAAACTGCATAATATGTGAATTTGACCTCAAAATGGTGCCTGGCCAGAAATATTTAGGAGGAACAGTGCCACTTTCTCCTTGTACAAAATATTCACTATGCCTTATCCTCTTCCAACTTGGGTGGGGGTCAGGGGTGGGACCCACTGAGGTGTGTTTTGCATTAGGATGAGCCTGGCCTGGAGTTTGTAATGGATCCAAAATGAAGTTGGGAGCTTCATGTCAAGTGTAATCAGTTGCAACTTTGTAATGAAGTGCTTTTGGAGAACAACACTATATTAAAGGAGGACTTAAATAACGTTAAGAAGTGAAAGGAAAGGGGAACTGAAAGGCTAAAAAATCCCATTCAAAGCTGTAAACTGTTTGTATAACTGTTGATTACTTGGCAACAATATGATTTAATCAACCCAAAACACCACAGCATTCCAGAGGAAACAGATTCAACCAAAAGATTCACCATTTTTACTCTTACAGTCACCAGATGTCATCTTCCTGCAGTCAAAAAAAAATCTACCAGGAAGAGTCTCTGATTGCATTTTTGGAGGATAAATGAACTTTTTAATATTTGAAAAGATCCTAATAGAATTGCACAGAGATGGTTTAATAAAATATTTACAATGCCATTTACTTCCAGTAGTATCACATGACAACAGCTCATCTGCCCATTAAAGTTGTCTCTTATCAAGCTTACTATCAGTAATTGATATGTACCAGCCTCAGAACATTGCATGCTAGAAATGCTAAATTGAAAGAGCAATTTGGCAGTTTCTGGGAAGCAACCCGAACAGTTTCTATATTTATTAACATTCCAAGGGACACTGGAGATATTGAAACACTAAATATAACTCAAAGTTAGCACATAATTTTTATATTGAAACTGTAAAGAAGCAAGTAGTGTAAGCCTCTGGCAGGCTGTATAAGCAGTCAGACCAAAAGTACTTTACTTTATTTTCCTCATCATGTAAACAACATAAGGCTATTTCTAGAGCACAACACAAGCATATTAGCAGGAAGAAAACAACTGTCTCAAGTCATAAATATAGCTTTAAGTTAAATCTTTTCGTAAAAGAGTGTTTCAGAATTTGATGATGATTAAACAAAGAGGGTTTTATAGACAATTCTTTAAGGTTATATAACTTTAGGGTAATATCTATTGTATATCTATTCGAAGAATATAATCCTCTATTGAGCCTGGAAAAAAAAGAGTTCTTATTAAATCACATAGGATTTCTTTTCCTTCTGCACAAATATATCAGTATCAGTGCAAGTTAATGGGGTTTTGTAGACTTCCAGGGCAACTCTGATGGAAGAGGTGAACATCCTTTCATTATCCCAGGAATTAACAAAAGAGGTTTTGTTCTTGTATAAATCACTACACAGTGTTATTGTATACATCAGCATATAAATCTATCTCTCTCTTTTCAGAAAGAGATCAGAGGATCTGTGATGAGGGGCTCACAATTCAAGAACCTGACCATAACAGGGGCTGAATGTAATTAATTTCCATTTTCCTTTAAACTGATTATTGCTTTTTTGCTAAATGTAAAGTAAATGTGTTGCGTTGTTCCACATATTGCTAATTCTTGTGCTTAGTGAAGAACCTAAGAAAACGAGAAACCTTAGATATTTTTTCCAACCAGTTGTAGACTTTATGCCTAGTGCACCAAGGTATTCAAAGCATATTCTAATTCTTTATGAACAATTTGCCTTACTGAAAACAATGGGACTACTTAGGTGCTACAGATGCAGACCATGCTTATTCATATTGCTGAACTGAGGTCTCGGTGAGTACCTTTGTCCAGCGGTTCTGACCTCAGGTCTTCCACAAAGTCCAAAAGCAGAGACAGTGACTGTGAGCAGCTTGAAGTCATAGCCTGTCTCTACAACTTCCATTATACCCAAGATCTATGTGTCCTCTCTTAATGCTTGAGGGAAAAAAACACATATCCTTAAAATGTATTGTGTTATATAGAATGTACCTTTAAGGGTCCTGCACTGGAACAGTTCAGTTTTCCCCCTAATGCCATGTGGATGGAGTTTGGTGGTGGTGAGTGGTTCTCCCTGCAAGCTGGAGCGTGTGTGTTGCTAAATCTTGTTTTCTAATCAAGTTGAAGCTGTTTTTCATCCCACCGGTCTCTGCTGAATGATGACTCAAGGACAGAACCCCAGGGACACAGAGGCTTGAGTGAGTACCCCATGCCTGGAACCAAAGGGCCTAGGGAAAACACTACATGTAGGATGGGCCTAATCCAAATCTGATACCAACAGTTCGTCTTTTTGCTGGTCTTTAATGGATTTTGCATTAGAACCAACATTCTACTTTGTTTTAACAGTATTAAAAGGTATGTGTAGATGACAAACTCCACAAAAAAAAAATACATGCAACTGACTATTTCAGTGAATAAATTTTCTATTTAATATTTTTTTCCTGATAAGCTCAGGGTAACTTAAGGGTATCATTTTTACTAGCAAGAAAATAAAAATGGGAAATATGCATGTATGCATTTACTAATTATAATTCAAATGTGTAAGAGCAGATATTCCACTCAATTACAAGTTACTTGTGCAACCTAAACTCCCATCCTAGTTAACCAGAAAGCTCTGGCGTTAGTAATATTTCTCCAAGCATTTCAAGTTTTTGAATTCTGATGCTGCAGGAACATGTTACAAACATCAGTTTGATGATAACAATATGGAAAAGTTTGATGATGTTATAGAGATTGGCACTGGACAGAACACAGATTTCTCTATAAAAAAGTAACCCAAAATCTACATTTTTCATGATTAAAATGAAACATACACACGTTATATATACATAGAGAGAGAGGCATTTCATTTTAATCATGGAACAAATGTGGATTTTGAGTTACTTCTTTCAATTCAAAAACTGGGAATTTTTTTGTTATTAGAGAAAACCAGGATCCCTGATGATAGCAAAGAAGAAAAATGCAACTTGTGGATACATCATATAGCAATCTTTTAGAGATTCTTACAAGGTAATTTAGAAGGAAAGCCAAGCAGAAGAAGGAGGCGAACCAGCTAAGTAAGCAATATGGCAGAGCTCAGCTGGATCCAGCAGAAAAAGGAATACTGCATGGGGCTGAGAGAGATGGAAGGTAGTCACCGACAATCTCCAAACTGGAGATAATCTAATCAACAAGGTTTCAAATATTGAGGTTCATGGCAGATTTTGTATTTTGAATGTGATAATTTTAAAAGATTAAGATCAAAGAGAATGACATTGTACAAAACCCTCAATTTTGATTCATCTTTAAACTACTATAATTGGGGCGTGGGGGGAAGAGGTCTCTAATATGTAGTTAACTGCTTTTAAATAATTATAATGCAGATACATTATGAAATAAGTTATCCTCAGTGGGGCTAGTAACCATGGACAACTGGTGCCTCTTGAGTCGGGTGGGGCACTTGCCCCCCAGTGACCAGTCAGCAACTGGGGGAGATCCCTCTGCATCTGATCACACTGATTGGGGAAGGCGGGGGTCCCCTCGTGGCCAATCTCACTCACCAAAAGGCAGCTGCAGGACTTCCAGAAGTGGCTGCAGTCACCTGCTGGTGGCCCCAATCCCTGGCCGGCACTCATGTACCAGGTGGGAGCATGGCTACTTCACCTGCTAGCCTTGCTCCCCTGCCAGCGCTCACAGGGGGGCACCAGCTTTCCCACCTGCCCCCCTGTCCATTGCCTAAGCAGCAAGTGTGGCCATCACAGGGTGCATCGGTGCTCTCAGAGGGTGCACGTGCACCCCCTATGCATCACTGCAGCTAGTAACTGTGAGTAAATAATGTTTGCTAATTTCCTTGGTGTTGGTGCACAAGAAACAAATGCATACTCATATTTAGCTCTATTAATATAACTGCACAGAATAAAAGATTGGTGAAATCTAGGATGTATGGATTTAAAATTCCCATTAACAAGAAGAGAATTTCACCCATTGTATTGACACGGTTTCGCTCTGTCTCTAAAAAGGTATGTAAAAAAATCAAGAAACTGTTTACAAAAATGGTTCAAGTAAAGGCTTAGCTTGTTTATTCAGCATTTTGCTGAATTATTACCATTTTAGGATAATTATCCGCAGTTGATTTAAAAGAAACAAAAGTTCAAATTGCCAATATTTCATATACATTAAAAGTAAGTTAATGACTGATTGCTGCAGATTTTACAAATGCAACATTAAACCTCAAGTGGTACCCAGTCTTATCAGAATATATTTGACATAAATGAGTTAAACCAAGAGACTTCACAGTCTATCACAATGCTAATTACTATAAACACTCATGTACTAACTCATTGAGTATAAAGAGGACTGATTATAGCTGAATAAAATATGTCAAGAGACCACAAGAATGAAAACAGGAGCTGAAGATATACCTTCACTAGAGAGTTACTGTGGTGAGCACTGCATTCATTTGCAAAAAAAATATTGCAGATTAGAACTTTTTTGTTTCACTGCATTCATGGGGAACATTTGGAAAATATAGGGTCAAATCCAGATCAGAGCTCTAGATCAGGGATTTTCAACTTTTTTTTAACAAGTATACCCCTTCTGTCTCAAAGTTTCAGGTCATGTACCCCTTTATATTAAAATTACTGGGGGGGGGCTGAGCATGCACTTGCCCCCCGCCTCAGTCCCCTTAACAGGTAAGTCTATGAGGAGGGGAAAGTGGTGTGGGGAGAGGGGGCAGATGGAGGCTTCTGCAGTGAGGGAGGGAATGGGGCACAGGCAGGGGCTGGGGTGAATAGGGCCCCCAGCCAGGCTGGGTCATGGGACAATCGGAGCCTAGGCAGCTCATCCTGAGGCAAGGGGGCAGGGAGGCTCCCATCACTATGTGCACCACAGTGGAAGCCTGGGGGACACGTGCCTCCCCAATCTGTGTGCGGGATAGAGGCAGCTGCCATTGCGCATTGGGCTTTGCACACCACTGCAGCTACCGCAGGAGTGGTGCAACACCACATGCATCCCTCCACCAGGTGGGCAGATGGTGTGGCACAGCCTGGCTGTGGCAGACATGTAGCATTGCACCACTCCCAGGGCAGCTGCATTGGTGCTTAAAGTCCAGTGTGCAATGGCAGTTGTCTCCACCCCACACACAGAGGTGGAGGGCACATACTCCCCAGGCCTCTGCCAGGTTGCACACAGCAGCAGGAGTTCTCCCATACCTCCTACAATCTTTTAAGTACCCCTAGGGGTATGCATACCCCTAGTTGACAACCACTGCTCCAGACTGTAATTGAGCAAGTTTCCATGTAAGCTTTCGGTTCTTCTTTAGTTCTGACTGCAGCTAGTTATAGCAAGGCAAAGATAAAACATCAAATTTTCAAACTGGACATGGCCCAAATGTAGCACGATGTATTCAATCATCAAGTACAGGTTAGGCCCAAAGGGTGAAAAAACTTTCCACCTTTGAGCTATTACAAAGCTTTCAACTGAGGAAAGACTTTCTGTATTAGAATGAATGCAAGAAATAGTTTAAATAATTAAGGATTTCAGGCCTTCAAAAACTCTATTTATCTTACATGATCCCATGATAAATTATAAAAGAAAGAAGAAAGAAAAAACCTAAAAGAGGGTGTGATACCAAGACTATGATTTTATACTTCCTATTTGGTCCAGATCACAGTTTTGTGGATGATTCATTATAAACACCTGAGAAAAGGTAGATATTCTTGTGGTAAGATTCAGTGACTGACTAGGCAAATCTCTGCATATCTAATAACAAAATTAAAAAACAGAAATTAAGAATCAGAGCCAAATTCATTCTTGAGATCACTGAATAAATTAACTAACTTACACTAGGGATTAATTTGGCCCCAGGATTGCACTTGAAATCAAATATTTTGAGCTCACATTTCCTTGGCAAGTAACTTACTAAAATAAAGTAAAGAAAAAGTATAAAGTTATGACAGAAAAGATGACAAATATTTGTCTCACCACTGCAGTTGCTAGTGGGAAGCACTCTAAAACTTCAAAGAATTCTATTTATAATCTGGAAGCAGCAGGCAGATTAAAAAATATTCATTTTAAAATTCCCTTCTTGAGGGACTTTTTCATGAACATGAACATTTGTCACAAGACAAGTCCCTTAGTGAAAAGACTTTCTTCCTATCCATTCCTGCAGTGTCCAGTACAATGGGACGGATTTGGATGGAAGCCTATAGGCACTGCCATAGTACAAACAACAGGTAATTCCAATCCAAAGGAATAGACATAGCCTAATGACCTTTAACAGTTCTTAATTTTACCTACAGTTTTTGGGAAACAGTAGGTGGCTTTAACTGTATGGGAGGCAGACATCCATCACCTACCCTGCGAATCCTATACATAATACAAGAACAGGCCAAACCTGCTGTGTTCCACAGAGCATGACAAAATGTCCATAGTTACTGTACCAGTGCATGGTACAGGGATGGGATTTAGAGATGGGATTGACCTTCTGTTAACATTCAAGCAAGTTAAATCTACATAAGGTCTGTACATTCTGGGTTAGATCGGATGAAGCTGTGTCAAAGAGTAATACATTAAATTTTCATAAACCAGAGCAGCTCCTCCAGCAAATTTACCCAAAAGCACATATGGCATCCTGTTCCACTATCTTCTCACATGAGCTGCAGAGGAGCCGAGACTATTCAGTCCTCTCAGGCTCTGACTACCCTGGTCATACTTCTTTCATAAATGTTATTTATTAGTAGCAGCTCTGGCACTAGAGGCAAGAAAGATAAATTAAGGGCACTTTTCTCAAGCCTTCTCTCCTTCCTTCTTTCCCTACCCATTCAAATATTTATACTATGACTACCAATGTAGTATTTAAGTGTCAAAAGGTCATCACAAACACAATATAAAGACTCAAAATGTAATCTATTTTCTTCTCTGAAGGACTGAGGTCTTGTGCCTTTCTTATTACATTAGAAACTAGCATATATATACAAGCTAGTTTTATCATCCTCATTTTAACCCAGTGGTGTAGGTTGTAACCATGTTGGTCTAGAAACATAGACAGACAAGGCTCTTTGGGGAAATCCAATATCTGTTATTAGGTCAACTCAAAGAAGAATTTTTCCAACTATTTGAGTTGGTCTAATAAAAGATATCGGATTTACTCAAAGAATCTTGTCATTTTGACCCATGCATTTATATATCTTTCTTTTGATATATATCTTTGTGGGAAGGTAAATCTGATTGGTTCCATGGATGAGAGGGTGAAAACTGACCAAAGGGTCCTTTAAAAGGAACTGTTTTGATTTATTCCTTTTCTCAGCAGACCAGGTGGTCTTACAGTATGCACATGATAGGTATTATATAACATCATTTATAAAATCCTCTTAAAATTAGACTCTGGTTAAATTTTACTTTGATCCAAAATTCTTTTTTTTTTTATCTTTCTTTATTACTTTCCCAGTTTGGGAAGTAATCCCTTTATAACTGAAAGTTACTTTCTTTGTTGCTGGATTTATATAAAAAGCCCACAACTTTCTTCACAGTTTTTGCTACATGCTTTTGTGTCTGCATTTGATGTCACATTTGAATGGCTCTGTTAGTAATCAGAGGATTCAATTGCTGCTCACTGTATTACCAAGATATGCAGGCACTTATGTATGCTTTGTTTAATAACCATGGTAAAAATTGGTTCTTCTAATGAAGATTCATTTAGACTGAAATTCCTCGGAGCTCCAATTATATATAATTGATTACAATTAATTCTGCAAGACAAAAACTTGTGGCCTGGTAATGATGTTTTATGGAAGAGAAATGCACTCTGTGCTAAAGGGCTTCACTTTACAAGTTCTAATACATTGCACTGTATTCCCTGTGGAGATCTACAGAATGAAAAAGAAAGTGAATGTGAGGTACTTGTTATTAACTCCTGAAAAAGGTGAATTGAGGCCACGACAAACAAGATGGTTAAGAATGAATTGTACATGTTGCTAAGGAAAGCCAAAATCAGGAGCTCATTTTATTACAGAGTATTAGTGAAGAATCTGGGGGTGTTACTTTTCTTCTTTTGAATACGTTTAATTTCTTTTTTTTGGGGGGGGTAAGGGGGGAGGGAGGGGGTAAAGGAGAAGTTCATAGGATTTCCTCTACCCTAAATAACTGAAAACTGTGCTTTTTCATTTGGAAATTAAATGTACTTGTGCATTTTATTCTTAACTGTTGCTGAAACCAGAGATGAAACTTTGCTGTCCTGTCAGTTTTACACTATTATAAATCAACTGATAGGACTGGACTTAATATGTTTAGATTCAGTCCATATCTATGGAGAGTGCAGTCCTCACTATTATACAGTATACTTCTTTATCACCTTGGAAGGAAGAAAAAAACCATTAAATGTGGAAGAAATGGCAAAAACCCATTAAATGGGAAGAAAAAACCCATTCAAAATTTAAAATAACTTTTAAAGTTTAAAATAACTTTTAAACTCCAAAGTTCCAAAGCAGAACGTTGAAAATTTGTTTTTTTAACAAATGTCCTGGGGTTGACCTTTTCTTAGAACCTTAGTACTGCTAGGTTGGAGAATTTAAGCACCTAACAGGTTCTATGAAGCATTCTCTCTTGCACCAATAAGGGTAACTTAACTTCCTCAGGGCAACCAAAATTAAAATAAACAAATTAAATATACTGTTGTGTTCCATTTCCCTAACCCTTCCTTAGTGCCATTTCCTCAAATAGCATTAGTCTATTTTATAGTTAGGAAAGAGCAGTTATACAGTTTACAGGTCCAAAGCTCAGACTGTAGATAGCAATGTTGTCCTGAGCTGAAAGAATTCAAGACACACATTTCAGAGACGTAAAAAAAAACACTCCAATCACATGAATCAGAATTTGCACTGAAGTTACTATGAGTAAATCCATTGTTTTTGGGGCAACTGTAAGTGACAAAGCAAGTTTAGGACAAAGTTGCTGTTATTAAGCTGCACATTGGCTTACTTTATTAATAGATCAGCCAACAGCCTAGAGTCTTCCGCATACCAACAAGCAAAAATAATTTCCATCTCATGTGCTGGCCAGTTCATTTTCATCCAGGTCTTCATCTTTTTCAGCCTTAGGTAATGCAGTAGACAGAATTGAGAATCAATGAAAGACTCTGTGGAGAATTCATACTCCAGAAAGGACTTCCAGCAGAATAATGGAAATTCGGTGTAATGATCTTCAATAACAATCATAAAGATACCTTTTAAAATACATCAAGTCTTAAGAAGGTACAAGACAGATGGGAAAGCAGATGTGGAAATGACCTTCCCAAGGTCACCCAGAAAAACACCAGGTCTCCTGATTTCTAGTCAGGCCTATACCAACTAGACCTACTCTGTGTCTATAATAATTGCCCAATGGTATCTTCCATAAGTGAAAAAAGGGATAAAGAGCTATACCCATTGACTGGCTATCATTTATTATCAAGATCACTTCTAAACTCTTGGCACAGTGTATAAGAAAAGTGCAAAGGCAGAAACCCTGTCCTAAAATGAATAAGATCTAAGTCACGGATGTATGACAAAAGTAAGGATATGAGCATACCAGGAAGGGGAAAAGGAAGGACACGGTAAGGTAAGTAAGGTAAGTATGTAGTTTAGGCATGCCTGTTTTTTAGTGTTTCAGTTATTTTGGAATGTCACTGGCAGTGCCAACAAATGTAATGGAATCAGTATTAGTATTTTACTTCAGTCTGTCACTTACCACCACTGGTAGCTACAGTGCTTCAGTTTCTTACCCCACACTATCACAAGAGTGGTTGTGATAGGAACTCAGGAAAATCCATGGAACCTAATTGTTCTTAAAACTGCCAACTGTAATATTCTCAGCAGGTTTTTTTCCTGAAAAAGGATGGTGAAAAACTGTCAGTTCTTAACTAGCAGAGATGTAAGTGCTCAAAACCCCCCATAGATTTCAGAGGAAAGAATAAGGTACTGAAGACAGACTATTCCCCTATCATTCCCTTGGCTAATTCTCAGAAAAGGTTTCTGTGATTACCATGGAAATTGCTTTTATTCAAATTCCCATTCTACAGGAAAGCCTGATTAAAGTGATCTGAAGGAAACTGCAAACAGCCAAACATTTAGGTATTATATATTAAATACTCAAGAAATTCTTAAATTATGGATGCAACTTTCCCACCCTACTTTTTTCCCATACCTTTTGCATATTATAATCTATTCAGCTTGCCAATTACTTTGTGGGAGTGTCCAGACACACAATTAATGCACCTGAATTTTCTTTGTAGAAAATTCAGACACATTATATTGTGCCCCCACATGCATATGAAAGAGCTCCCAACAGGAGCAGTTCATTTCAGGGCTGCTCCTGCTCTGGTCCGCTGCAGCAACCAGGGGGAGCTCCAAGTTCTCCTGAGTGCCAGCCTGACGCTGGCAAGGGCATGGAGGATGGTCCCAATCTCCACATGGCCAAAAGGGCTGCCTCAGCAGCTGGGACTGCTGCCTGGACAGCTTCATCCCAGACACATGGAAATCGGAAGCTGAGACTGTTGCAGGACCCAATCTCAATGTGTCTGGTAGAGTCATCCCAGCAGCCAGGACTGCCACATAAAGTCAATCTAATCTCCACATAGCTGGGATATAGCAGACCTGGCTGCCAGGACAGCTCTCCTGGCCATGTGGAGATTGGGACAAGCCCCAATCCCCACATGGTAGGGAGACAGCTTCCCCTGCAGCCAGCACAGCTCCCCCCCATATCAGTACTTGGCCAAACAGCAGTGGCCCTCTTGCTGCCTAGGCTGACCAGGAGCTGATCTGTCTACTATTCTGCAGTAGGTAATTCACCATTAATCTAGTACCTGTATTTCCTGGTACTAGCAAATGGTGCATTAGCCTAATTTACTGTGCAGAAAGTCCCGCATATGTGTAGACATTGATACTTTACTGCACATTAATCTAATGCACAGTAAAGCACCACATGCAGTTGCCCCCTGTGGGACATGAAACTTGCAATCCAACTGTGACAAACTGGGCTCATATGAGTTAAGAAACCTCAGCAGACAGAAATGTTAATTATAAAAATCATCTATTTTTCTCTTCACATTAAAGTTGCCAGAAGCAAGAAAAAAGCATCTGCTTATTCTTATTAAAAATAGCCCCATCTGCATTAGAAAAACTTTGCAAGTGTGGGTTGCAAAAATAAGACTAAGGTATAATCTAGTCATCAGATTACTAATACAAAAGGAGATTTAAACCATATCTTAATGCTGCCAAAACTGGTGCAATGCATTCCAGCTATTTTAAGGGATTCCAATAGACAGTGATATGATTCTATATTTAAATAATAGAAAATTATAGAATCATAAAAAAGAGGGTTGGAAGGGACCTCAGGAGGTCATCTAGTTCAGTGGTTTTCAACCCTTTCTGTACCAGAACCTATTTGTAGACATTGACCAGTCCCAACACAGAGTCCCTCACTCCCAACCCACTTCACCCCACACCCAGGCCCTACCTCCGCAGTATGTGGCAGGGACAGGGAGCAAGCAGCTCCTTGCAGGCTGGAAGTAACAGCCTGCAAGGGAAAAGCCACAAGTTTCCCGCATTTCTCTCTTTTAAGGGAGAATCCATTTTTAAAGTTTGTTGATTCATCTTTAAAGTTTGTTCATTATCCTTTCATATATTCTTACAACCCATTTTTGGGCCATGGCTCATAGGTTGACAAATGCTGATCTAGTCCAGCTCCTTGCTCAAAAAAAGACCACCCCCAACTAGATTATCCCAGTTAATGCTTTGTCTACCTGGAACTGAAAAACCTCCAAGGATGGGGATTCCACAGCCTCTCTAGCTAACTTGTTCCAATTCTTTCACTATTCTGCTAGTGAGAAAGATTTTTCTAATATCTAACCTAAACTTCCCTTGTTAAAATATGAGACCATTGCTCCTTGTTCTGTCATCTGCTACCACTGACCCATCCATTTTGGAACCACCCTTTTGGTAGTTAAAGGCTGCTATTAAATCTCTTCTCAGTCTTCTCTTTTCTAGACTAAATAAGCTCAGTTCCCTCAGACTCACTTCAAAATGCATGTACCCTAGCCCTCTAACCACTTCCATTGCCCTCACCAATGAATTGCTCAATGGCTCTCTCCAATTTGTTAACATCCTTTCTGCAGCAGGGGCCCAAAACTGGTAACAGTACTCCAAATGTGCCTTCACTAGTGTAAATGGAGGGGAATAATCACCTCACTTGATCTGCTGACAGTGCTCCTACTAATGCAGCCCAGTACATTCACAACAAGGACCCACTGTTAGCTCATATTCAGTTTATCATCCACTGAAACCCTCAGGCCCTATTCTGCACAGTTGCTGTTTAGCCAGCCAGTCCACAGTCTGTACTGGTGCGTGGCATTGTTCTGTCCTAATTGCAGGATTTTGAACCTATCCTTATTGAACCTCATGAGATTTCTTTTGGTTTAATCCTCCAATTTGTTGAGGGCTCTCTGAATCCTAATCTCCAGTATATATACTACCCCCTCAGCTTGGTATCACTTGCAAACTTCTGTCTTCCAGGTGGCTGATAAAGATACTTAACAAACAAGGCCTACAACAGACCCATGGGGCACTCCACTTGATACCAGCTGCCAACTAGACATCGAGCCATTGATAACTACCCTTTGAACCTGATGATCCAGCCAGTTTTCTATCTACCTTACAGTCCATTCATCCAAACCATACTTCCTTAGTTTGTTTCTGTGAATATTGTGGGAGATCAGACCAAACATCTTGCAAAAGTCAAGGTACATCATGTTCACTGTTTTTCCTACATCCACAAAGCCAGTCATCTCATCACAAAAGGTACCAGGTTGTCCAGGTATGACGTGCCCTTGGTGAATCCATGCTGACTGTTCTGAATCATCTTCTCCTCCAAATACTTAGACATTAAAATCCCTTGAGGACCTGCTCCATGATTTTTCCAGGGACTGAAGTGAAACCGACCAGTCTGTAGTTCCCTATTTGCTATATTTTTCCTATTGCCCTTCCTGGCACCAGACTATTTTTAGCCCACTGATCCCCTCATTTCTCCCCCAGGTGGACAACCCTTTCCCACCATGGACCAGCAATCCCCACTTCCCCTGAGCCCACTAAGTCCCCCACCCCCAAGCCACTCCTGGTGCCAGTTTTAGCATTAACTTAAGCCAGGACCTGAGGAACTAAGTCACAGTGGAAGGATGGGGGAGGGATGGCAAGATAGGTTTTCTGGGAGGTGGGAATGCTGCTAAAAATAGTACATGCTCGTGGGGGGAAGGTAGGGAGAAGAGAGCCACCCCCCAAGCCACTCCACAGACCCTGTGAGCCTCTCTGATCCCACCAAACCTCCCTAGACCCTATGAATACCTTCACAGCTCCTAAATCCCCCTAATGATCTTGCCTGTCCCCCCCAAGCCCCATAAATATGCCACCTGCCCCCTTGTCCCCTCTGTGGAGGCCACCTGCACACTCAATTCCTCCCACAGACCCCACCTTCCCCCCGCCCCAATCTCTCCTGTGGATCTGGCTTGTTCTCCCATTCCCCCTGCAGGTCCTGCCTGCCCCCCTGACCCCAATCTCACTGCAGGACCCTCCCAGTCCTCCTGACCATTCCCCTCTGCAACATCTCAACTTGCCTTAGATCAAGTTGCGGCGGGCCAGTAAGGGGCACTCCTGCATTAAGCCACCCACCTTACTGTGCCCGACCACCTTCCAGGCTGTGAGTGCCTCCCTGGGGTGCCTCACATCTGGCCCAGCCCTTCTCTAGAGCACACCTGCTAGCCTGGGGTTCCTGCTGCCACCATCCAAGGCTCTGGACTCAATTCTGGCTCTGTGCACCTTGGAAAATGCAGGCATGATCGTCCAATGGGTACTAGACCCAATACAGGCACTTGGGGCACTTTTCCCAAGTCAGGGGCTTATTAGGAAAGTCTCCCTTAGTCCACAGAGTTAAGGGGCCTCCTTGTCATAATTTAAACCCACCCCTCAATAAGTCTCCCACACTGGTGACAAAGGAGAACTTTATTTATTACAGGGGGTAGGGTGAAAACAGGGCAAAAGGTAGAGCAGTATTAGAGGAATCCCATAGAGCCAACTAGGATGGCTGAGGTAGCTGTTTAAACACGCATCTGAGTTACTGTAAGCTAAATATCTAGCCTGATCTTGAGTAGCTTACTCACACGCATCATCCAGAGGTGGTTGGAGTTTTCCTCTGGAGGCAGGTCACTCTGAGCATGCAGCTATGAGGAAGGAGCCAGTTTCAGATTCACCTGGATGACTGCATGACTAATAGCTACCCTTCTTCCTGGCCTGGGCCTTTTATAACCTCTCTGACCTCAGCAGCTCAGTCCAATCGAAGCTGCCAGTGCTGGCCACTAGCCAGCCAATCTAAAAAAGCATCACTGGCTACCTGGACCGGTGAGCAGGGCTTTTCCCTCCCCCACCCCAGGTGACCAGAGCATCCGCCTCTGAGGCACTAGGCTTTTGTCATGTAGACAGAGAGGTCAATCCCCCGCCCTAAGGAATTCAACCCCATCCTCTCATGCTGGCAGACACAGATTTCTGGAGAAGAACACAGATAGTGGCATTTCTGCCACACAGGTGGCCATTTTAACTCAATCTAACCTCTGCCTAACCCCCCGAATATCTGTAGCTAGTCCTTATGTGGTCTTCTAAAAATCTGATCCCTTGAAAGGATCAAGTGTGAATATGACAAGATCCACCAACTGCACACCCATCTTTTTTTTCCTACTTAGAAAATGAAGCAAAAGCAAACTAGCCTTGCAGGGAATGGCATTTTGTCCCACCTATCTGATAAACTATTTAAGTAATGTCTTCCTGCTTTCAGACAGGGAAGGAAGAAGAGGCAAATAACAAAAGTCTTATCCAATATGTCCTAAGAACATATGTGACTGATTTTGAGTAAAGAGAAAAGGGAAAAGATAACATCCACTATGGTCAGTTGAAGCTTTCCAGCATACTTCAATTGGGTTTTGGAAATGGTAGATACTGAATAGACTTGGTAAGTATTTCAATCTTAATTTAACTCAAATATTTGATTTTGTGCTATTCACAGTCATTTAGAGAAAGGCTAAATACATTCAAAACCAGGAAGGAGAAGGTTTTGGGTGAAATACTGTATCCCATTTCAGTTAATACTTATGCCAAATTTGCAGTTGATTTCAATTTCTGTTTTGGCAAGGACCATATTGTTGTCCATTATTAAGTCATTGTTAATTATTAAGAGTCCAGTTGATGGGTCCAGTCATATTCATATTTGATCCTTTCCAGGGATCAGATTCCTTTCAGATCATATCATCCTGAAGAGAGTAGATCAAAACTAGAGAACCCACCAATTTCATTTAGCAATTTTTTACAGTGTATATTTCAATAACATCAGCAAGATATTAGATACTGGACATGATGGAAGGCTGTCTCTGTCCCATAGTTTTATGTAATAGAACTATATAGCATTGCAAATGAATAAAATGAAATGTTGCAAAAAAAATTTAATTTTAAGAAGATAAAGGATCAAATATGCCTTCCAGCAATTTGTAAGATTGCAGAGTCACCATCAGGGATTATCATCTGAGTGTAGATGCACTATTCTTTTTTATACCACAGTCAACCTAATTAGAATATTACAGTAGATAGAAATGAACCTCACTTAGAACTAGAGAGTTTGGCGTTTTTGTGTTGTTGTTGTGGTTTGGTTGTTTGGTGTGTTTTTTTGCAGGGGAGGGCAGCAGGAAGGTAGCTGGTCACTGCATAAACAAACATAAACAGCACCCTAAGGTGCCCAAATTTAAAAGGTGTTTGACCTCATACAAAAACCTAGATAAATTACATACTTAAGATGTTGAATTAAACAACCACAGACAACTCCTGTAGCTGTATACGAACACAACATTTTATCCAGTGGTTATAAAAAAAATGTCTGAGAATTAGGATTCCTGGATCATATCGCTAGATCTGCCAGAATTTTGTTTTATGTCCTTAATAACATCATTTAATCTCTCCATGCCTTAATGCACTCAAGTTAGATAGGAACTGCATCTATTTACATTGGAGGTGTTGTGAGGAATCATTAATATTTCAAGGAAATCAAACTTTCTAAAGAAGGAATAATGTATAACTATGTCTACAATAGATAATGTACTACACAATGGGACCCTGATCCTGAGAGGAGCCTTTGGGCACCATGTTAAACTACAAATAGTGGTGAATAGAAACGCACGTGCAATAATGAATGTTTTGTCTATAGACTGCTTTAAGATTCCCAGATGATTCTCATAACATATTTATTGTAGTTATTCATATCCCAGGAACCTGGAAATAATACAGGGTTCCTAGGCTCCGTAAAATGATAAATAATACATAACAGCAATAAATCATAATAATGTCCTACACAATAAAATCTGAATGATTTTAACTACCATTATCTAGTCAATGAAAAAGCTCCATAGGTACCATAATGACTGCAACTTATTTCCTTGTCGTCTTCAAAGACATTGTTTCTCTGCCCCAAACACACCCCCACTACGGTTAAAACAAACGAGTACAAAATGTAGATCACTGTTGTGAATGCAAAGAATTCTTCCTAAGATCCAAGTTATTCTGCCTAGCACAACTACAAACTTGACTGGAGAATCATGTCCATGTGTCTCAGTTCTCTAGAAAAGTATAGTGCTTGTGAAGAGAGACGCTGTGGGCACAGAGGAAGTTCCAGGAATGATGATCACCTTCCACTTACCTCAGGTGGGGAGAAGAGCACAGCTGGAGCCCAGAGCACTGCACTGTGTTTTTGCAACATGTGCTATCTCTGTGCTGGACACCAGAAAGCCCCAAGCAGTACTTCCAGCCCCAGAGAGGGGCAACTGGGGAGAGACTGAAGCATCTGCCAAGAAAAGACTCTCTTGCTTGTGCCAGTCTGCAGCAATCTGTGGGAAAAGTGCACAAGGCAGCAGGCAGAAGTGATCGGAGGACCACCAATGAACGCAGGTACCCTCAGGTGGAATGCCAGTACAGCTCACGTGAGTAAAGACTAAAGTGTGGGCGGAAGAGGAGCTGGGTGGCATGAGATGCAGGAGCTTGAGCCTATCATGAGCTGGGGCAGTGAAGCCAGCCAGGTATGGATGGCATTAAATTGATTTACTTTAGAGATGGTTACTTAATTGATAGAAGGGGTGAACCCTGAATGAATGAAGTAACATCAGGTCAATGTACCTTCTGGGACCATTAATGAATTAATGCATTTTGCTCTGAGTTGATTTACTTTTGAGCCTGCTAATCAACTGATAAAAGGAGAGGAATCCTGAATGTGTGACAGATTGCATGGAATTGTGTCACAAATGGGCTTATAGATTAATAGATGTAAGGGTCGGAAGGGACCTCAATAGATCATCAAGTCCGACCCCCTGCACAGGCAGGAAAGAGTGCTGGGTCTACATGACCCCAGCTAGATGCCCATCTAACCTCCTCTTGAAGACCCCCGGGGTAGGGGACAGCACCACTTCCCTTAGATCAGACCAAACATTAGGAGCCCGTTCCAGACCTTGGCCACTCTAACTGTGAAGAAGTTCTTCTTAATGTCCAGTCTAAATCTGCTCTCTGCTAGCTTGTGGCCATTATTTCTTG
>JAGPOW010003648.1:38649875-38702285 GCA_030014935.1 Caiman crocodilus
TCCTACTCTGCAGTGTGTCCTTGACTAATCGCCTGAGTTCATTGAAATCAGCTTTCCTAAAGTCTAGCACTTTCACCCTACTAGTTACCTTACCCACTCAATGTCTTACGGTGAATCCTATTATTAGGTGATCACTGTCCCCCAGGTGGCTACTGATCTGTAGGTCCCCTACCATGTCATCCCCCATTGCCAATCCCAGTATGGCATTCCCCCTAGTGGGACAGCATACTTCCTGTGTCAGGTGGAGGTCCTGTATACAGGTTAGAAACCTGTGTGAACAGTGGGTCTTTGCCATCTGCATCTCCCAGCAGATGTCTGGGTAGTTTAGGTCCCCCATGACTACCGCCTCCTTAGCTTTTATGGTCTCCAAGAGCTGCCTCAGGAGCCCTGAATCTATTTCTTCCCCTTGGTGTGGGGGTCTGTATCTGTAGCAGACCCCTACCACCAAATCCCTTTCTCCTTGCCCCCCGTGTAACCTAACCCACAGTCCTTCTACTTCCTCATCCTTGGATTCCGTCTTGATGAGGGTCAATGTATATTGCTCATTGACATAGAGCGCAACCCCTCCCCCTTTTTCCCCACCCTGTCCTTTCTGACTTCTAAAGAATTAACCCAAAGGGCCTAACTAGGGGTGCAGTGGCACAGCTGACAGGATTGCCTTATACCACATGGGTTATGACACTAAAGAAGAAACCAGATAATATATAGGAAGTGGTAAAGGTGGGGTACAAGGGGAGGTGGAGTCCCACAAAAAAATTCTTCTGATAGGTACAGATCTATTAGCCAAAGTAACCAGCTTCCAACTTGAAAGAACAAAGGTGTGGCAGGTGAGGAACACAACACCAGAGAGCAGCTGGGATAGTATCAATCCCTTTCCATCCTGACATTATCCACCACTAAGACATCAGGCCAGAGAGGGCCTAGGCCATACAATACCTACTCCCAACAATGGTCTATTGATTCTCGATAACTAGTGGAAAAAAGCCAGTGTCCTAGTTTCCAGTTTTTGGAGCTTCCACAATGCACACTACCATTGTTTTAAAATAATTTCTCTTCCTTTCAAAACCTTTACTACATGTAAGGAGAACACAGTAGTTCTTATCAAGTTGCATCAACAGTGGATTAGTGGAACACAATTGTGGAACTTTCACATTCCCATTCAGTAACGGGCACCTACCCATGAAATTGATCACCCAACCAGACGACAAAATTGACTGAATCCTAGCATCAGGCAGTGTCAGCCCCAATGACACAAATGTTGTCATTACTTTTCAACTCCTTTTATATTCAATATATTTGTAGCAATAATTGGCAGAGTGGCTCTCAGAAGTTGATAACTGGTTTTTACCTTCCTGCAATTTATCTTCCACTTCTCTTCAGGCTTTTTATCCAGCTTTCAGTCTTTTCAGGTGGTTGTGTTAGGCCTATATTTCAGTATTTTATTTATACTCCCAGAGAGTTTAATATATATTTAACTACGTTATATATAACACTACTATATATTAAACTACTTTAGTGCCACTGCGAAGTGGCACTACTTCACAGCCAGGGCAGCTAGGATCTGGAACCAACT
This sequence comes from Caiman crocodilus, assembly GCA_030014935.1. Lineage (NCBI taxonomy): Eukaryota > Metazoa > Chordata > Crocodylia > Alligatoridae > Caiman > Caiman crocodilus. The sequence goes on from JAGPOW010003648.1 coordinate 38,651,449, forward strand.
TCCAAAGGAAGTGCTGCTGGCTCCTACCCTGGGGGTCTTTAAGAGGAGACTTAATGTCTACCTGGCTGGGGTCACTTGTGCCCAGTTTTCTCTCCTGCCCAGAGCAGGGGGTCAGACTTGATGATCTACAAGGTCCCTTCTGACCCTACTTCCATGAATCTATATACTTTTGATCAGATAACATTATGATTTTAGGGACAGCTTCTTCAAAACAAAGAATATTTGGCACCCCCCTCATTGACTGTTGATGCATTCAGCTGTCATTTTATATTTTGAAAATCTGCCTCACTTTCAGTTTGCCACCAGATTTCATAAAACAGTTGTTTTATGATACCAGCCATGTGCTATTTTAATACATGATTTTGTTAGACAATTGAAATGGTGTTTGGCATCTTGGAACATTTATGTTTAATTTATAAGAACAGTAACTAAAAAATGCACCACAAGTCCTTATTCAATCATCAGGTAAAATTTCCAAAAAAATCACCCAGAGCTGTAACTGGTGGGATAAAAGACACCCAAAATAGCAGCCCCATTGCTAAATGTGAGTTGGGTTTTTCATTAAATGCTCTATCTGGAGGTTTAATATTGCGCACATTTTCTTTGACATCAGTCTGCCTCTCAGTAGGTATAGTTGTTACAACACTGGGGAGCAGAAATCCAATAAAAGGGAGAAGAAACTGAACAGGTACACAGAGCTATTAATACTGCAGTTAGTGCTAGTCTGGGGAAATAATTGTAGAGAGACATAGTTATCTGTGTTAGTCTGGAGAAAGACACAGGGAAGGGTAAATTTGCATCTTTATAGACTAACTAAATCAGAGATATATAGCACAAGCTTTTGTAAGCAGAGGGCTTACTTCATCAGATGCTATGAAGGAGCTACAGGAAGCAGAGCTCCTAAATAGAAAGTAATAAGACAAAGGGCAGGAAAAGGGTAAGAAAAAGGAGGGGAATACTGAGAGAGACAAGGTGGATAGGAGATAGAATAGCAGTGACTGAGGGATGTAGGGATTATAAAAGCTAATCCAGGTAATAGAATAAATCTCTGTCATCTTGATTTAGATCATACCTAACACAATCCAGTTGGTGGATGGCCTCATGTTCCAGATTTTCTAAGTTAAATTGGTTTGTAAAGTTTTGTTGTCTAAGAACAGTCACTGAGGTCAGTGATGGAATGTCTGCAGAGGTTGAATTGGTTGTCTGTCTTTTTAGTAATACTATCAAATTGGCGTTCATTCATTCTTACCTTCAGGGATTGCATCCGGCCAATGTAGACGACAGAGGAGCACTGTAAGCAAGTGATGGCCTATGTGACATTGGTACAGTTGAAGATAAATTAACCTTGGATGTTATAATCCATGTCATTTGGTCCAGTGAAGATGTGGTCTGTGTTGATGAAGGGACAGCGTCTGGCATCTGGGTTTGGAGCAAGGTCTGGTGCCTTCGTAAAAACAGGGGCTGGGTAGTCTGTTGCTAGAGATATGTCATCTGAGGTTGTGAGGCTGCCTGTAAACCAGGACCGATTTGTCCTCCATGGCTACTTTGAGATGGTCATCATTTTCCAGAAGGGGTTGGGAGTCAGAAATGATATGCCTAAGGTGTTAAAACTGGGGCCTGTAGGTGACAACCAAAGAGATGGTGCTGTCCTTGTCTTGAGGTTCATGCTGTAGTAAGTTACAGGGTCCAAGTCTGGCTTAGTTGATTTGAGTGGATACAGTATTAGGACTGCATTGTAATTGGAGGAATCCCTGCTCCAGATATCCTTAAGGTGTGTATCCTAGTAAGTAGGATTAGAGAAGATACAGTTATTGCTATAGAGATGGAACTAGGACATGTTTTGGATGAGAGCTACTGGTGGGGAAGTAGCTATAGTGGATGGATGGTTTCTGATGCAACGTGATGGCGATATGGCTATTGCTGGCTTTCACAGCAGCATCCAAGGAATGAATTTGCTGGGAAGAATATTCCAGAGTCAGTTTAATGTAGGGGTGAAAGTTGTTAAAGTCCTGGTGGAATTTCTCTAGAAATTCCTTCCCATGCATCCATATGATGAAGATGTCATCCATGTACCTTACATATACCAAGGGGATGAGATGGCAGCTGCAGAGGAAGCGGATGTCAAGGTCATATAATGGCATATATGAGGTCCTTACATCATAGTAGTGCTGTTCATTTTCAAGTATAGAAAATCCACAAATCTGAAATAGTTGTGTGCAGGGACAGAGCGGAAGAGCATAAAGAAACAGAAGCTGTGTTCTCATTGGGGATAATTTTCTTTGGGACTTGTAATCCATCCTTGTGGGTGATGTTGGCATACAGAGATGTAAAATTGACGGTAGCTAACATGGTGTTACCTGGAAGCTTGTCAATCAAAATAATTGTAGGCATCAGAGGGGGCACATCTATTTTGAATTGTGTTAAATAAATTCAGGAATCAGTCAGACAAGAAAGATGCAGCTATTTTTTCCTGATGGTTACTGCCCCCTAAGCAAAGAACAGATATCCAGCAGAAGCAAAAGTAGGTGAAGAAAGGGTTGAGATGTATTCAGGAATAATACCACCTTCCAGTTTGGAACTGAAATAACTCCAAATAGTACACAAAGCTAAGAAACCTTCAGTATAACAATTTTCTAGAGGAAAATATGTCACATGGAGATTATGATATCTTGGCTCTCAGTGGAGCTGCAGAGCATCTGGAAGCTCTGAAAACCCAGGCTAAAGTCAGGGTTTTTACAGATTCCAGGTTCCATACTACACAGCTCATAATAGTCTGCACAGCTGAGCCTGTCCTGAAGCCCCAGGATCCCCAGCCGCTCTGAGCCTGGCCATTCTGCGCACATCATAGAGCTACCGCATTTGTGAAACAGATTTAGTTTCAGAAACATCAACATGTTTCTAAAACTTTTTTTTCCTTTAAATTTCTGACTATAGAAATGTTATGATTATGTCTGCAAAGACTACAAAGACAGCATTACAGACATCTTAAGGAATTTGGGGGGGGATGTTTTTAATAATTGCCTCTTTGAAGTCAAAACCAAATTTTCTAAACTCATCACACACTACAATAACCATAAGCCTTGCTTTTCAAATAGCTCTTTTCATCTTTCATGTTCAGGGTTTTTCCTGAAAAGTTCAGCTTCCATTTAGACAAAGTGGTTAGATTTTCACGGTTTAGCATACTGGATAGAAATGTGGCACTCAGAAGCTGCGCTCTTTGGGGGGTGCAGGAAGCAGGCCCAAAATGTTGGTGCAGAACACTAAAAATATGATTTGACTCTTCTACATCTTATGCCATAAACCATACAAGCAGGCTAAGTAGAAGTTTGAAGACAGAACGATATTGTTGAGGAACCAACTAGGCACAACCATATTTGAATGCATAGGGGAGAAAACCTTGGATACAAACAATATGTGGAATCTGTAATGGAAGGAGATTGTGTTGGTAATGAAGCTCTCAACTAACAAATGAAAACCAAAGTGCTTGTAATGAGCCAAGGCTATTTGAAAAAATTACTCCCAAGCAGATGCTCACTTAGCCAAATCAACCATTTAAAGCATTTACAGTAAGGAAACCGTAGAGAAACCACGCTGCAAGGACCAAGTTCATTAACATCGCTGACAAGAACAAACTGAAAGCACAAGCAAAACCATTAAAGATGAGAGCCAAACATAAGTAAAGGCAACAACAAGTGCAACTGGGTAGAGCACCTTTACATCAGTCACATTGTGCCTGGATCAATGTCCATGTTGATCTACTCAGAATCTATTGTACTGCTGAGAAGAACATTTACTTTACTGATGTTAGCTGAGATTACCAGATATGAAGACTTACATCCACTGTGCTAGCATGTGTGTGGGTAGAAGATGATCCTGTAAAGTGGCTGATTAATTTGATGAAGTAAAAGTGTGCTTGAAGCATTACTTAAGCATTTTAAGTGCCCCCCCCCCCAAAAAAAAGCAGACGCAGAAGTTTGTACCTATTTTAAACAGATTTTTAACACAATATAATCTGCCTGGCAACTGACTCCCCTGTCCAGCCCAGCCCAGCCCCTGGCTTCTTTCCTTTTCATTCCATCCAGGAAGAGCACACAACAACTGCTGAAATTTCCTTAGCTTGACGAAGAATTTTTGAACCCAAAAGCTTGCTTAATAACTATTCTCCAACTATTTGGGTTGGTCTAATAAAAGATATCAGATTCACTCAAGGAACCTTGTCTACCTATTTTAAAGGAAGTTAACACAGATAAAAATGAAGCCACTTGCCCAAAGTCTTATTGTGAATCCAAGACAGGGGAGTTTAGCTCAAAGTCTCCCTCTTCTAATAATGCTCATTCTTAATAATGAATGTGAGAGTCAGAGTAGAATATGTTCTTTCATATTCATAGTTTCATCTACTATCTGGAATACTAACATTATCTATGTGGTAGCAGAACATCAGTAGTACAGATGCAATTTCTTTTTTTGATATGTTCAAAATGGCATCACTTTACTCTTCATTCAAATTCCATGCAGCAAAGCCGGGAAGTGATTGACATAGCTTCCTGTCTCTTGAGGCAACTCCTTTGCCTTCTCCATCTGCCACCCCAAATGCTAAGCCACAGAAATACCAAGTTAGTATCTAGTTCTCATTGCACCCTTTGGATTACTGAAGGTGTCCAAAGGAATCTACTTGTAAAATGTTATTCAAGCCTTTCCATGAATTATTGCTTTCTTCGGCATCTCAAATCCCACCATGGTGCCAGCAGACAAAAATGATACAGTAAACAGAGATCATCCTTTAATGTCTTCACAAGGGCTTCAAAATACCAGTTCTAATCCTAAAAACACAGTTCTTCACTCTGCTGGATTTTTTCGTATTTCTCTATTGCCAATATTTAATCTTTTCATAGGGTTGTCCCTTCTAAAAGCAGCATCTTATTTCTACTTTAGAAAATCTCTGGCAGCAATTTGTTTTAATTGCTTATGAGATTACCAAGGTTATTGTGAAGGCTTCAAAGTAACTGAAACTCTCTCTCCAATGACAAATATCAGGCAATACTCTGATTTTTCATGGCACTGAGAGTTAGCTAGCACTGAAGTCAGGCAGTAGGTAGTTTAGATTTGCATCTTTATAAATTATGTAAATCAGAGATATATAGCACACACTTTTGTAAACTAGAGGGCTTGCTTCATCAGATGTACTCCCATGTAAGAACACATGGGAAGGGTAAAGAAACAATTTACAGAAGCTAACTCCTTTATCTATCATGTGCTTTCTAGCTACTTCACACAAAGGATCTCAGTGCATTCTTCCTCTCCCCTCCTCATAATGTACATGCCTTCATACCTGCAGGCAGAAAGTAAGCTCATTAACTGTAAGGGCATTTCAAATGTTCACGCCTCCTTTATTTTTCTTTTATAAATCAACCTAAAGAGATTAGTTCTCCAGATTTTTAAATTGTAAACCAGATGTTCTTAAACACCCAAGCACAGAATAACTGCATTGTTAAACGACAATTTTTCCAGCCACATTTGCTTAATTCAAGAGCCAAGTTTTATTGTTCTTCTTCTTGGAATTAAAAAGAAAAGTTTATAGGCTGAATAAATAACTTCAGGTAAAAATTTGAATTTGAGACAAACTTGAGCAGATAAGAACTGGCAATCGTACCAAGTATAAGAGAAGATGACTAGAAGATTAACTAAAGTATTAATTACGGTTAAACTGTACAATTACTTCAGTCCACATAATCCCATCATCTACTTATCTGGGAATGTTGGCTTGCTAGTTTTCAGGGTTGATGTGGGTTACTTTATTTAGGATTAAAACTTGTTGGGAATGAGACTATTTCATAGAAAGTGATGATTTCCTATTACTGCTGCACAGTGTAGATTGTAGTTGATGTTTTAATATATGCCTAGGAGCCACAAAAAGTCATTCATTTTATTTAATACTTCTTTTCCTTCAAGGAGTATCTGCATAAGGTGATCATGATTAGGTCTGCAGGAGCAGAAGTTTCTTCTGAGTCTTTGCCCAGATGACAAGTTCATGTACTGAATTAAATATACCTACTGCGCAGCATAATAGAAACAAGGGACACATTTCTTGTTACCTCCTTCCCAATTCTATGGACAGATACAGACATTACACTTTTACTAGTATAAATAATCAGAAACTAGCCTTCTCTCTTAACAGAACAAAAATTTGGCACACAAAATTGTCTATACCCATAACAGAAGAACATAACACAGTTTGGTTTAAAAATGGCAGAACTCGGTCTAAGATCTGCACTTTCCCCCCTACCACTTCTCACCAAAGGACAAACATGTGTTCTATTCATGACCAATCTAAACTACGCCACTTACAGAAAACCAAGTAATTTAGATCAAACCCACCTTGTCTGTACCGAGCCCGAGTGCACAAATAGTTGCAATGGATTGCTCTGGCTATCAGGATGGACTGATAAAAAGAGAAAATAATCTGTAAACCCTATAATTCCTAAACTATTGACCCCTGCAAATTCTGCTAGCCTATTTGAATCTTTTCTTCCTTCTCAACCTCTGGTTCCTGCAAAATAATTTAACTGGAGATAGACCGCAAATAAATAAGCAGAACACTCAGTCTTCTCATCTCTTCTCTGCCTGTTCATTTCAGCATTGCAACCACATTTTGCACCTGAAAAATTTCAAACTCATGTCATAGGGGTATACGTTGCAGCCATGTTTGTCTAAAGACATAGGCAGACAAGGTTCTTTGGGAGAATCTGATATCTTTTATTAGACCAACTTAAATAGTTGGAAAACAAATATTAAGCAAGCTTTCAGGTTCAAAAACCCTTCGTCAGGCTAAACTCATGTCATGACGTAAGACACGGAGTTTCAACTCTATGTTGATTGAATGAAATCTTACTAATGCCCGCATGCTCTTTCTATCTGTGAATCAAATATTTCTTCAAGACCAGTGACTAACAGATGTACAAGCGTTGCACCAAAGTAAAATATGGGATAAATTTGGGATATGATACCCTGATATTTCCAGTTCCTATCCCCAGTCCAACCACTGTGCACACAGTCACAAGTATTTCACATTCATTCTATCAGTTTCTAAAATTAAGTCGAGTTACTGTGGTGTGAACAAGCATAAATATTTCGGACCGCTACATGGTAAGTGAGAAAGTAACTTTGAAAATTTCACTGAATTTTGAGCAATGTAGCTAGCAAAAAAGTTGCCAATGTTTTAGCTCTTTAGAGATAAGAAATGACACCTTAAATAACATTATTATTAGTGGTTTGAGACAGATGCACATCATCTTAATTTATAGGCACCCTGCAAGTGAGTTAACCTCTGCAGAGATTACAAGTACAGCATTACAAAGGACTATTTATGTAATTCATTAAAAATGATCAGTGAGGCATTATACAACTACCAAAACTAGGAGCCACTCTCACTGCCTGTTCATAGTTGGCTGCTTTTTATTCATCATAAGTCTTCAGAGGCCCATTCCTCAGAAAAAAAATTCAAAGTTTTCAGTGGAAAGACATAAAAGCTTCTCTTTATTCATCCTAATTCTTCTGCAGAAATTTAGGTCAGACTGGGAAAATATTAGGTGGTACCTCTATCAGTGTCCTAAGTGAGACACTCTATGAACACAGGCTGAGGAGCCAGTCATAGGAGCCACAGTTCATCAAGGTCAAAAACAGATTGTCACCTCTGTGCACGTCAGTGATATTTAAATGTGATTCCTTGTCCTCATCTTTTGTAAGAACATACGTGCCACATTTGGTTAGACAAACGGTCCATGTAGCCCAGTATTCTGCCTTTGACAGTGGCAGAAATGGGTGGTATAGAGAGAGAGCACTGAATTGGATATCTCAAGAGTAAACTATCCCCTATTCAATGCTCTCCCTGGTACCCACCATTATTGGTTTAGAGATACCAGAGGAGACATCTATGACTATTCTGTTCAATAGCCATTAATAGATCTAACATCCATTAATTTATCCAGTCTTGTTTTGAACCTGGCTATGCTACCTGCTTCCACCACCTCCTGTGGCAATGAATTCAACAAGCTAACTACACACTGCATTAAAAACTACACAAATCCAAAATCTTTATACAGTGGACATATTTGTGATAGGTGGCAAGAGTGTATTCCTAATACAAGTCTTCATTCAGCCTTTCCATGTATGCCATCTCTTTCCATTCACCTCACTATTAGATATCTTGTATTAGAAGTGATAAATAAGTGTGGGGGTGAAGAGAGGGGAGAAGGGGAGGAAGTACAATTGGGTAAATGCAATTGAACAAAAATGGAGAAATAATACTGCTGTGTAGCAGGGGCAAAATTTGCATGTAAGAACAAATAATAATTTTTTATCCTTTAAATCAAGGCTAAGTTTTACAAATGCAAAGCCATCTGAAGATTAGACAGGCTCTGCAGACATAAGTTCATACATGTTTTTCAACAGATTTTAAGTTGCCAGTGTGACAAATAAATTTGTTATTTTCAAATGGACCTAAGTTAAATTTCTAACTTATGTCACAGAGAGTGCGGATAACGTGAAGAATGGAGTAAGAGATCCATTCTTCAATATGCGATCCATTTTCATCCCACTGAAAAAACAGTGACTATACAAAAAAGTTACTCTCTGGATTGTATAGTCAGATCACCCTTCCCACTCATAATTAAAAAATGATGAGTCCATCAGCCCTATTGTAGAAAACGTGCAGTAACCTTGTCCTAACCTTTCACAGCTACAGATATGAAAAATATCCTGCTGACCGTACCTAGAACCCAAGTACAAAAAACCTTTGATATCAGGCAGCAGAATTTGTGAATACAAATGGAACTGCCCCAAGATCTTTAACAATGTGCTAATAATCATGAAATACCAGTAGTAGGAAAAGAGAGAGAAAGGGAGGGAGAGAATAAAACTACTCAATTCAAACTCTGTTTGATTTCCAGAGCATATGTGCAGGCTTCCTGCACATATATAGGGGCCCCTAGTGTCCATAAACCCTGATCTTTCTGTGTTGTAAGCTGCTGCATTACCTGGTTGTCTGGCTTTGCCTCAGCCAGCTAAGCTAAAGTACAACTCCCAGAAGCAAGTAGTACGATTTCAAACTAGGTGGTTTTCATATAACAAAGCAATGCAATGCATGTTACATTGATACCACAGACCTACCCCACCTACTTTGGAAAGCTGATAAAGCACTTCAAAAGGGCCCTCTGTGTGCATTCAAACTTCTAGCACAAGGCATTAGCTAGGGAACTGGGCAGCCCTTTGTTAGGCATCTGAGTTCCTTATATCAGAAGTGGATAAAAATTCCTTCCATTTAGGGTGACCACCCATCCCTAATAGGGTGAGACAGTCCTGGAAGGGGAACTACGAGTCCCAATCCCAGGCTGTATGACCCCAGGACAGCATTAGTCTGGATTCACAGCATTGTGCAGGGATCTGCAGGAAATAGCAGGTTTCCCATTGCAGGCTGGCAGCATTCTAGTCAGCAAGAGGCTGTTTGGGGCAGCCAGGAATGGGGTGCAGGGGGTGCCATGTGCATGTGCAGGCCTGTACACATGCTTGTGGCTGGGAACACAGCCAGGCAGCCTGAAGAGCAGCTCCTTGCAGGTAAGTCTATGGAGGGGGAGCGTGCATAGGGGGGACAGATCAAGGCCTCCATGGTAAGGGAGGGAGTTGGGCAGGGCCTGGGGGTGCTACCCAGCCAGGGTGGTACATGGGGCTGGGGCATGGAGTGGGATGGAGCCATGGGTAGCTCATCCAAGGAGCGTGGGGTTGGGGGTGCATGGCTCCCCAACTTTATATAGGAGGCTGGGGCAGATGAGGGCTGCCCATTGCAGGCTCAGGGCTCCCTGCCCTGCTTCCCTGTCCCATGGGGCCCCACACTGGCCATGCCACCATGGCAAGGTACCCCTTGCACACCCAGCAGCAACAGAGGTAGAAGCAGCATACAGTTGCACTCCCTTTTGCTGCTGGGAGGGCAGGGGGCATGCAGCTGGTGCGTGGCTCCCAGGAAAAAGGCAGCAGGGCAGGGAACTCAGAGTGGGCAGGTTGTATCTACTCCTGCTTTACTCCAGTCTGCTCTGGCCTGGTTGTGCCAACACCAATAGCAGTGGCAGGGGAGCGCAAGGATTGGGAAAGGCTGATGCGTCCTGCCTTTTCCTTTTGAAAAGGTAGTCATCCTACTTCCACTTAGGCATATCTGAATTTAATACTTAATTCTACAGTGGCCACAGCCCTGAGATCTGCAAAAAAATGGTATCACAAGAGGTTCCAAGTTCTAATGTAACCACTGGTGGGATGGTTACAAGCTAATCAGGGCAAACCATGTGCACACAAGAATCCCAACAAGATGTATACACACAAAAGAAAGGCATAGGAAAGCAGGGCTGGAAGGAACTCCCATAGTCTGTACCAATCTGACCATGTGGTAAAATTCTTTCTTGACCCAAATATGCCAACTGTTCTCACCAGGAGTGGAGGGGCAAGGCCTTTTAGCTAGGAACCTCTGGCTTTAAGTAATAGCAGGAACACCCCCATCAAAGCTTACAATAAAGATGAAAGTTGGGTCTTCCACAGCGAGGAGTAAATAGCATAGTGCAGCATGCTCCTTAAATGTTGTAAAGCTTTTAGTGACAAAAATCAACATCTAGAATTACAAGGGAGCTTCCAGGGGAGACAATCCAAACATTGTCAATGCAACCATTGAAGAATGGGTGAGGCAAGCCCCTCAAGGGATTTTACATTGAATGTTTCTGGAAAATGAAGGGATAGAACCTGGTGGACTCAAGCGGCCCCAGGGCTCCATAAAGAAGGAAGATTAACACCTATGCATTTTTATCTGGACTGTCTGCTGAAGTGGTAATCCATTTCCCGAAGAAAAGCAAGCTGATTAAATGACAGGCAAAGGAAAAGCATTGTGATGTACAATCTCAGTCCATTTACACAATGCTTAAAGATGTTGCATATAGCACTGGGTTTCCTATTTTGTTCTACAAAGTGTCAAATTGCAGGCTAAGGAAAACAGACCACTTATAGTAGCTTTATATCAACACACAGATTATTTCACAACATGATGGAACATGTTAACCAGCCAAGCAGGACTCAGCTGTGAATTTAATTCTTTGACTACAAATCCAAGGGTCATGTGCTAGGTGCCAGATGCCAATTAAGTGGAGCCATTGTTACTGAAGTACTGGATACGACTGATTGTCCTTGCTATGTCATGCAAAATGCAAGTAATTTATAGACTACTTTACTTTTCCAACTCCACTCTGTGAAATTTCTTCCAGACAAATGCAACATTATTCAGAAAGACATGGAACTGTTAGGACCCAAGTTGTTCAGCACCATAAAAAAAATTATATTTTCAGTTTCTAGTGCTCTGCAGCACAAAACCCAACCAATTGCTGAAAATAAAATGATTGAACTTTCTTCACTCACCAATAGACTTCCCAGATTGAAACAATACCATTCCGGCAAACAACAGTACACCATTCAAGTTCTCATTTGACATGACAGCACCTGGAAGCAGCAGTGACAAGGCAGAAATAAAGTAAACTCAACAACAGGAGTAAGCAGGACAGGCTTCTCTAAACCACCAGAAGTAATGAGAACAGCTAAAGTACTTCTATTAAACTCTTTTTCAGATTTCATTTTTCCTGAAGTGCCAAAAAATGCATGTGCCTGGAAGCCCTATAGGAGAGCTTGTCATGGTTATCACCCTTTGCTTTACAATGCAATGACACAAACAGCCTACATAAGAAGTGAACTTCAGACCCACTGAAAGCAGTTTCAGCTCCACTCAATTTTTACCTATAAAATGAATTATCTTTAATATTTAGCTTTTTCTTCTCCTCAAAAATTTTGGGGGAAACCTCAAATAACTATAGCCACAGACAATCAAAGGTAATTCTATCCTGAAATATAAGACTCTCACGAAGTTGAAGAGAGCCTTTTATTTAGCTGGCCAACTCCTGTTAGCAATAATGGGTTAGTGAGGGCTGACAGAAAAGCAGACTACAGAGAGTCATCAATGGGATAAAATGTTCATTTGACATCCTCCAGTTAGCAAAGCATTTATACTTAATTACATTAGTTTCCATTATGTGTACAATTCTGACAAACAGCTGAAAAAATGCAGTTATATAAATGAAAGTATGAGCATTTTCTCCTTGCCTGGATGACCCACATAGGGCTATAACATACTGCTTATTTTTAAAGTAGTGTTCCACACAGAAATGGACTGAAAAGTCTACCAAAGTTGCATAACATGGCCAATAAGAATGAGAAGGACCAACTAATTCATAGCTTAGACTAAGTACCCTACAGTACAAATAGCAAAACAGTTCTCGGGTTACTCAGGTTGATATCTGATTCGTTAGAGAACTGCTCAGGTTGTAGCATGTAATCATTATGCAAGCCATACTTCTAATTTTAGAATGTCAGAAAAAATAAGCCTTTAATACAGGTGGTACAAATATGTGTTGACAATGTCCCTTTCACTAGAAATACTGTTTCCTTTCTAAGACAGCTCTTGTAGGAGGTAAACCGATGTATGAATTCAAAGCAAGACACCAAGAAAAATTCACTTTCTATAAGATGCAACACGTCATCTGAAAATAAGGGAGACCAGATACGCAGTGTCTAATTGCCATGTGTGTCCTTATGCAACCAGCCCTCAGAGATGCCACCAGAGTTCTAACACAGCTGGAGGGAATTAAGCTCTGCAGGAATACCCCATTCCATTTGTGGTCTCTCCTGTAGCTAGAAATAGCTCATCCAGAAGGCAACTGGAAAATGTAGTCCCTTTTTTGTCTATACCAATGGACAAATAGCAGCAGTAATCTGCCTCCCCTGGTTAAACTGCCATCACACTACACTACAAAACACGAGTTTCTCGTTTTCAAGTATAAAAAACAAGCAAAGTTTCTGCTGGAAAGTGTCATTTTCACTAGCTTTGCAAATATCTACTCTTATTTCCAGAGTTAAGTCCAACTCTTACATTAATATTTCCTTTGCTTTCACCAGTTTTCCAGTTATAATATCAATAAAATGCAGTCTTTCACTAGTCCACAGTCACATACTAGATTTAACTTTATTTCATGGGTATCTACCAATGATCGAGATGTTCAGCTGGTAGATAAATAAATGTACGTTTCCCAAGGGAAGCCTTAAACACTGCTGATCAGTAATGCCTCTAGGCCTGCAAACATAGGAGATTTCATCTTCTCCAAATGCTCTTCAGAAACATTTCCTTCCAGGAAATTCTGGAAGCACAAGAGCCACCTCCACTTTTTGGCAGGTTGCTGCTTACATTATGAGACTCAGGTGGCTTCACTCACTCCATTTTTGCCAATATTTTCCTTATTGCTGGTGCTATATAATTAAAGCATCTAGTCAAGGGCAGGCGGTTGTCCATGTGATTGTTTTTAAACAAACTCCGAGTCACAGATTCTCAGCGCCTTAAAATCTATTTTTGACAGGTAAAAGCCAGATCAATTCTGGTGAGCAAATGATCTTTATTTCCGGATCCCTGTCATGGCTCCAGATCAAGTTAAAAATGTTATATCCTTATCGTGTTACTTGAACACCTTCCTTCAATATCTATGGTTACAGGCCTGGAAAAAGCAAAGGATTATCCCTTCCCCAACTCTGCATATTTGACTCTATTGATTTGGGGAATAGAGAAGGGCACAGCAAATGAAGATGTCCACGAAGATTAGCAGACAGGTGCAGTAGAAGAGCTGGAGGACTGATACAGTATAGATCAGTCTATACTGGACAGAACCACATTTTTTTCAACAGACAATTTTTCAAAAGTAGCTCTAAGGTTTGTAGTGTGTTCTGGTGAGCTGAGTTGTTTAGTTTGCTTTTGCCATCAGTCTCCTAAAATGTCCCTAAAGATTCCCAGAACATCTAAAGAACTGCCTATCAACCATTAGTCAGGGGCTTACAAAAGCTGCCTGTGTGGGGCCCCATTGAGTCCAAGGTCTAAGGTGCATATCTACTCTGCCTGCTACCCAACTTCAGATTAACATGACTAACTACCTCTCTCTGGTTGGAATACAAATCAATCCTGGAAAGTAGTCACAAAAGTACTTTAAAGATGCAGAGGAAGTGTGGAGGAAGAGACATTTAATATAGAAAAGGGGAGGTGCAGCATCTGAAGAGGGGTGAAAACATGTATGGAGCAGGGAGGACAATCCATGTTTTAAAACAATAATTTAACAAGTAATGATTTTTGTTTCTATCTGACGATGCTTAATAGGGGGAAAATACACAGTATAAAATATATTTGATAATTCTCTTCTCTGCAAAGCTCCACAAAGTTACACTTTTAGTTTAAACATCCAGCCTCCAGGGAATATTTAACACTAATATTTGAGCCAATTAACATTCTCTAGCAGTTACACTATCTGTCATTCAGTAGGGTTATGCTGCCTTTGAAGAGGTGTCAAACTTAAAGTACCTATGCCTGGGTCTTCATTCCATCCAGGAAGACCACACACCAACTGCTGAAACTTCCTTAGCCTGACAAAGCGTTTTTGAACCCGAAAGCTTGCTTAACAATTGTTTTCCAACTATTTAAGTTGGTCTAATATAAGATAACAGATTCACCCAAAGAACCTTTCCTGCAAATGCATGGGTCTAACTTTATTTCAATCATAATAGTGCCCCCTGCCTCCTCCAAACAGTTAAGCTGTTTAGCTGATTGGTTGGTACTTACATATAAAATGAAGCCTTTTAAAAAAGGAGAAATCCTCATGGCTAAATTCTAGCTGCTGATATGCATAGACATGTCCCCAGTGCCATAAGCTGGAAGTAAAAACTGGCTGCCCTTATAATAACCTCATACTTCAACCAAAGTTCAGGACAAAAAACAAACAAACAAAAAAACCCCCAGGGCATCTCCAAGACAAATAGTAGAAGGATCTTGCCAGGTATGACCTTGGGTTCACATTTGTGTGTTTACATTTAATCTTTCAGCCTTGTCTCATAAGCCTTGACCTAAGTTCAAATTCATTCTACTCAGAGTAGCAAAAGAATATGCGCTTTTGGCTACTTGCAGACCAAATGTGGGAGCAGACTGCTTTGGGATATTTTACATATTTCCTTGTACCTCCAGGAACTCAGCCCCCAGCAACAGACAAGTGTATCGTGTATTCAAAAGCCAAGAACAGTTTAATAGGTAAAGGTACGCAGAAATAGTGCTGACTATTTCATCTCGTGTAAAATACCGTAAATAGTCCCCAGTTATCTAGTTTAATGCACTCCTCTGAGATTATTTAAATAAACTCCACAGGAGGCTTTTTCATTACGATTTGGGGAGAGTTAGTGGCTGTTGATTAGGTCTGCACAAAACATCTTAAAACAATCAGGTGTATAAGTGAAGGTTTTGAATTATAATTGCAACAACAGCAACTACAAACCATTAGATAGAGGTGAGAAGTTATAATAATTGATGTCTTCAGAATGGGATGGAGTTAATACTAATTCTCCCTTTTATGCTGAAATTCTGCAGCAGAAGACTTTCTCAGAGAACCCAGCCTTTGCCTCGGCAAAATTTAAGATCCACACGTTGCCCTTTTGATTGCCAAGAAAAACTTTTATATGTGACCTGAATGCAAACTAGCACAGTTAAGTCAGCCTGAGCTTGCAGGAGACCTGAAGCAACACCTCTGGGAAGCATGAATTTTAAAGACTAAGAATTCTTTGACATTCAGCAGCATTAACTGTTTCATTGCTAAATCTCTCAACCTCCAGCAAACATGCAAAAAAGAAACTGCCTTTACGCATCTGGCTGGAGCCAAAACTCCAGCAGTCCCTAGCCTTTGAGCTCTCCAACTTCCACCTATAGATTCTGTAATATAGTCTTGGTTTTTTTCACCGCATATTTAGCAAGAACACACATTTTAAAATTCAGAACAGCACAAATGAATAATGCAATCAATATGGTATCTTTGATTGAGATTAATTCACTGTTTTCCCTTGTTTCAATCTTTGTGTTCATAGATTTTTAGGGTCGGAAGGTACCTTAGCAAACCAAGTCCGACCCCCTGCCCTGGGCAAGAAACTGTTTTGGGGTCAGAAGACCCCAGCCAGGCGTTTGTCAAGTCTCCTCTTAAAACTCTCCTCTGCCTTGGAGGTCTTTAAGAGGAGACTCAACAAACACCTGGTTGGGGTCATCTGATCCCAGAACAGTTTCCTGCCCAGTGCAGAGGATTGCCTTTGATGATCTACTAAGGTCCTTCCAATCCTAAAAATCTATAAACACAAAGACTGAAACACAGGGCAACAGAATAAAAAAGTAAATGAATCTCAATCAAAGATACCATATTGATTGAATTATTCATTTGTGCTGTTCCAAATTTAAAAACTTGCTTTTCTAAATTTATCTGAAATAGCTGATGAAGACTGCATTAACTGCAGTGGAGACCATGGGTCCTGCTGCAAAATTTAAGTGAGGCTTACCATTGAGTAGACAGATAAAGGTCATGAGGTTCAAAACAATATGCTGTGCCTTCAATATCTTTTAGAATGAAGTTCTAAGAAAAGCTTCTTGTTTCCCAGTTATAGTCCATGTTCACAAAGTCGTAAAAATATATTAGCACTGAAAACCTGGTACCCCAGCACAGTGGTTCTCAACTTTTTTAGACTCAAAGCAGCCTGGAATATACTTGAGGCAACCCAAGAGAAACTCTAGGCACCCCCTGGAAAATGCTAGCTTAGTTTTCACTCTTTTTTTTGCCTACAGAAAAATAGTAGAGCAGTTTTTCAGTTGCAAAGAACTAAGAAAGACCACAGCTATGGAGTTCTATTTGAAATGTATAGGTTTATCTTGTGAATCATGTTTGTGAGCCTAACAGTGCTAACACAGTACAGCACCCTTCAAAGGATCTCAAGGCACCCAGGTTGGGAAATCACTGCCCTAGCAAACTTATTATTCTCAGCCAACTTCTGCCTTTGATTATATCTTGATAACCACACTGGCTTTATTGTCAGTTTATTTGTCCTAAATCCAGTAATATTTTTACTTAATTTTTTTTTTTTTTGCAAAAGGTACATCAGCATTGCAATATTAATGATCAAGGCAGTGAGTTGAGCTTGGCAGCAGAATGGAACCTTTTACTTACTATGAGGCCCTCTTCAATTTATTTTTCAAACACCACAAGACCAGTCTTGGATTTAGAGTCTGTTAAGGTGATATAGGTGGACACTTCCAGGTGGCCACTGAGATGTCTGAGAGAGACCAAATAGTAAAAATAATGCCCAAAGGGAGGGTTTGTTACAACTATACACTTCAAGCTCAACCTTATTTTAATATACACATTTGTATATCTGTATATGTGCACTGCATTACTGATAAGGGAAACCAATGTAAGTTATAAACCCAGAGTTAAGTCCTCAACCCAGAAAAAAATATTATTAAAAAACAGATTCTCCTTTTCATTTTTGTAACCATCCTAATGGCTTAGCACTTGATCTTGCAGACTGCACTCGTGTAATTTTTCCTTTGATTTGAATGGGAGTTCAACTCAAGGATAAAGAAAAGTAGGAACTATAGATTTTGGTAAGAAAAACTTTACACTAGGTTCAAGAAGCTGACTTTTAGGTCTTTTTGGAGTTATTGGAATTAAAACACCCATTCATGTATAACCCTTCCATATCCCTTTCTTTTAAGGCAGAATTGCTGAAAAATAAACAGCACATATTGGAAGATCAACAAAAGGAGTCATATAGGTGACTAGACAGAGTATAAGTATTACAGATGCTGAAAGGCTTGGGTCAAAGCCCCTCCTAAACTAATTCTGCTGCCTTTCCTTGGAATAATGGCAAGAGTTACTGGACTGCCTCTCCACATCTTCCAAAGTAACATTCTAAGTCTTTAATGGCAAGATCTATAGCAAGTCTTTAAGCTCCAATTCCTTGAAAACAGAGTTCGCAAGTTATTAATGACAGAATACTGATTTAATAGTGGTATTAATTATATGGAAGTGGCATTTTCACATTTCATTTTGACAGGTCTTGTTATAAGGAATATTCTCCCATGTCACATTACACCAGAGAGGAGCTGTATTTAGTTAAGTAAATATTTTATTTTCCTTGAATTGCAGACAGCTCCTTTACCTCAGAACTTCCTCAGAAAATTCATTTTCTTACTGTACATGCTGCATGTAGTAGGTACTTTAGACAATCTCACAAGGTGTGCAAATGCCATAAACTGTAGTGAGAGTTCAATTTGAGATGATCAGCATTTCTGAAATTTAATTGCTACAGGGGGAGGGAGGATAAACATGCCTAATAATTAAGAGAAGGTACCACTTACTAAGAGAGCTAGGTAACTCTACATCCCATTGCCATGAGACTTAATTCAGAAATCCTATGATGCTAATTGAGGTTATTGCACCCTGAACAACCATTCCTGATAAATACTACAGGAAGGTAAATATTTATTTCACTGACTTGTGAGCCATAAATAACACTGGTCTCATTTAAAATTAAACAGTCCTTTTGTGAAGGGGATTCTGTAATATAAGACAAAAGATTCAGTGCTGACTCATTGGTTGAATGCAGGGAATTGCTTTTGTCCCACTACATCCTTCTCTGACTCCAGAAATTTTTAAGTTTCAGTCACACTAGATCAACATAATAAATGCAATATTATCTGCCTAAGTCTGCAGATAGCTACTTTTCCAGACTATAAAAGAAGCAAAAAACCCCTGTTTAATTCAGAATGTGAAACATAAAACTTACTACTCTGGGCAAATCTACCAACACTGACCCAACAAAAAACAGTACACATGCAGGAAGAGTTCAGTGTCCTTTCCTCATCAGCCCAAACAGATGCAGCAACTTTTCTTTTTCATAGCAAAGGAGGCAAGGCTGTGTTGCTGGGTGTGACTCCATAACCTAGTTTAACCAAATTGCTTTAATGTAACTCTGGGGACATACATAGCAACTACATTTTTATGAATAAAAAATCGCCAACCACCTAGCTAAAAAAAATGAGCAAATTAAAATTAAAAAAAAAAACATGGCAAGACTCCAAGTACCCCACAGAAAAATTCCATCCCTCTCATCTTGTTATGTGCCTCATTCAATAACATAGCATATTATGGGCTGGGGTGAAAGCACTTCTCATCACAATCACACGTTTTCCATTCTAAGACCCTTGCCCCCACACCACCCATTGACTTTTAACTTTGCCAAACTAATCACTTGGGGTAAAATTTTCCAAGTTGAAGTATCTTAGGGTATATATATCTAGATAGATAGATCCATTATATCTATATCTATTTATATATAATATATAGATACGTCTAGACATAGATATAGGTAGACAGGGATAGTGGGGATTTCAACCAAAACAATTCAGCAATTTCCAAGATTGAGGGTTAAAAAAAAGTTATTGTGCTCATGTTAAGACATTCTAATAACCTTTTATTTCAGAAACTATAGGACTTCCGTGCCTTATAGCAAGTACCTGAATTTGAAAAAAAGTTCTTCTTTGTCTGAACAACTTTTGTACTTCTGTACTTTTCCATTCCTTTGAAAAACTACTCAAATTTGGCCCAAGCCAAGAATTTAAAAGTATATATGAATTACATATGCTCAGAATACTTTTTAGATGTCACCAGCTAAATTCCCTACAGATTTTTCAGACAAGGTTATCTTTTATTAGACCAACTGAATAGTTAGAAAAAATGTGCTGTACAAGCTCTCAGGTCAGGCATAGGGAAAGTCTGCTGGTGTTTGTCTGTTCTCTAGGGTCAAATAGAAGTTTAAGCAATTTGCAAATGCAGGTCTGAAAATGCAAACGTGTGGCAGGGAAGATGAGAGTGGATTGGAGCTAATGGGTGTCAGATAGGTAGGTGGAATGTCAACCAGTAATAAAATGTAGAGAAGTTACCTGAGGTTACTGTGTGACAGGCAGGTATAACATGCCATAAATCCAATGTTTATATTTAGTCCATGGTTTTTTCTATCCAGTACATTTATGAAGATCAGTTTGTAGACTCATCAACAAAAGGTGCTTTGTAAATTCCCTTGAAGAGTTATAGTTATCCTTAACCAGAAGACCACATAAAAGAAGTCAACAGATAATTCTTTGACACCGCGTACTATAAAAACATAGAGGAAGATCTAGCTCCCCTTTTCACCTTAAAACATGAAACCACCATCAAATCATTTTCATATGAACTACAAGAAAAACTAGAGAACCTAATCCCCCCACTACCCAACCCAGGGACTTTTTCCATGCTCCCTAAACAAGGGAACTCAGACAGACCTATAATATCCAAACATGGAACCTTAACTGAGGAAATATCAGGGTTTATTGAATCCATCCTAAAACATCCTGTCACTCAAAGAGGAAGTTTTGTCCAAGACAACACACTTTCTATGAAAACTTAAAAACATAGACCACCTTCCCAGCAATACTCTCCTAAACACCATGGATGTTACCAGCTTATATACATCAACATCTCACACCAGGATAGCATCCAAACCTAACTTACATACCTACAAAAGAAAGATTACAATTCCGAATACAGACATAAAGATATAGGGAAACTTACACACTTCATCCTCACACACAACAATTTCACTTCCAGTAACCAACACTTCCTCCAGACTATGGGAACAGCTTTGAGCACCAAAATGGCCCCACAATTTGAAAACCTTTTTATGTGCCACTTGGAAGAAGAATTCCTCAAGAAATGTGCCAAACTCATGCTATTTCTAAGATGACATCATCATCATTTGGAATGAAAATCTGGACTCTCTGATTGATTTCCATCACAAATTTAATCATTGTTACCCCTCCATCAGACTATCTCTGGAATACTCCAGGGCCAACTTTTCCTTTTTAGATACTGTGTTCAATATCCAGAAGAGTGAAATACAAACCACCAGATACAAAAAAACCCATGGACCAACATGCATATCTACACAGAATCAGCAATCACCCTAAACACACCAAGAATGTCGTAATATACAGCCAAGCCTTCCAATACCACCAAATTTGCACTGAAAACACCACCAATCATTACCTCACAAATCTCAAAAGGGATTTCACGAAACAATGGATACCACATGAAGAACTGCTACAGTACAGAAAGAAAATCCCCATGAATCACACACCATTAGTTATGACATGCCATCCTTCCCTGAAACCTACATGGAAAATCCTCAAACGGTTGCACACATCTAGAAGAAGACCCAGTTTTCAAAGAGATCTTTCCAGAATCACCCATCCTAGCTTTTAAACAGGCACTGAACTTCACCAACCTCATCACCAGAAGCAAACTTCCTAAGTCCAAAAGTATGCCAAATGGATCCAGACTATGCCAGGACAAGAAACATAAAACCTGTCAACGTGTCTCCACCACTCACACAATAACTACACTCCACAACAAAACCATTACCATTCCTGGATCTCATACCTGCACCTCCAGAAATGTAATATATCTCATTCGGTGCACTGAATGTCCTGATAGAAACTACGTGGGGGAAACAAAACAAAAATGGTGTACTAGAATGAACACTCACTGAAAATCTATCAAAGACAAAAACACCTTATTACCTATGGATGCACATTTCTCACAAGACAACCACACTCTGTCCCATCTCTCAGTTCTAATTCTCAAAAGGAATTTACAAAACACCTTTCATGGATGAGCCTACAAACTTCACTTCATAAATCTACTCGATGTAAAAAATCATGGACTAAATATAAACATTGGATTTATGTCACTTTATAACCTACTGGACACCTTATAACCCCAGGTAATCTCTCTACATCTTACCAGCTACATTTTATCACCAGTCAACATTCCCCTCTTTTGTTCCCTACCCTCTGCCTAGCTGTCTCACACCCACTAACTCCAACCCCTCTGATCACCCTGCCACACACTTGCACTTTCACAGATCTGCATTTTGCATATTGGCTTAAGCTTCTATTTTAAAGAACAGACAAACAACAGCAGACTCTTCCTGTGCCTGAAGAAGGGTGCTTGTGCCCAAAATCCTGTAAAGAACATTCTTTCCAACTATTTAGTTGGTCTAATAAAAGATATCATAATTATCCAAATAAATCTGTCTACCTATATCCTTAGGCCAACATGGCTACAACTAGCACCCCCAAAACTACAGATTTTTCTGCACTGAGAATATACCAACCTGGGGCTATCGTTGTCACTTTGGGCTACTCCAGTATTCTGAGACTGGGCACTAAACAGAGAGCAGAATCCCAGGAAGTCATCTAGGAGTCACTGGCCTATTTGAATGCAGAGGGACAAAAGCAGAAGTCAATTCAGTCTCAAGATTTTTGACTGTCTGTACTTAGCCTGGGATGTAATTAATTAGACAGACATTTGGATCCAAATTTCGAGTTCAGCTTGTGCCTGAACTGGGTGGAGGCTCTATCCTCATCTAAACTTTGTAGTTTGGATTTCTTTTTATAATAACCCTGAACCACACTGCCAAACTTTGTTACTTCTCTAATAGTTGTGGAGGACATACATTCCTCAGCCTTACATACATTTGTATATTTAACGTAAACATGAATTATGGAAAGAGAAACCAAAATCTGATTCAACAACATGGCTACAAGTATGTTAGTAGCTTTGTACACTCATATTTATTTCCTTTGTAAAAACAAAATAATGCCTAAGGTGTTGAAATATCATTAAGTGTTGTATTAATAGCAACCTTTCAGCAGTTTGTACTTGTGACTTTCCTTTATTTTCCTAGGAAATTCCAGGTAGCCAACTATCCTAAAGTATCAAAATTCAGCTGTAATTTCATGTGATCATTCAGAGAGCAGAACACTGACAACTGATACTTTTCTAGCACTGAAAGATACAAGTTACAGACAACTGCAGTTTGCCATGCTGCAACAATTTCCATGCACTACTGTTGTGAAGAAGAGAGACTATTAAATAGTTCATATTTTAATATTGAATATTACACACTAGTACAAGGCAGTAAGGGGAGCGGGGAGGGGAATAGCCTGTAATGGTACATTAATGGACAATAAAAATAGTGCATATTTTTAGTTTAGCAGTGTGATAAAAATCTGACTTCTGCTTTCAGGTGCACTTCTGCAGCTCCCAGGAGAAAGTCTGCTGTTTTAATAATTACTGATTAAACACAAGCACATCTTGGAATCTTCACTGACTCAATAAGTTTCATGAGAAGTACAAAACAGGATTTTATTAAATATGTATTATAGACAGTTGCAAATGACATGCTATAGTCACAATTAATTTTTACACCTATTCTATCCCAATACTATTCATAATCAAATCTTATCAAAGCACTGGGACAGAGCTGACTTTTGTAAATCTCCATTGTTCACTAAGTAAATTTTGCTATGGAATCACTGAATCATAGAGAAGTAGGGCTGGAAGGGACCTCCAGAGGTCATCTAGTTCAGTCCCTATCTAAACCCTCCCATAGAAATCTATAATAAAAACACAAAAACTCTTTGTAAAACTAGCATCAACCCTGACAAAACAAGAAATAATACCCTAAACTGCCACAGGTTAAGCACGGGGACCATGGTAGCTAACAACCTTTTACAGAAGCAAGATGTTAATATACACTCAGGAGAGCCTAGGTAGAGTGCCATGCCCCCTGCTACAGAGGAAGGCAAAAACCCCTACAGTCCATACCAATCTGACCATGGGATAAAATTCATTCTTGACCCCAAATATGGGATCTGACCCTGAGTGATAGAGCAAAACCATCTAGCCAGAAACTTTTTACTTTAATTCCCAGCAGGAACTCATGCATGATCCAGACAAAATCCCCAGCCCTAGCTGCAGCAACATGCAATGCTTGTGATTTGTGTCGAGGATCTGGCCTCCTGTATTCGGACTGCAAATTCAGAATGTGTGCATTCAAGTGAGTAATGAATGGTATGCCTGCAGAAATACTGTTTGCATGTGAAAACTTTAACTGTGCAAAGAATTACTTGGATATTCATTGCAAATGTAAATAAAAGAAGCTATTTTTCCAAAAGCTGCCATTACTGTTGCATGAATTTCATTCTGTTATCTTCCCTATGTCTGAATTAATAATTATTCATTAATAGATTAATTATTGAAAATGTTAAGACAATAAATGCAAGCATAA
Organism: Caiman crocodilus; assembly: GCA_030014935.1. Lineage (NCBI taxonomy): Eukaryota > Metazoa > Chordata > Crocodylia > Alligatoridae > Caiman > Caiman crocodilus. Next base: position 38,675,590 of record JAGPOW010003648.1, read on the forward strand.
ATTATTATATATATATAGCTTGAGGTGAATGAATTGCTGGAATTCTTGCTAGACTACAATAAACTGAGAGTTTCCAAATTTTAATCTATTATTCAGCTTCACACCCTAATAAACATGCTTTTGAAATTACTCTCAATGGACTCTTAGATATAGGAGGGTAGGCAAGTCTTCACTGAAAAGTGACTCTGCCAAGCAACAGCATATTCAAATAAGCCAGGCTGCTCAGTGATTGTTACTTACTCAAGCAGAGGCAATGTTCTTACATTTACTTGGCACTGTGAACAGAAGAATTCCTGTGATGCCACAAGAATGGGGCTGTGTTACCTCCAATTGGCAAGGTAGCAAATAAGTACCAGCATGGCATGTTTGAGCATGCTTCTGCCTGGCCCAATCATTTTGTAATGTAAATATGCCCAGTAATTCCAAAAAGATGAAAAATGCAGATGGATCCAAGCCCTTGCAGACAGAACTAAGTCCTTTGGGTCTTAAGGTACAAGCGTGTGTAGTGGGTTAAGGCACAAGAGTTCTGATTGAAGAAATTTTCATTGTGCTCTGCCTCCCCCAGACTTTCTGTATGAATTTGGACAAGTCACTTAACATTTGTGTTTCAGTACCTGGCTTGGAATAAAATGTTCCCCTGCATTATTGGTGTCCTCAGGCTTTTTTCTGTAATATTTGCAAAACATTTTGATATATGCACATAAAAGGCACCATAGAAGGATGAAAGTATTGTATCTGGCATAAGAACACTAAAGAATAAAATAAAAGCTCCTAAAGAACATGAGCAGTTTCACAAGGAAAATCCCCATGGATTTTTTTTTTCTGGAATGTACAATTCAATTAATTGTAATATTATTCCAATGAAAAATGGTAGAATGAAAGATCACATCCTTTTTAGACTGGAGAATCCCTATGGGAACAAGAATTTAATCAACTTCAGTTTCTTCATTATTGCTTTTGGAGATCTTTACCTTCAACTTCAACAGCCACCAGAGAGGTGAAGAAAGAACTTCTGTTTAATGTAACAGCTTATCTGACCGATCATGATCGGTGCTGCTCATTCCAATGCTTCTCAATATAATAAGTCTGAACCATAAAATAATATAATCTTGGGCCGGACTCTTGGTCCAGATTGCTCTTGCTGAGAGAAACAAGGATAAAAGTGGAATAAGCCTCTTTAGCTGCTCCTCCAATCTCTCAATCTGTCATAGACCAATCCAGACTTTCCCATCAATTCAGGGAAATCTTGAAAGAGCTCTTGGTTCTGCCAGTTGCAACAGCCCTGAAAGAGGCCAGTCCAGAAGCCAGGAAACACTGCAGCCATCTCTCCATCCTCTGGTCATACCCCCTATTCCCTGAGCAGTGGGCACTGCAACTCCCTTATCATGTGGTAGGCAAATCCACAACTAACTAGATCTCTGTGCAAAGCAACCAGAGGATCCGGTCCCTTATATTTGTATTATGTCTTTAAAAAAAAAAAATTAGAATTTTTTTTAAGTCTGTATTAGCAGTTAACCAATATTTGGGGCCCTGAGGCTTGTTTCAGGGAGGGGTAGAAATCCAGCATGCCAGGTATCGCTGATACAATTCTATTATATTTTTTTAAAAATCATACTCCTCTGAATGCAGGAGGAAGCACACAAGGAGCTTCCAGGCCACTTTTTTGCCCAGTGTTTCCCAAACTTTTGATACCTGGGGCACTTCTTTTCTAGGTTAAAATTGCCAGCACATTTCACTATTACACCCCAAATGTAAGTGTGTATGTGTGTATGTGCACATGCACGCACATGTATGTGTGTCAAAAAAAATAACATTCTCCATTCCATTCCTCTACAAGAGTAAGTCAGCAGTGCTGAGATGTACTATTAAAAAATAACTGAATAGCTTCTGAATTTCATGGCATCTCAGTTAAAAATCACTGAGATAGATAAAAAATAGGAAGGAGGTCTTGAGGCTAAAAATGCTGAGACTCACTGATCTAGCAGGTGCCACTTAAGGATAGCATGGGCAAGATCTCACCATGCTGTGCCCTGCTCTTTTCACATTCTGGCCTCTGCCAACCCCTGGTCTGTACCCAGAGCCCACGCTGCTCCTGACGGGTCTCTCATGCCAGCAACCATTCTTGCAGCCCCTCTGCTGGACCTGAGAGTATAGGAAAAGTATGAAGGACAAGCTGGGCTGCAAGGCACGATTCCATCTGTGCCTTTCCCCTCCCAGCTACTCCAAACAAAGTGTGCTGCTGGGAACAAAGCAGGCAGGGGGGCAGGAAGGCTGGCACAAGGGCTGCTTGTGGGCAGACAGCAGCAGTAACATCAGTCCCCAGAGGAACAGCCAGTAGCCCCCATACTGCCCCAGCCAGCTTCATCAGCATCTATACTTGCATTGCAGCACAGTAAATAACTCCACTGTAGGATAGTGTTTGTACCTGTCAGTACTAATCTACATTACACTGGGCTAATAGTTTACTCTGGGCTAATAGCGGTGTACATGTAGACATTTTACTGCAGAGCTAATTAAACAACTCTGCAGTGTCTCATGTAGATGCATCCAGGGAGTATCAAATTAACATTTTGTTTTTAAAATAAGATAATATGTTCCAAAAAGAAAAAAAAATACACAACTGAGGCCTTTCTAAATGATAGATACAATCCCACTCAAGAATTTACAGCTCCAGTTTGTAATGTACAGTTAGTAACATGGTTTCAATTTGTAGTATACACTGAACTAATAACTAAGTTTTATAAGAAAGCTTGACCAAAATTATAGCCTAACTGTCATGAACAAAGTTTTCCAGTTGGTCATTCAGAGTATAGGCAGGTTCTTAATTCAACCTCTCCACACTTAGGATGCAAGGTTAATATTTTGTAGAATGGAATTCTTACTACCTCTGCTTTTCCTGGTACCACTGTTTTATATCAGATATTACTATTTGTTCTATTTCAAAGTTTGGGGGTAGCTTTAGTTGGGACTTATCTTCAACATGGTATTACCTTTGTCAGTCATGTGGATTCAGCTGTCAGAATAGAAAATGAATTTCTACCTGTACCTTAATTGGAAGATTTTTTTTCCTCCCTTTTTCTCCCCCTTCAATTATTTCCATTGTCAGTAAAATTTCAGCAGCATTTAAATATCTGAGATCTTTTGTCACCTGTAGCCTGCTACATATGCTTACAAATGACTTCACAAATTGTTATATTCTGTTGTTTGTCTGTTAAATATTCAGCTTTGAATTAAATTAACTTTAAAAAACTTCCATGCTTTTGTTTTTATTCAGTTATTTGTCATAGAAGGTTTTTTTATTTGTAATCTCAGTCTAAACCAGGCATGTGCTGTCACTTAGACTGGAAATAACTGTAAAAGACTAAAGTTAAAGAACTGCTGTCTACTGCCAGGTTTGTAAACCACAAGCTCCTTCTAAACTGACTGATGATGAGAAAAGACATGATGTGTCCAAGAGTCTAAATAAAAACAGAAGCCATCTATGTCCATTAACCTAATAGATTACAGCAGAGAGAGAAAACTTGTCTAAGGACAAGAAGACTAAATGGCATTGAGGTCATTCAGTAAAACATTTATCGTTTAGGCTATTCATTCTGGTTTGCCACAGTTCTGTTCCACTCTTCCATATCAGGAAGCTGCTCTGCCTTGCAACATTCAAGGATGAATAATTCTTAAAGACGGATAGAGACAGCTGCCTCTAAAACGAGCCAAGTCCTGTTCTAAGCTTTTATTGCCCTGTAGAAGCAAGCTGCCATATTGAAGGAGCAACCTTGTGATTATCAGAATACAAGATGTAAATCTGATTCATTCAAAGACATGTTCTTTATCTACATGCAGTGACATTTGGGAGAACTAGAACTACATAAAATTTCAAGTAAACTCTCCGATCAGGAAAATTGTCAGAGAATACATTTCTCTAACAATTTACTAAAAATCTTTTCACCTCAAACATATAGTACATGAGTTTAGATAGTCCATTTGTCTGGAAAGTCTTTTTGGAAGTTGTTTTGAGTACATGGGAAGGACACTAGCTTCAAGCTACTAAAGAAAGAAAAAAGCCTTACCAGATGCACATCCCAACCATATTTTACTTGGCATGGATGACAGGTGCCACCTTAGTCCGGGGGGACTGCCCCCTCTGCAACCAGTCCCGCAGACCTGAGGATGGGGGGGTTCCCCATGAGTGATCCTGCAGACCGGGGGGATCCCCTAGGGAAGAAGCTGCAGTGATTGCAGTGGTTGGCCAGTGCTTGTAGGGGGGGCACTGGCACTCCTCCCTGCCCCCCCACCCATAGCTTAAGCAGCAAGCCTGGCCAATCAAAGGGTGCATGCAGCTAGTCAGGGGGTGCACCCCCATGCAGCCGCTATGCATAGCCACTCTTACTTGGTAAAACTAAAACCTTTTAAAGGCAAAAGGGACTCTTTAATGATTATGTAACTCTGCTAAAGTTCTGCAAATACTTTTTACACTTGTTGACTGAGCAAGCATGCATGGGCACATGCACTCACACACACACCCACACACACGCACACATACACACACACTTATCTAAGAAATACTTCATAAATAGTTTAAAGCTGCTAACAGACAAATTTTGAAGGGTTTTTCACCTCCCTCCTCAACAGAAGTGATGTTTTGTTAAACAAGCTTTTTTGTGGAAATATACATGCCAGTTTTACCAGGAAAGGTTTCTCAGGATGGAATTGTTAAACTACGGTGAAAGAGATGCAGCCCACAATGGCCAAAAACCCAGTCACCGCCCTCATCTTGGAATGGGGAAGATACAGTTTTGAGTCACTGTTCTGTCTCATTCACAGAAACACAGATTATTAGGAAATTAGGGCTGGAAGGGATCTCAAGACATCATCCAGTACAGCACCCTGCTCAAAGCAGGACCATCCACAACCAGATCATCCTAGCCAGGGCTTTGTTGAGCTGGGCTTTAAAAACCTCCAATGATTGAGATTCCACAACCTCTCTGGGTAATATGTTCTAGAGGTTCACCACCCTCCTTGTGAGAGAACTTTTCCTAATATCTAACCTAAACTTCACTTGCTGTAACATGTAACCATTGTCTCCATCCTCTTTGGAACAACCCTTCAGGTAATCGAAGGTTGCTATGAAATCTTCTCACTCTTCTCTTCTTCAGCTAATAAGCCCAGTTCCCTCAGCCACTCCTCAGAAGTCATGTACACTAGCCCCCCAACCATTTTCATTGCCGTCCGCTGGACTTTCTCCAATGTGTCCACATTCTTTCTGTAGTGAGGGCCCAAAGATGGACACAGTACTCCAGATGTGGCCTCACTAGTGCCAAACAGAGAGGAAGAATCACTTCCCTCAATCTGCTGACAATACTCCTACCAATTCAGCACACTGTGTCATTAGTCTTTTCACAAAAAGGGCACACTTTTGGCTCATATTTAACTTATTGTCTGCTGTAACCCCCTGGTCCTTTTCTGCAGAGCTGCTGCTTAACCAGTCACTCCCCAGCCTTTACTGGTGCATGGGATTATGCCATCCTAAGTACAGGACTTGTCTTTATTGAACGTCATGGGATTTCTTTTGGCCCAATCCTCTAATTTGTCACAGTCTCTATAAATCTTAGTCTACCCCATTAGCATACCAACTACTCTCCCCAGCTTGATGGCATCTGCAACTTGCTAAGGGTGAACTCCATCCCATCTTCCAGGTCACTGATGAGGGTACTGAACAAAACCAACCTGCGGACCAACCCCAGGGGCACTCCACTTGATGCTGGCTACCAACTAGATTTTGAGGCATTGATTACTGCCCTTTGAGCCTGACCTTCTAGTTAGTTTTTTTTCCTCCTCACAGTGCATTTATCCAACCCATACTTCCTTGCAAGAATCTTGTGGGAGAACACATCAAAAGCTGTGCTACACTCAAGTATACAACATCCAATGCTCTCCCTACATCCACAGAGTCAATCTCCTCATCTTAGAAGGAAATCAGATTGGTCAGGCAAGAACTAGTATTTCAGAGCACTCAGCAGAGGTTCATGTGACTGATCATGAATCTGCAGAGTTCATCCTTATTCCCCCATTGTTCTTTCCTGGGTAAGTGGGTTATAGGGAGAAGGAGGGGGCAGGGAACTAGGTGGGATCTTCTATTTCATATAAATAAATAGTCAGTGGACTAGAGAGGGACTGATTTCAATGTACTGGGTAGGACACAGAGTCTTAGGAAATGGAAAATGCAGGTTCAAATCTGGCTTTTAATGAGCATCTAGTTATTTATGAAAACAAAGTGAAACAGGCACGTTGAGAAAAAAAAATAGGCAACTATAGCTTAGGGAATAGGGCTGTTAGACAAGGCATGGAAGATGGGTTCAACCCCTAACAGCTCTGGTTTGAATAAAGTAATTCAGGGACATGGACCTGAACATGAGCCTCCTATTCAGAGAAAAATGCAATATCTGTTCCTAGCCTAAGTTCTGCATATGTTTGTCCGGTAACAAAAATAACCTGGGATCAACGTACACATATACAGCCCTTCTGTTCAGGGTACAGTGAATGACTAATGCAGTACTGCTTTTCTGCTTTTGATTCAATGATGCAACCTTAGAATAACTGTATAGACATGCTTTCCTATATTCTAGGATAAACTGTTACTTCCTCTTATCTCTTTTAGGATTTACTCTAGGCCAATAAACATGGACATTTGTACATTTGCATTCTGACCCGGGTTAAACAGGTTTATCCCAGAATAAACATTTGCAGCCTGGCATCACAAACAAATTAATGCCTTAATGACTAGACCACCATAGGGTGCTGTGCAATATTAGCAAACACCTACACATGATTCACAAGGTAAACCAGAGATTTCGAGCAGGAATCTATAGTGTCAAAAACATTCTGACCCGTTGTGATCTTTCTGAATTCTTTGTAACAGAATTCCTCTACTATTTTTCCATAGTCAATGAGTAAAAACTAAGACCTGGCATTTCAGAAGGGTGTCTTGAATCCAAAAAGGTATAAAACCACTGTAGTGGAAATTCTTCTTTTTTTTTTTTTTTTTTTGACATTCATGATTGGGGCATTTTCCTTCTCCCATTCAAGAGGTATTGATTGCATTGTTATAATGAAAAACAGGATGAATTTTGAAAGGCCAAGAAAACAATTTCCCACACAATTGTTGCTAAGAACCTGTATGATTTCAGTTTTTGATCAGTTTTAGCATATATTTAAAGACCATTGAGAAATGAAGCTCTAATTATCCACACAGCCATAACAACAATTTACCATGCCACTCTAACTTACAAACTCCCATCAAGATTTTTCAAGAGAGATGTCTAAAATTACCTGGCCAAGTCCTTATTTAAGTGCCTACATAAAGTGGCTCCATTATCAAAAATCAATGACTGGCCAGAAGTACACTACCTACTCCTGCTTTAGAATTTAAATCATGCGGTATAAAAATTAGCATTGACATCCTTATTAAACATGCTACAGTGCTTTAAAAATGCACACTTACAAGTTGTTTAATTTTTTTCTGTAAACCTTGAAGAATTTCTCCCACCTTCTTGGTGTGTGTATGCGTGCGTGTGTAAAATGCAAAGTTTGGAGAATATGCATAAAAAACTTATCCATCCAACAATCTTACATGAAGTTAAATCATCTTGTTTATTTCTTTCAGTAAACAGCAGGTCATGCAGTATAAGTTGCTATTTCTCGCCTTAAGAGAGCTGTTAATTAAACAACTGTGAACTAGAGGGTCTTTGCAGAGTCATTTCTATGGCAGAGCAGTTCATCACACAGTGTATAGCTTCCCTAGGGGAAAGCAATGTACTGAAAACCATCCAAGCACCTTCTGACTCTGCTGAGTCTCCTTCCAGGGAGGTTGTTTATATGTCTGTCATTGTTTAGGTTTTTCCTCTCCCTGCACCCTTTTTTTTGTATATTTTTTCATCTACATTTTCCTTACAGCATTATAGATATACTCTTCTTGGTACCTCAATTGCTACAGATAATCTTGTGAGGAAATACATCCTTTTAGGCTCAATTTTACTTCAAAGTCTCCAGTCAAAGCAGCATGTGGGCCATTTGTTTTTTAACAATAGCTTGTTTAACAAGCTATGCCCAGGGTCTGAGATTATAATTAATATTCCTTTCTCCCAGCATAAACCACTTTCTTTTTGTGACCTTGAATGTCAACGATTATTTGGTTCATTAAGAATATATCTTAGTATCAAGCTCATCCTTTCTGTATCATGTGCATGCAAAGTTGCCAAAAGGTGATATTTATTTGCAAGGGCATGAGACAAGGAGCAATAACGTAATCCTGCCCTCCAGGATTTATCCTCTTTGATACAAGACTAAAGGAAGGTTTTCCCCCCTCTAAAGGACATTAATGGCCACTTTCACAACACTTTTATGCTCATAATTAGCACAATCAGATTCAAAACCATGATTAGGGTTCCTAGCTGCTGTATCAATACAAATAATGCATCATCATCGATATATCATTGGACTTAATTTATACAATAATATAATAAATATTCATAGCAATACAGCTCTGAAAAATAGTATTAGTTCAAAGTTAAGGATCCACTTCTTACATATACTGGGAGACAGATTTTGGAAGTCAAACTATCACATTTCAGAAAAAAGATGAAAAATGGATGACAACTGCAATTGTAACTGTTGCTTTAAAAACTTAAATACCATTCGGAAGCTGCACTGCAGAATTATTGTGATGACATTGTTTAAATAGATTCTTAGGAAAGCTAAAGACCATAGAACATCACATATAAAACCCAGATTTTTCCTATATGTTGCTCACAACACAGAATGCATTAAATTATAACTATGGCTAGTAAAAAAGTGCTACTTTGTCATAAAATGCCAATTTGTTGAAATCAAACCTTTTGCAGGAATGTACTAATTTTAATTAAAATTTGTATTTGGGTAAAAGAAAAACAGTATTTCAAAAGTGATGAAACATCTTATTCTGACAATTTCAGAGCAGAATGCATCTCTTTCATTTTAAAACGTCTCTAAATGCAATGTGTTGTATTTAAAAACAATTTTAAATATAACTTTGAAATATTACATTTAGACTTAAACTGTTCTAAATTAAAATCTTCTAGTTCCAGTTTGGGATTAAATTTTTTTTTTAAAAGTCCTATATTTTTGACAGTTCTCATTAGAACATATTTAACAATAATCTAAAATAATCTAACAATAATCAACAATCTTAATCCTGTTCTAATCTTCCGTATAAACCACAAATCTGAAAAGGTCAAAACCAACATCTCTCACTGGACATGTACAAGAATGCCTCCTTTAGAAAGCCTGTTAGGAAGCATAGTCTTCCCATTAAAGAACATGTGAGTTCTGCTATGGACTTGACCTGTGTTTCCCAAACTGCAGGGCACGCAACAATATTTTCAGAGGGAGGCATTTGTGATACCTGGCAGCAATCAGCAATTCCACCATAGTAAAATCAAGTATTCTTGCATTCCCCTTCTTCAGCTGTCACTGCCACTTCTCCTGCAACTAGCAACAAGGGAAAGCAGCAGCAGCAAGGGCCAAAGTAGGGACTGAAGGGTGTGAATGTGTCCAGTTCTACTAGTAGGGCACAAACTCATAAGGCTTAGGAAATACTGCACTAGACAATCCCACATTTTCAAACCTAGGTTTAAAAAGAAAACAAAACAATATTATATATATTGGGTTCCATTTTCAGAAATGTGAAGTTCCCTGCAGCAGTCAGTGAAAGGCAGACGTGACCAACAGGACAGAAAAAGAAAACCAGTTGAAAATTCTCCATCTGCAAAATGTACATAATGCCACCTCTATACTGCATACAGTTATTATAAAATAATTCATTCATGTATTAGGTCTCTTACAATTCCTCAATGGAAGTTGCCATACACATGCAAATCATTTAGGAAGTAATTTAATTCCTTTTAGGCTTTTGGAGCGATGCAGCAGATCTTTAAAAAAATGCTGTTAACTATGATGAGAGTTTTTTCTACTTAAGGGCTGAAAGATCAGCAAAGTGTATGCACTTGTGTGATCAGAACTTTATCAAGCCCAGAGTTATCAGCCAAGTTCAATATTTGTGAGAACAACCACATACAATATGAAGGCGGCACTGCTTATCAACAAGGCAGCAAGGGGAAGGACTCCTGTTAAGCTGTGACTAATAAGTTGTGTTAAAGTAGTACAGGAAATACCGCCTCTCATATGGCACTTCTTGGTGAGGGTCTTTTTGCTATATGAAATACAAATACAACTCCTGCAGCACCTAGACAAACAGGCAGCCCCCACAACCAAACAATTCAGATTGCAATAGTATGAAGGGAATCCTGTAAAAGTTTGGATTCATCACCTCCATGTGAGAAAACAAGATTTCATTTGCAGGTGTTAAATACTTTGCTACTGGAATCTTGTTACTGGGATGACTTTCCAGAGAATTGTTCTGATATCAGCATCTCCTCAAACTTACAGCTCCTGTCATTAATGCTGTCCTAGAGCCATGCTTTGATTAATTCTGTCTGTCCCATTTCTGTCTGAGCAAAGCTTGCTGGGAGTTTTAGGGGCAAAGTAGAATTCTGGTTTATTAAACCCAAACTGTTTTGACAAATGAGCCCACATTGGGCAGATTTTCAGCAAATTAAAAGAAGAATTCATATGGACCATGCATTGCTTCCTCCTGGGCTACTGAGGACATAGTGTATCAGGGTCTATACTATCAGGGCAGCCAGATATGCCAGGGCTTTCAGACTCTGTGCCATGATGCTGGAAGTAAACCTATAAAAGTTTGTCACTTGCTAGGACTTAGGTCCCAGCCCTGAAGTAAGGAGTAAAAACCTTGCCCCACCCATCAACTTGAACTGAGGCTTTCAGGTCTCCTAGTCTCTTTGCTACAGAGACAATCTTCCCAGATCCAGGTCTGGAACACCCACCATTCCAACTTCCCTGAGGCCTGGGACTCAGTGTTTCCAGGGCCTCTGACACTGGGGACAGTCCCAGCATGCCAAAGGTGTTAGTCTCCCTACCACAAAGGCAGGAGTAGACTCTCAAGTTTGCACCAGGAAGCAATGAGAACAAAGTCTCAGGACTTCTAAGCTCTTTGAAGCCCACCTTGGTTGTGCCTCCTCTATTTCAGCCAGGATTCCTGGGTTCTAGATGTAGCAGGCTCAACTTTCAGAGCTTGGTTTGAATCCCAGGCTTGAGATCCTGCTGTTTTGATTGGTGGAGCTCATCCACCAATCAGGAGGCAGCAAGAGAAATAACATCACGCCACTTTCCTGAGGGGAGGAGGAGAAGAGTTCCTCCAGACCTGAGTGATGACTGCAAACTGTTGGGCCCAGAAGACTTCAGGGGCAGAGCCCTGGAGCGTATAAAAGGAGCTGCATGCCCAGCACAAGGGACAGATGCATCAGGGACAGAAAAGACAGAAGGGCGGGAATTAAAAGAGCTGAGGAGAGCTGCTCAGCAGGGCAAAGCAATAGCCCAGGAAGAGCCCCTGAAGACTTCCATCAGAGGGGAAGCATGGCACAGCTCCAGTGGTTAGGCTCTGGGTGCACAGCACAGCGCACAGCATCCAGCCCCTGGGAGCTGTGGGAGGTGGCTTGGGTCTGCAACCTCTGTCATGCAGCCAGAGCTGGTGCACATGGCAGGATCTTTGAAGCTCCTGGAACAGCTCAGGTCCTCAACACCCAGAATGAGGCCGGGAGTTCAGTGCAACAGGCACTGCACAGAGGGTCAGAGACCCTGGGAGCCGCTTGAGGTGGCTCAGGTCTACAGCTGCTGACACAGGGCAGCATCTCAGTGCAGACAACACTGCCCAGAAGGTCCAGGAACAGACTGAGCCCCGGTGCTGCAGAAGGCTGTCCAGGCATCCAACCCCTAGCACAAGTTAAAGCACCCATTACACACAGCAGTGCATGTAGCCCTAAGCCAGGACAGTGGCAGTATAGTCAGGCAGCAGAAAAACCCAGCGGGGAACAGAGCTTAACCTGGAGAATAAGAGGAAACCCTCCAGGACTGTGGAGTAGTAAGTTGCCCTGGAGAGAGGGTCTTCACAGGGGAGGGACCCCCCCAAGGGTTGTGAAGGGGCACCATGTGGGCCATAGCTGGGTGATAATGAGGGAGTTTAGGAGTCTTTGGGGTTTTCCTCTCCTTTTTTTCTTTCTCCCCCATCTCCTTTCCTGTAGTGGTACCTTGGGGGTGGGGCCCCTGCCCTGGAGGGCACCCAGGTAGTCTAAGGACCGCTGATTATATTTGTGGACTGTGCCTTACTGTTTATGTGAATAATTTTAAGTAATAGTTTATATATTAATAGAGTTATAAGGTTGCCCAATCAATATCCTTTGGTCTGGTTTGTTCCATAGTTCATCTGTATTTTAAATAATAACTGGGGGTGTACACACACACACACACATGTCCTTACCCTTTAATGGTTTTGTTGTAATAATAAAACTGTATAAAATTAAATAATTGATTGACTAGACCTGACTCTATAGGGGACAGAGGTTAGGGTTAAGGTTAGAGTCTGGTCCAGTCAATAATAATTCACTCAATTGGAGAGGGAAGTACAAACCCATGTACACCCAAGCTACATAGATTTCCAGAAGGGATCTGGGGTACTCTGACCTCCCACAAGACCTGCAACTGCTGCTGAGCGAAGTCAGCAGTCTCCATAAATATCCTCTATCCAAGACATCAGGGCTTTTAGACTCCAGTTGGTTACCTAGAGAGCCCTCATCAAAACTGACAACTAGGCCAATGTCCATCAGAAGTTCCAGGGTACACAAGCAAAAGTCTCTTCAAAAGACTGTGTGTTGATGTTTCTGAAGCAATTAAAAGCCATTTTTTAAAAGAATCCAGTTTCTCACAAATAGGAAATTCTGCATTTCAGCAGCTCTCTCTAAGCCCAGGGACAGACATTACATATAAACTGGTTTAAGTGATCAGAAATGGGTTTAAACCTGTAACAAAACAAATGTTCAGTGCATATAAACCAGTTTGAGAATGGCTGAAACTGGTTATAGATAAACCTGGTTGAATGTAGTATCAGACTTAACTGATTTGGCTCAAACTGGTTTATTCAATGTCTATTCCAGACCCCTTGCTGGTTTAAGATAAATCAGAATCCCCCAGCATCCCAGCATGCTCTTGGGCTGGGCAGGGCTCACTGCTCCATAGCAGGGCTGCCCCCTCACCCGCTCTCTAGCCAGAGCAGGGGCAGGGTATGAAAGGGCCCCTGAAGCAAGTTTCTCCCTCTATCCACTCTCCTCCCACCCTCACTCCGGCAAATCCTGGGGACTGCAGCTGCTAGCCCCAGCCATACCTCCATGGTTTGCCTGCAAACAGGCAAAGATGGTATTAATCACTCCCCTCTCCCCTCTCTCTCCCCATGAACACCAGGGCTTTGGCTGCAGTCTGCGTAGCTTGCACAACAGTCTGGAGCAGGGGAGAGAAGCAAGCAGATCTGTGCACAGATCTAAACCCTGCTGCAGCTCTGAGCCCAGGTGGAAAGTACTGGCAAAGACCTGACTATCACACATGTTGGAGATTTATAACAAAGCCTTTCTGAATGCCTGTCTGTAAGGAGGCACTCTGCCCTCACGATTAGTAAGACCAGCACTTGTCTTTCTGGTTTACATTTTAAGTTAGACCAAGTTGTGTATGCTGTGTTTTACTGGGGTGTATCTTAGCTTAGGCTAATATTTGTGATATTTCCCTGCTGTCTGCCTTGCAAATTGCTGTGTTCAATACTTTGCTTCAGAGAAAGGACTTTTCCCCCATCCCCTGTGTGCTAGGGCTAGTGCCTGGCCATGCCCCCTCTGCTCCAACAGGGAGGGGTAAGAGCCTTGGAGGGTGTCTCTCTTCCCTCCCCTTTGGCAGTGGCTGGCAGGTATGCTCTAGTGCCCCCCGGCTTCTGGCTTGAGCCACTGCAGGCACGTGCCTGCATTTCGTGGTTTAACAGAGCATGCCTTTCCAGCTATTAATCCATTTAAGCTGCACAGCTTAGACTAACATGCAAAGAGTGAATCAATTCAGGCTTGGGCTTTCTGAATGTGTGTCCCTAGCCTAAGGCACCACCTCCCTCAAGTGCTCATCATCTTGCTTTTAATTCTTTTAGGATGAAATCTTATGAGCCTTCCAATCTTACTCTGCATCTCAGGCTTACTACTTCCTCTGCAGTGGAAGGTATCTGACCATTATGTCTCCATCTTTCAGGATCCTGTGATCTGCAATAAGATGTCCATCCATATTTTGAAAGCATTTTTAAATCAGTAATTGAAACAAAGCACCAGAGACGGATTAATTTTAGAACAAGGAACCACCTGTGCTATGTTACAATCCTTAAATGAGATAAGCCATACTCTTAAACTTTAAGGAACAATGTGGGCCAATCTAGACTACAATCATACTGTGCTTAGCAACAACACCCCCAAAACATTGCACTGTTTGATGCAATATCTTTCCTGAAAATAAGCAATATAATGCAGCTACCTCAGGGCATTGCTGCACATGGGTAATGAACAGTGCTGAGTAATAGGACCGGTTAACCCAATCCCTGCTAATGTAGCCCACTTGCAGTGCCACACAGAGGCAAGTAGCCTGCTTCTTATTCAGAAGGCACCTCAGGTGAAGAAGCATGATATGTTTGAAGGTGCCAAGCAAAATTAGCTGGAGGTCTAGATATAGTTTACATTCTCCTGGAGAGCCTGGGTCCTCTTGCATGTAATCCTCTCTTTCTCAGAGAAGGTAGGTTTGAGAATGCCTCCACCTGAGAAGAATGGTCCTAAATATATTGCTCAATACTTTTAAAACCCAAGTATGAAAGTTTCCCTTTCCTACACCATCTTCCATCCTGATCTTTTTAGGAGAGAGCACCATAAGGCCAGGTTTTTTTTCTTTGAACAATTAGAGCCATTCAATCTAGATGAGCTGCAATTATTGGCCAATGGCTGTGCATCCTCTGTAAGTGGGGGTTTTGAAACCATCAGTCACGTCCAGATGAGTGTGGCTGTGTGGTATGTGGCAACACAGAGTGTGTGTGGTGCCACATACTGCATTTTCAGCTGTTCTCCACACTGCAAGGCAGCAATTGGAAAGAGCTTTGGGGTGGGCCAGTTCCCAACTCCTACCCTGATCTGCTGATGGGGACAGCTAGCAATGAGTCCCCAGCTGGGCAGGCAGGGGGCTGGAACCTGCCCCTCCCTTGCAGCTTTTTTGAAGTCCCTTGCACCCATTTGGGAACCTGGAGCCAGGAGCCCCTTGCTGCCAGAGCAGGGGGACATTGTCTCCACCCCAGCAACAGCCAGCTTCCACCGGAATAAAGAGCAGCGTCTCAGCCCCAACCAGGTAGTTTCCTGGTCCAGTGCTCCCCGCCAACCCCTCGGCTAGCATCCAGGGGAAGCCAAGAGCTCACCCTGGTGGCAGCAGGGGCCCATTTCAGGGCTCCAGGAAGTGAGAGCAGTTTGTTACCATTGGCAGCAAATCTGCTCCCACTTTCCTGCACGTGTAGATGTCTGCCCATGTAGATGTTCATAAGTAAACTGATCCTGGATCTAATGCACATGTAGACACATCCACTGATAGTACAGGTACTAACAAAAGTAGATGGACATGGTAGATACCTAATGGACCTGGTAATGTGTATTGAAGGTATTGAATGAGGCCTTGAACACAAAATTTAGACTTCTTTCAGCCTTCTGAGATAGGAAGCTAATGAGTCAATAACATTTTCTATCTGAGTTTGGCCTGATTGGCTCAACACTAGAAGGGATACTCCTGAAGATATAGGCACTGCATTGGCATACTTGGGTTTTGTTCCTGATTGTGGTACAACTGTAACCTGGACCAGGTCACCTAAACTTAGATCTTAATTGGCAGAATGGGATTGTGTACCTGGTACCTTGCCAGTATGGGTTGAGGCTTGATTCATTACCACTACATTTCTCTTCTTTTTGTTAAAGGTATCAATACAATACTGTAGAGTTAGAAGTGCCACAGAAAAGCCACAACATAAATAGGATTGATGATGGACTAAACAGTAAAAAAAAGGCCTCTGCATCCATAATGGTAGCTTAAATCCACTCAAGTTAACAGAGACACTAATTTTCCTGTGTTGGGTCAGTAGACAAGTTATAACCTAGGGGTCAGCATCACAGATTTTACCACCATGATTATAATAAAAGTCATCTGACTACATCCCAGGACCTAGAAGAAAGGGAGAGACTTAGCTATTCGTTCCATAGCAATAGTTGCTATACACAATGTATTCAGGAAGCCTTGTGGAAAATATACTGACTCCCTGGGTGCATTCCTATCAGTGGGAATGTGCGTTTTCCTGGGAACAAACATCAGTGGCACAATATTTGCCGCTGCTGCTTGTCCCCAGGAAATGCTTGCACATACACATTCTGACATGCAGCACATTACCCTGGGTCAGGTAGAAGAGGCTGGGGCCAACACTTGGGCTGGCTTCAGAAGCCTTGTCTAGAGTCCTGAGGGTCTCTGGGGGTTGCAGCTGCAGTAATCTAGCAGCACAGAGCCTGGCTGGCAGCTGGACAGTGGTTCCAGCCAGCCAGGGTCTGTGTTTGAGTGGCACACGCTGCCACCATGTGTGTTGTCCCACTTTAAAGGCATTTTTTTTTAAATACTGGGATCTGATGTCAAACTCCAGCCCACCATGCTGCAAACTATAATAATAGCAATGCAGGGAATGCCTGCATGTGCAGTGTGTGTGGTATGTGGTGCAGTACACAGGTCTGTGGCACCATGTACTACTGCATGTCCACCCTCATCTGGACACATCCCCTGTATCTAGAGCACTGATTTTCAACTAAGGTGTCATACTACCTTGAGGCTTCTTGAAATCCTTTCAGGCATGCCATGCAGAGCCATGCCACAATAGCACCAATTCACAAGATAACTCAGATTTCAAACAGGAATCCATGAAGTTAAAAACATTCTACCCAGTTGTAAATTTTGAGTTCTTTCCAACAAAAGACTTGTTCTATTTTTTTTCTGTAGTAAAAAAATGAGTGAAAACTAAGTGCTGGCATTTTCTGAGGGGTGCCTTGAATCTAAAAAAAAGCTAAGAACTACTGGTCTAGAGCATACTGTGGTATGCGCACCCCTAAGGATCCACAAGACTTCTCTGGAGAGTACATGGGAGAAATTGTGTAACAGCAGATTTAATTTTCATTATAATAATTGACATTTAAGGGGTAAAAATATAACGTGTATGCTGGTAAGGTTCACAGGCAGCTGGTAAATCTAGAAAAGAGTACATAATAAAAAATGTTTGGGAACATCTGGTTTAGAGGATTTAGCCATACAGCGTGAAACCAAAACTTTTTCAGAAACACTGGAAATCCATAACAATAATATTTTTTCTCTAAATAAATTAAACTATAGCAGTCTTCCTGTTAGAACAAAAATGATGTCTTCCAAGAAGCTGTACTGTTCTTTTTAAATGCAATCTTAGGCCAATGTTGTACTTAATCACTGAATGCTTTGGTGCAAGTCAGTGCCTGCAAGGGTTAAAGAAACTGAGCCAGGACCACACAGAAGGCAGCTTTGGCCTTTATTTCTCCGTTATTACATCTCTAGCTATGCTGGTTATAATAAATCTTTTGGTTCCCAGTAAAACGAGTTGCATAATGAGCTGCTTTGTAGGTGGGCTATGAAAAAGCTGACAAACTTGACCATTTTCAATGACTTCTCTGTACATCTTCTCATTGAGTGCTTTGCATGTAAATGCCATCATCAGCACTGGCTGCTATAGCAACAGGAATATTTCGGAAATGATTTAAAGTGAATATCACGGCCCATTCAGTTTCTCAGGAAGGAAGGCAGAATTGTCTGTGGGAGAAATAGGAGGTCTAACTAATTTAAAAAGCAACGTTGGTTTTCAGGTGTGCTGTGTCCTTATCTTGCCAGCAAACCAATAAACAGCCATGTGCTATAATGACTCCTAAGCAGTACTGAGTGTGCTTTTATTGTATGTTGTATCTGATCAGTTTAAATACCACTTAGATACTCTTAACCCTGATTCATTAGGAACACTTTTACAGCCATGATATATGCTAAGCATTGCATATTATAACTCATGTGGTGCTACAGATCGAGAACCAGCTTTCAAATTATCTGTTTGCTTGGCTTAATGAAAGAACTAGCTACTGACATCATGCTCTGCAGCACAGAGCTTCAGACCACATGATGCCTTTCCTGAGAGAAATCTATTTCTGTTTTCCAAAAAAGAATGTCTGAGCAACCCCCTCTAAGTGATTTTAGAGTCTGCAGATGTCCCAGTAAATAAAACACTCTTTTTCAAGGTTTTCTGAAACTGACAAAACTAGTCTAAAAGTACCTACAGGTTCAGGTGATCATCGACATTTTCTCTAAATTATGCGTGCTTTTCACTCTGAAAAAGAATCAGTTCAAAATCAAGTGGAAGTAATGAACTAAACTAACATTTTTCTGAAAGTCAAAACACACTTGGATTTGGTCTTATTTTATACGTCCTTGGAAGCATAATGCTTAGAAACAAAACCTCAAAAACTCTCTCTTATAGCTGTATTTATCCACAACCCTTAAGTATCTTACATTTTGCTTCATTTTATCCATAAACGAAAGAGAACCATGGAATGATATTTATTAAGATTAGAACATTAAGATGATAAGATAGCTAGATTTTCTAGAAATGTACCTAGGGTGTCATGCAGGTATCATCTTTGAAAGAAGAAATGATCTGACCTATTCTCCAACTTCAAAGCCAATGATTTAGACTCCTAGGAGAACAACAAAGTACTTGCTAAAGGGAAGCATTCATATCATGGTAAAATCGATAATCCTATTACAAATTTCCACATCAAGTGATGAAAAGCAAACCAAAAGGAAAAGAAGTGTAAGTTTCTCCTGTATTTCTACCACCACTAGTTTACAACTAGAAGAGTCTATTGAGACAAATCATCCTGTATTTTTCTTTTGAAAAGGGGTTACAAACAAAATACTGTGATCAGCATTAGTGCAAGAGAGCACGACCTTCACTGACAAGGATCAGATCTGTTTACTTAGACATAAATCCCATTGATCAAAATTAGGCTGCATACACAACTCAAAAGGATTTGGTTTTGGTTTTTGTTTGTTTGTTTGTTTGTTTATATTTCAAAGTGAAGTATCCATCATGTAAAATGCCCCTTTGTCCCTGAACCCTGCTCCCTGCAAGTGGCAGTATGCGGTGCTGGCCGAGGGCGGCAAATGGGATGGTGGGGCAAGTTTCTCTCCCCCCCCACCCGGCATTGGCTAGTATTTATATAGGAACTGAGTGACCTGTTCTCAAACACATGCACACACCTTGCTCAAGCTGCAGATCAGTGTGAACATTCAATCTATTCTGTATCATAACCTTGGTATCTAAAGCTATTGCAAGAAAGAATTTGACCCACTGACATTCTTACAGTTATTCCTTTTAAGAACTTGTGTAATAAGGTCCTCAAGGAATCCATTTCTAATCACTTGGAGGAAAAGAAAGTGATTAGGAATAGTCAGCATGAATTTACCAAGGGCAAGTCATGCCTGAACAACCTGATTGCTTTCTATGACAGGATGACTGGCTTTGTGGATGCAAGGGAAGCAGTGGACAAGATATACCATGACTTTGATATAGCTTCTAACAACATTCTTGCAAACAAGCTAAAAAAGTCCAGGCTGGATGAATGGACTGTCAGGTAGACAGAGAACTGGATGTATTGTTGGGCTCAATGTCTAGTGGCAGCCAGTATCAAATGGAATGCACCGGGGTCGGTTTTGTTCAATATCTTCAGCAGTGATCCAGAAGATGGGATAAAGTGCACACTCAGCCAGCTTGCAGATGACACCAAGTTGGGGGAAATAGTAGATACACTGGAGGGTAGGGCTAGGATTCAGAGACCTCAATAAATTGGAGGACTGGACCAAAAGAAATCTCATGGAGTTCAATAAGGATAAGTGCAAAGTCCTGCACTTAGAACGAAACAATCCCATGCACTGGTACAGGGTGGGGACTGATTAGCTAAGTAGGAACTCTTTAGGAAAGGACTTGGGGGTTAGAGTATACAAGAACCTGAAGACAAATCAAGAGCATACCTTTGCTGCCAAGAAGGCTAACAGTATACTGGGCTGTATTAGTAGGTCTGTGGCCAGCGGATCAAGGGAAGTTGATCCTCTAGTTGGGACTGATGGGCACATCCCCATGAATAGAAGCATGTGTTCCCATACTATGCACGTATATGAGCTACTGTTATCTGTCTCTGGGGAACACCCCTGCACATGTCTGGTATGCAACAAGTTACCAACCCCATTTCTGGCATGCAGCAAGTTGCCAGCTCCAGTAGCCTTACCTAGGGGTTTGGGGGTCTCCTGGGATCACTAGTGGCGGTGATCCAGATGTGCAGAGCTTGGCCAGCAACACTCCAGTTTTGGGCAGTGCACACTGTTGTCCTGTGCACCCCCTGCTTTTTTCTAGTGCAGCTTTTTTTGACACTGGTATTGCCCAGTGTTAAAAAAACCCACTGTAGTGCAAATCAGCAGTGCAGTGAGTGCCTTCACTCGAGCATTCATCTGGACATGTCCAGTGAGGTCACGTTTGGAGTTCTGCATCCAGTTTTGAGCTACTACAGAAAGGATGTGGACAAGTTGGAGACAGTCCAGCAGAGGGCAACAGAAATGGTCAGGGGGCTGGGAAACATGACTTATAGGGAGAGGTTGAAGAAACTGGACTTATTTAGTCTGCAGAAGGAAAGACTGAGAGGAGATTTAAGGTCATTACAGAGAGGATGGGAACAGACTGTTTTCTGTGGTGTCAGATGACAGAACAAGGAGCAACAGCCTCAAGTTGCAGCAGGGGAAGTTTAGGTTAAATATTAGGAAAATCTCTCTCACCAGGGCTAGCAACAGAAATTACACACAAAATGGTATAAGTGTTTGGAAACCAGTTCAAATCTGTAACACAACAGAAGTTCAGTGCATATAAACTGCTTTCATAATGGCTGAAATGCGTTTAAAATAAACCTGGATGGTTGTAGTATCAAACTTAACTGATTTAGGTTAAATAGGTTTATCGAATTTCTGTCCCAAATCCTCTCCAGATTCAAGTTAACTCACAGTCCCCCAACAACCCAGGATACTTTGCACCTCCCCTTCAAGACCCCCATTTCAGGGCAGCTTGGTTATCCTTGGCCCATATATTGTCTGCTCCAGCTGAGCAGGGAGACATGCTACAGTGCTCTCTGGCTTCATGCCTGGGCCACTGCAGTCAAGTGTTGCATTTTTGGAATCAAAAGTCAATGCTTCCCACTTGCTTATCAGTTCAACCCATGTAGTTTAGACTAACTTGAAAAGTTTGAATTGTTTCAGCCTTAGGCTTTTTTACTGTCTGTACTTAGCCAAGGATGGTAGTAACATACTGGAATAGACTACTGGAAAGGCTGTGGAATCTCCACCCTTGGAAGTTTTCAAGACCTCAGTAGACAAAGCCTTGGCGGGGTGATGTGGTCACACAGGGCTGGACTAGATGACCTTCTGAAGTCCCTTTGAACCCTAATTTTATTCTATGAATAAATAACAGTATTCTCTCAGAATCCCTTTACACATAATGTATTATATATCGGAGTGTTCAATTTAATATGATTATGAGTGCGGAGTTTAATGTGTATATGACTAAGTGTTTACACACAGATGTACACACACTGAAGAAAAATCCCAATGCAACTATGTTAATGTTTGATCACCAGCTGTAGCACTGGTCTTTTTACCAACTGTAATTCTCTTTGAAGCAGTCTGAGGAAGTCATTACACAAAATTTTAGAAACATTCTACAAATTAATCTGAAGAAAACCAAAGACAGTACACTGATAATGGCATTTTTCAACTTCAAACCACAGTTTAAACTACAAAACCACATACTAGTTGACTGATGACATTTTTCAACTTAAAACCACCATTCAAAGTACAAAACCACACACCAGAACATTTCTCCATCAGTTTTAGAACAACAAAAGGCAGCAAGTATTATTACTGATATACTATATAACTGTAGTCCTCTAGCAACTTCTACCTAGCAGCTGTATTCCACACTGAAGCATATATGCAAATATGTCTGCTGATTCCACAATGTATGTGTATACATTACATACCTTTACTCCCAGCTGCATGTACCTCTAGAATATAACCATTAGTTTGTGGAAAAATACATCCAGAGAAGTTTCTTCATGACAAATTAGACCAACCAAAAAGAAATGTGCACAACCAACTGGACACAATAGAAACCACACACATGTGATCTATAACTGTGTGTAGACATACCAGACCTAACCACTTATACATTTGCATGCACAAATACTCTATCTGCCAAATTCTGCAAACCTGTTTCCTATCTCTTCCTGTTCTTGCTTGGTCATTCTTCCCGTAGAAGTCATTAATGATTTGCTAAAATCCACAATTCACTGTTTTAAGGATAAACTAATGCAACGTGGCTTCTTTTATACAAAGCCCAAGGCTAAGACTACTACAAAGGACTCTCTTTGGCCATATTGTAAAGAAAAAGGAATCTCTATCCTTTGTTTTCCTCTTGATAAAAAACTCATTCCAGATAGTTACTCACTGCTAAATAAAGTATCTCTGCTCCGCAAATCACATGCACTGGAGGAGTTAACTTCCCCAGCTAGTCCTGCTCTGCTTTTTTTATAAAATCCTGCCCTCAGGTAAGAACAGTTCTATGACCCTATCTACTCCAACTCGCTAGTAGCGCAATGTTTTCTTCAAGAGAATATTTTCCATGCTAGATAGGAACTTTGTTGATTGTGCATCCTTATATACTAAGACTAAAGTTGAGATAGAGGCAGAGAGCTATGGATAAGCAAGGGGTGACAACAGACACAAAAGGACAGAGGACAGGAAATAGGGTAATTGAATCATGGGGGTGAAGGTGAGAGAGATGCTGGTAAGTAGATGGTGAGATGAGGGACACAGAAGCAAAATCAGGTGGTATGGTTGGTAAGTAAACTTGAGTCCATTTGGGCAAGTTTGATAATGTTATGCTAAATGTAGTAATGAATGAATAATAATGTTTACCACATAACAGTGATATTACAAACTGGGGCAGTGGGAAATACCTAGAGCTGGTGCTATTGGAGCCCTCAGCTAAGAACTGTCCTGAACACCAAGATCGCAGCATAGCAAGTTCTTCTCTGGGAAGAGGTCAAAGAAAGGTGAAGAAATTGGTCTCCCTATGGAACAAGATAAGGAAGTCCCAACACTTATGTGCTTGTGCTAGTTTCTGAGACAAATCATACTGACTCCTTTGGAAGCTGTTTGGTATTTGTCCATGCAGAGGGCTAGGAAAATTATTTTAAAGATCATTGAGGCTGAGATACTAGTAAAGTAATTTTTGTTATATTTGTTTATGTCTGTAAGATCAGAACAAAAAGAAATGTCTGGTTTTTCAGATAAAATGACACCTCATGATTTTTACCATGAACATTAGCCTAATACCTAGAATGAGGTGTTTGCCTTAACACACACACACACACACACACACACACACACACACACACACAGTAGTTCTCACTTCCACCACATCTGGCTAAATGTATTGAAAAATTTAATGACCCAAAGTATCCCAACTTTGCTGGTTGCATGTTAGCAGTTTCCAACCCCAGGTCATGACACAAATGAGGGCTGTGAGGGCAATGCCAATGATGCCACACACAAAAGACAAGTTGTGCCCCATGCCAGGAGCTCCCCTGCCCTTGGGCCACTGCTGCCACCACACCCCATTCCCAGCAGCAGGTCACGGAAAAAAGAGGTTGGGAACCACTGCTCTATGTGAATCCATCTGCAGAGAACTGTTTTTACTTTCATATATAACTTGCTCCAAATATAATATATCCCCTATTTTTCGAAGGCACCAAGAAGAAAAAATATATATATATTACCTTGGAGTATGGCTAAGTATCAGAGGTCTGGGATCTCCAGGTCCAGGGACTGCCAGTCAGAGCCAAAGGGCATGCAGTGGGCCCCATCCAGTAGAGTGACACTGCAGGGCCCAATCCATCACACCAGCATGGTGGGGCCTGACCTGGTATATCAGCTTCAGTGGGTTCAACCCCGTGCATTGGGTCTAGAGCCATGGGCTGAGTCCAGGACCATGTGTGAGCTCTGGAGATACATACCAGATCTGGGGGCATGTGCTGGGTTTGACCCAGTGTACTAAGCCCAGCTGCAGACCAACCCCTGCATGCCATCCTGATCTGGCATGCAACTGGGGAGGGGAGCTCCCCACAGGTCTGAAAAGTTGGTAACAGGTAGGGCTGGCAGGAGGAAAAGAATGGTAACAGGGAGTGCTGGGGGCAACAGCAATTAATGTTGCCACCACTCCAACCCTGCCTCCCCGCAAATTTCCAGACCCAGAGAGAGCATTTTCCTCGCATATAAAGCACACCCCAATTTTCCCCAGCTCTTTCTTGGGACACAGGTGCATGTAAGAAGCAAAAAAATATAGTATTGCCAGTGAAGCCTTACTACATGGTGCTAACACACAATTTCTAATGAGAAGGTCGGCCTGACAATAAGGACAGTACAGACAGAAGTTATGTAGGAAAAAAGGAAAGCAAAACCAGGAGAAAGTTGCAGATACATGACAGAAAGAAGCACAGAGATGAAGTTAAAAGGCAGAGATCAAGAAGACAATGGAAAAAAGGAATTAAATTGAAGGCCAATGTCTGACCTAAGACATGCATGTGGGCAGCTATTAACTTCAACAAAAGCTGCACACATTCAAGGGCATGGCTTACATCCCATTTGATGAACATAAAACAAAAAGATAAAATAATCTGAGAGTTATGGGGAGGAAAAAAGGATTTTTGAGAGGTAGAAGACCAGAAAATGAAAACCACAAGAAAGAGGAGTATTGGAAGCTGAAATAAGAAACTTGAACATAAATGCTGAGATTTACACCAGAGGCTGGAACACAGGAAGTCACTCACTTCCCCAAGCATGCCTTAACCCTGGCCATCACGAAGCTAGAATATGGAACCATACTACATCTGGTATCCGTGGGATAGAAGGGAAGGCAGATACTACGGTCTGTTGGGATAGAGTTACCTATGTGGAGGGAACAATGGAGTAGATGGTGTCTTGTCAGCTAGGACCTCCATTTACAGTTGCCATTTACTGATCCAAAAAAGGAGGAAAAGGGAAAGACAGAAACATTTCTTGGAGGCCCAACTACAGAGGCATCCCAGCAGCACAGCCAGCTTACTATTAAGCACTAAAATGGTGGTGGTACCTAAAAGTTACAGTTAAGTTAGGACCAATTGTTTTAGGCACTGAAGAGACATAATATATACATACAGGGGTGTAGGTATATGTGTGTGTGTGTGTGTGTGTGTGTGTGTGATATATACATAAGAATCCACCTGGTCTGAAAGGTGGAAAACATGGTCAGCACTTAAAAGGCCTGGGTAGAAGAGAAAATTAAAAAGTGGCATATGAAGAATAAGAATTTTTTGCCTTTGTTTAAGGGGCATATAAAAGGTATTTTTTTTTAAGTTGCAAGTATTATACTGGCAAAAATACCAATTTATCCAGAATCAAAAGGAACCTTCCCTAATTTGGAATCTAGTTCTTGGAAATTTACTCATTCCTTTGAGAGCTGGAGGATTCAGTATGATGATCTACTCTGTCTTCTTTCAAGACAAAAGCCACAGATCTTTACCCAATAATTTCTGCAGTAGGCCTGTAACTTGTGCTTGAGCTACAAAGTGGGGGTAGAGGGCAGGGGAAGAAAAAAATTATGGGTGGAAAAATCATTGGTAGTTCAAACATAGGTAGTTCAAATAAGTATTTAGATCATCTTTTTGGTCCATGTCTATGTAACACTTGCCACCGCAATATTCAGGGTTATATATTATCAAGAACCAAAACAGCTCTTACAAAAATGAGCATGCTCTCCCCTTTAAGCCTGGGGAGAGAAGACAGTACAGCTTATTTGATACTACCAACCACTTACACACCAACAATAAGCTCCAGCCTGCTTGTCTGCAGTCAGTGGTATTACAGACTTTACCAAACAGCTTAGGTTTCCAAATAGTCCATATTAAGAGTGAGGGTAGACCTGGTGAAAGGGCTTCTGGAAGGGCTGGAGGTCTTTAAGTCGGCGGACCCGGATGACCTGCACCCAAGGCTGTTGAGGGAGCTGGCAGGGACAATTGCTGGGCCCTTGGCTCGGTTATATGAGCGCTTCTGGAGCTCTGGACAAGTGCCGGAGGACTGGAAGGTGGCCAGTGTGGTTCCCATCTTTAAGAAGGGGAGGAAGGAGGACCCAGAGAACTACAGGCCTGCCAGTCTAACCTCGGTCCCAGGAAAGATATTTGAGAAAATTCTCAAGTCCCACATCTGTGAGGGACCAGCAGGGGACTTTATTCTGAAGGGCAACCAGCATGGGTTTGTTAAAGGCAGGTCCTGTCAGACCAACCTTGTTGCCTTCTATGACCAGGTGACCAAATCCATGGATGCGGGCATCCCTGTTGATGTAGTCTTTTTAGACTTCAGCAAGGCGTTTGACACGGTCTCTCACCCCATCCTCATTAAAAAGATGGGGAGCTGTGGCATTAACCCCTACATGGTTGAGTGGGTCAGAAACTGGCTGACGGGGCGCTCCC
>JAGPOW010003648.1:38702385-38777627 GCA_030014935.1 Caiman crocodilus
CTCAGTAAATGGAGGCTGAGGGGGGACCTGGTGGCAGCCTATAAACTGCTGAGGGGAGATCAGCAGGAAATGGGGCAGGCTCTTTTTTCCCGGGCACCATCAGGGGTAACTTCAAGAATAGATTAGATAGGTACTTGGCTGGGGTTCTGTGACCCTGGCACTTGTTCCTGCAATTGGCGGGGGGTCAGACTAGATGGCCTGCTTTAGGCCCCTTCTGACCCTAGATACTATGATACGATGAAGTCAGCACCCCCTCCCATCCCTCATGAACACACATACACACACATTGAAAATGGTGTTTATAAATAAGTAAAATGGTACAAACAGTACATGGTCAATAGATCTCTCTTAATGTGTACAGAGATAACAAAAGCCACAGCAGTTATCTAGATCAATGAAAAGAGATGCTGCTGTGAACTTTTTAAAAATGAAACGTTCATAATTGTACAAGAAGGAAGCATTTTACCAACAGAAATACTGCCTTTTACAAGCAGGAAGTATTTTACCATCTAAATTACTAACACCAGGCTCCTGCCATTGCTTGAGTGAATTTGCATCTCTCAGAGCACAGAAACAGATACCTCACCACAAAAGAAACTCCTGCCCAGAAGAGCTTTCCATCTTGCCACTCTTCTGTGAAATATGAAATATCATAACCTGAAGGAAATATGCCTCTACATCCAGTTTGCCAATTTCAAGGTAAAAAGACGATTTCAGCTTTTCTCTGTGCCTAACTTGGACAAAATGAACTATTCCAAACAGGAGACTTTACCATACCTTCAGCTCTCCTGTAAAATATGAATTTTCATCTTTACCTAAGACAACTTTTACAATCTCTGTTCTCTCCTATGACTGATGAAGGGTGAGTGTGCCTGAAAGACTGCAGACAAATACAATAATTTGTTTGCAAATATTTAGTTGTTCTAATAAAAGATATCGCACCTCTTCTATGAGTTTTGATTCACTGTTGTGAATGTGCATTTAGGAAAGGAAATTCTTTAACAGTATTCAGGTCATAAACCCTTTCCATCAGCGGCATCTGGTATTAGAATTGTGGACATCTGTCATTTAATGCTTTATCCTAAAAATGGAAAAAGCTTATCCTTAATACATATTCAGTATGCTATATGTGATTTAGCTAACAGATTAAGTTTGAGGGAGGGATTACTTATGGGGATAATTTAAAAAGGATACATAAATAAAAATGTTCCCTTATGCAACTACATAAGTGTGTTCACTCAGAGCATCCATTATGCTTTATTACCTAGTGAAAGAGGATGACAAAATTACTCCACTGAAAATAGTCTTAGACTTATAATGGTAGACTGAAGCTGAAAATATCAAGCAATTCCCAATGAACTGTCCCAATCCATTCTAAGAAGCTCCTCTAATGTAAGAAATAGTCAGAAAATTCACCAAAATTGCAAGTTATAGTATACCTCCTTCTGTGAAAGTGCCTGAAAGGAAACAGTACCATCCCGACAGTAGGAGGCACTGAGAGAAGGCAGAACAGAGGGTGCCAAATAAGTGCTTTATCCTCAGATCCCTGCTGCATCCATATCAGTATATTGTTTAAGAAGTCTCTGGCACAACTTAAAGCTATCCTCAACACACAGAAACCAAGCAGATAATATAGCAATGGCTAATCAGTCTTCCTGCCTTTCCCCTGTGGCACATATTTATGGCCCAATAGGCCCCTGCTGTTTGCCATGAGAATGACTGTGACAAGAGCCATCCCTATGCTTTTAGTACCTGATTTAATGTGAAACCTACACAAAGTGTTTGGCTTCACTAAAATCTTTTCCTGATTACCCTTGCACCATTGTCGAGTAAATAGTAAAAAGCAGCCAAGATGTTTCAAGATTTTAGTGAAAGATAGTGAATGCACCCAAAAATAATCATGTGTAGAATCTCCTGCTCACAGTCCTGTAAAAAATGCAACCAACACACATACCTTTGATAGTAAAAATAGCCCTGTGAAGGCTGGAAAAGATCATTTGGCCCCACCAACTGAGAGAGACAGAGAGGAAAGAAAATAAGCAAGGAAGAGAATTGGCCCATTGTAGCTGAGCATAGTTTGGACATTTGTGAACAGTGGACCCTGGGACCTACTGATTACAACCCCCTGATTCTCAGCTGCTTGAAATACAGAAACAATCGAGTAAGGGTAAATTCTGTTCTAGCAACAGTAGGTATATATAAGTAGAGAGTCACATCTAATGAAGCTACTCTCCAACCATGACAAGGCCCATTTTTCCCTCCTACTGAGAACATGAGGACACCTATGGCAGAATCCTTTTTTACTCAACAGATCCAAATGGCAGTTACCCAGCCATGTAACTGCTATTTGGGGTGCATATATGTAGTTTTTTTATTCTACTCCACTGCTACTGAGCATAATGCACCAGGCTGCACTTTGACCAGGCTGGTATGTGACCAGACCCACGCACCATGGGTGAGCAGAATTCATAATATTGTACTGAAAAAGAACCCATGACTAACAGGTATTACTTGCCAGAGAAGGAAGGCCCTCCCATGTAGCTCCATAGCCTAGTAGCTTAAGGCACTCATTTATGGAGTAAGAGACCTAGGTTAAAACCTCCTCACCCACAGGAGGTTTGAACCTACATCTCTGGCATCCTAGAACAGTACTCTAGCCCCCAGGTCAGTCCCCTCACCAGCCCTCTTCTTAAAGTTTGTCCCCTGCTCAACTAAGAGAGAAAGAGGTGAGCCTAGGAGGAAGTGTATCAGCTGAAGGTTGTGTGACTCATTGAAACAACTGCTGGTCTTGAAGAATGGGGCCATGGTTTCTAGCCTGGATCCTTACTTTCAGTGGAGCAGAAACTCCCTCACTGCTTTCTATCCAGTTCATATTAAGGGAAAGGTACAGTGACTCAACTTCTGGAGGACAGCTGGAATATCCCAGATATTAGGCTAAAAAATGAGAGGACAACCCCCTAGTTTTTTTTCCAAGCCATAATGTTGGGACTTTAATTCAGGTATGTGCAGATGGAGCCATATACCGTGCTAGCCAAAGTGCAATAAATGTGTATGCATCCATACAACACACAAAATAGGGTCAGAAACTGCATAGGTGTCCAAAATGCCAGCTATGTAGCTGGGTAATTTCCATTTGGGCACATAGCATGAAATAGAGGTCTTGTTACATGTTACACTTAGGCTTCTCAAAATGGTAATCCATGGTGGTGTTAGCTCAAATTTAGAGCAATCACATGTTCAGGCTAAAAACTTTCTCCTACCATTCCAGACCTGCACAACTGTGACTTGCCTCTGGCAAACAAGGACCTGGAGGACTGAAAGGTAAGAACCTCCCCCTGCCCATCTCATCCTCAATCCAGGCTTTTTCCCATCCCCAACCCCACCGGCCCTCCTGACTTACCCATCCTCCTGTGTCTCTCAGCTTACCTGTGGCTACCCTAGAGAAGCAGGCATGGAAGAGAAGCCCACCTATTCAACTGCTGCAGAGCCACAGCCACTCTCCAGGCTAAGCCCAGCCCACAGCGTGGCAGTGGCAACCAGGCAGGCAAATCCCTCTTCCCTGCCTGCTCCTCTGGGAAAGCACTGGCAGCCAAGTGGCACGAGTGAGAGGTCCTCTGGCAGTACTGACACAAGTGAGCTGGGAGCTGTGGGGAAGGAGAGCTCAGCAGGGATCTGGGGTGCCAGGGGAAGATGATAGGCAGGGTCAAGAGGCAAGGTGTTCTACTATTGCATAGCTTAGAGTGGCGATACATTAGTGTAAAGACAAACTAGGTTACACAGATCACAGATAAACCTAACCAAGAGTGGTATCACTTTTTCAGATGCCTAAAGCGATTAAGAACTCCCCGAGCTGCCTAAAATTAGTGTGTAACAAAGCCTAGGATTCTTCCCCAGGTATAGACATAATTATGCAGCATCTTTATACCAGTGAAAACACCTGCTTCCATCCAATGAGAAGTAATTCTCCTGGAATCACCAACCTGCCAAAGGGCCCAGTTACACATTTATATTAGGCAGCTCTTAGAGCTCTTAACCCCTGGATCATCCACATATTAACACATGAAAGTAGTTTTAAGCACCTTTTAGGTTGCTTAAAGTTATGCCACTCCAGGGAAGGTTTTTTTCTGATCCATGTTACCCAGCTCATGTTCCATTAATATGTAGCTACTCCTCACAAATGAGCCACCCAAGTTGCTACCCCACAAATGAGGAACCCAAGAGAGTCCCCTCCGCTACCTTCCTGTTCTGTGTGGACAAACTTTCCACCCACTAAACTCTACTGCCTAGAGCCAGGTTTGGCACCAAGCAATTTCCTCCAGGGGTGCGACCTTCCCACTCCCAGGGATGTAACCCCATGCAAATAGCCCGCTGAGCACATGCCAGCTACTCAGGTTACAGGGCACAGAGAAGTCAAAAAGTGGGGTATAGAGGACAATGGGGGACAGGCAAGATAGGATGCTGGATTGTTTCCCCATAAACCAGGGCTTCCTTTCTGGGGCATGACACTAGCTTCATCAAAAGCACCTCCCCTCACCATCCCCAGCTCCCAGAGACCCTAGAAAGCACAACCAGAACCTGCCACAATCCCAATCCCAAATCTCAATTCATTACAACATGAAGCCTTTAATTTACTTCCTCTTTATTTTTTTCATTTTTTTTCACTTCATCCTTCAGTGACTAACTTCCTTCATTTCAAAATCCTTCCCCCACCCCCATTTCCTTTCCACCTCCCATTTCATTATCGATCCCCACCCCATTCACTCTTCATCTCCCAGCTTCATGTTCCCTGTTCCCAGCTCCCCTCTCCCCTCAGTCCTCACACATACACCCCCACTTAGAAGCCTGTCCTGGGTCACCAGCTACCTGTAGTGGCAACTCACAGCTGTAGCTCCTAGTCGGGTCCCTGCTGGTCAGCTCTCTGGTGGCCAGTCACACCTGTGCAGGTGAGTAACAGAGAGTTTTTAGGCTTGAGATGTGACCGCACTAAACTCAAGCTAGCATCACTACAGATCAATGTTTGTTTAAAGTGCAACATATGTGATGGCCAAAACCAGAGGGATTAAAATGCAATAACATGTGCTTCTTGGAGGCATTTAGTATTTTGCCTAATAGGGAATATTAGCTAATATAAAGCTTGTAAGTTTGTAACCCACAAATGTAACTTGTCTGTCATAAGTTTAACCAAAATAATAAAACTAACTGTTTATATAAATCATGAATCTGACTGGGCCCCATAGGCAAAGCTGTAGCTGCAAGATTAGTTGACCTAATGGTATTTGCTCAGAGTTCAGCCTTAACAATAAAACTGGATCCAACCACCTGGCACACCCAATACATTCCAGAAAAGCACATCTCAAGAAAGCATATTCAGAAAGACATTAAAAGGGTTGGGTTTAGTATTGTTAATTTCAAACCTAAAAATGCTGCATTGTAATTTGCTTATTAGAGAAACCCAAGTCTGGGTAGTAACCTTTTATGGTAATTTTTAACACCTTTCAATCCCATAGAGTAACAGCTATAAAGCAAGATTGTGAGTGGCTCTAAAGCCAACAGATTAGCATAAGGCTAGGTATAAAAAGTGCATGTGTCAGGTGACCAACAGGAAGAAGGGAACAAAACAGTCATTGCTGTTCCAATCCCGGACTCTGAACTTCCGGTGTGAGTGAGGATCGGATCCTGATCAAAGGATCTTCCCCAGTAATCCCTCTGACAGCATCAGTCAGGGATGCCTGACTTCAATGGAATCACTTGGCATGTACCTGGCATCGAGGGACTATCAATAAATTGCCAATCCATGCCTGTCTATCTGTTGTTTTAAATAGCCCAGTGGCTGATACCCTCACAGTGCCCAGTTGGTCTGCAACAGATAGATCCATTTATCTGTTGTTATTACCTGTTCTTATATACTATTAGCTCTTTAATACTGCATTGTCGCATTTATCTTTCTGTTAAACTTTGATGTGTGTAAGCTATAATAAATTTGCCTTTGCTTCCCTCCCAGCTCTGCCTCCTTGATCTCAAACCAAACAGCTCAGTGGCTGATACAGTTGTAGCACCCAGTCAGACTGCAATTAAATTGATACATTTTCAGTGTTCAGCTGGCCTGTGACAAACATATAACACAGCTCAAAATTCAATGTGGACCACATAACTTTGCAGACCACAGAATCTAGCCCACACACATAAGCTGAAAGTGGACATTTGTAAGACTAGACGTTCAGCCAATCCTTTCATCCGTACAATGACTAAGAGCAAGAGGGAGGTAGTGCTTTAATAGACATAGAAGCAAAATTAAAGCACTGAAGGAAGGAAAAGCAGCCTACAATTGCTATTGGCATCATAAGTCACAAAAAAGTTTCCAGTGGAGATCTGGCTAAATATGCATATGTAGCAAACATTTTCAAATTCTGATTGCTGAAATAGGTTCTTAAATAAAATGGAAGGTGTTGAATATTTGTAGCTTCCATTAACTTCAGTGCCACATGTGGGTGTTCAGCAGTACTTTAAAATGTTTTAGATCAGTAGCTAAATATGGATGTATTTATGCCCGCAGGTTGGAAAATGATGGCATTACGTCACATACTTTGTACTTGTAAAAACCTCTAAGTTGAGACAAGTGGAAGATCATAAGTATCTAAAACTTTACCTCATCTCAACCTCTTCTGAAGCTGACTCAGTGTTTTTTGTATCCCCAAAATTCACACTCAATTCTACTTGCAGGGAGAATGAAAAAACCTTCATTTGGCTGCTAAAATTAGATATGCCGTGAAACAGGATATAACAGAGGGTCAGAGAAGTGACTGCATCTGAAATAGACATCCCTATGGTAGGGTGGGTATAAGTACCAGTGTAGCTCAGAGCAAGTGAACCCCTCATGTATTCACCTAAGGTTCCTGACAATTTTTGCAGAAAGCATTGAGTCCTATGCCACCAGTCTGTGGCACACTGGCACCAGTCCCTGTGCGAGCTAGTTTAAAACCTAGCTTATATACACCTTTAACCTACATCTCTGAATGTAGAATGGACACAGTGAATCTGTGCTAAACATTCAGTTCTTTGTTTTTCTTTCCTTCACATCTATCTGATAGCAAGAAATTGATTCTGGATCTCCCACAGTACAGGCAACTGCTTTAAAAATGAGACCATGATTCCTCTCTGAACTGTAACACTTTTTATTATAGTGCCATGCTGGTAATGAAAAGCATAATACAATAAATGCATTTTTCCAGATGAAATAAACAAAGTTCATTTTATTCATTGCAAGTGATTGTTATTGCATTTGCTTCCAAATACAACCGGAACATGGCAATTCAATAAATGAAAGTATCTTCTTGCACTGCAGCTTAAGTGCTTCAGTTCTCCAAAGAACTGCTGCTCTATAACTTCATGTATGGAAAAAACAATTTACCTAGAAGTTAAAATAACACATATAGTACCAACAGAAACATTTTTAGGCCAATAACTCATACCAAGTCTATTTAGGAAGTTTGAAGATTTGAAAAAAAACTCCAAGGTGTTTTTCTGCATTGTTTTTCATATTAATTCCTGGTGCCAGAATAAATTAAAATAAGTGCTAAAATGCTGCAAGAAAGGCCTTTTGCATAATATTTATGCCATTTCCATGAGTAGCAATTACCAATAATCTTCCAATAAAGGCTGTTAGAAGTTTCAAGGACTATTTATTAGATGCAAGATGTTCCTATAAGCTCCAGTTGTTTAGTGCTCATCAGAACCAAGAACCTTCTAGATTTTCATTCACTGAATCCAATCCTTCTCAACTAATGACAAAACACTGTCACATACAGTTCCTACAATGTTACCATATCAGGGGCACTATTTTTTTCCTTTCCCCAAGATGGAAAATCAGTTTTGCAAAGCTGTGCTCAATAAAAACTACCATCTCTATCTGCACAAATATTAATACACTTTGCACTTCACAAACCCAAAATCTTAAGTCCCAGAACAAATCCCATTCTGAAGTCCTATTAAATAATTGAAAGCTTAGGGATGCCATTTGTCACATACAAAGCAACCATTTCTTATGGACTTTATGCTTGTCTATACTATACAGCACAGAGAGAAGCAAACTTACAAATGCCAGCTGATTGGCAGCTATGAATAAAAGAAGAGACAGCTGAGAGGCACACTCTTCTCTTGAGACTGAGAAGTTCCTTGAATGCACAGAGATTTCTGTGACAGTGAGAAAGGGTAGAGTCAATCAAGTGAGGAGGTATGGACCATTTAGTCTACATAGCATGCTCTCCACCTGCAGGTCAATGCTGTAAACTCCAGGTGGTGTGACTAACCACTGGGTGAATCTATACAAGACACTTTATTGTGCATTAGACTAATCTAATGCACAGTAAAGTGTCACTGTCTACACATGCATTGGCACTTTACCCCTCCACTTTAGCGCATTCACACACACACGCGCGCACACACACACGCACACACACACACACACACACAGCAGTGCTGGGCTATGGGGTCACCATGGCTTGAAATGCTGTTGACTCTGCTAGGGCCCAGCCCAAAGAGCTACAAGGCCTTTTAGCTTTGGACTCATATCATGCATAGTTTGTGTAATATCTATCTACACACATACACACACACACACATACTCTAGGTGTTCTTGTTAAGAGCCCAAAAATTTATATGCAGATAAGGTGCACTGCAACCTGGTTTGGCTTGACCTCATGGAGGCATTTAAGGCTGGTGAAGAAACAGGAGTCATTGGAAATGGGAAAGGAAGGCACAACTCAGCTTTAGGTGTGAGAAGGAAATGTATATAATGCAGTGGTTCTCCATGACTTGAGAGACGGTGCTGAGGAGGGCTGAGCACAATGGGTACTATATCTCTTATTCAGATAGACTTACTAATCTGTCCTTGTCAATTGTAGTGATTTTGGCACCAATGGGAAGGCATTAGAGCTGGCTCTGGCCCTCCCACTGCCAGCCTGCTATTGTACTACCTCCAGGCCTGATGCCTGCCTGATTTTTTTTTTAAAGGGACACAGAAAAAATAGCTGTTATCAGCATGTTTGCCCATTATGGGTCCTGTATTTTAAAGTCATGCTCAGTGTTGAATCCATTTAAATTATCTTCATAGCTGGTTTTCATTGCTGAGCACATGCTGCTTTTGGCAGCATTTTAATGATAGACAAAGTATTTAATAAGGTTTCCCTTTATGCAAATGTAAGGTAAAGGACATTTTTCCTTGTGCTGACTGGAGGAAAATCCTCATCTTATATTCAGGTAAATATGGTATTTACTGCTGCGCTGTTCTAGTGACGAGAGGTCTCAGGCAAGTACTGGGCATTGCACAAACATGTAACACAACAGATCTGGGGTCCCCAATGGAGCTTACAAATTCTGAGTATGGCAAAAAACAACAGATGGAAGAAAAAGCAAATGAAATAGGGCATGAAAAAGAAAGGGTAGAGCAACAGTGAAATTATCATATTACATATAAATAATCAGTGCTCTTAGAACACCAGCTGCTTACTTATTGTTGGCAGATCTGTAAGCACTACAGTGCAGGTAAATCAAAGAGGATAATGTAGTAGCTTCCTATATACTTAGCAGTAAGTCCTATTGGCCAACATTCCAGTTCTTGCAATGCAACTTAAAACTTAAGTTCACGTTAAAACATACCAAAACAGCGTAAAACCAGGCAAAACTGCTAAAGATTTTGTTTGTGAGTTTCCAAATGTGACTGGCAGGACTCTGACAGTTGTTCCTTAGGAATCATAAGCACTGAGAATTCTCCATCCTCTACAAACATAAAACACCATTTCAACAACATACTGTTCTGTCACATAGTATAAGGGCTGGAGGCCAGAAGAAGATGTAGGTTAATTTGACAACTAGGCAAGATGAAGCAGCAAAACAAACCTTTTAAGAAATGTTCAGAAAGAGCATGTGCTTTGCCCAAGCTTTCAAGATACTGCAAGCAAACAGAGTCCCATAGACTCTACCTCTAAGGTGTTCAGTCCAGAATATCTATAAAAATGAGAATGTTTGAAATCAAGTCTAGAAAACTCCCTCTTAGAAGCTACTTACTAAAGCTCATTCGAATACAAGCTTATTGGAATTTGCATGCAAAATGTAGGATACCAAGTTTTCAAGACTGACTTGTGATTCTCAGGCCTGTGATACACTTACATTTATTGTGCAATTAACTGGTTAATTGCACCATAACTTTAGACATGCTGCACATACAAAAGTAGTTATTGCACAGCAAAAATAGCTAAAAAGCCACCAACATATTTCTTGAAAAAAAGCAGAACATTTTTGTAACTAGTTTCTATCAACCTTTAATTTGAACATTTAGCATGTCACCTATAGGGTGACAGTGTTTTGCCAGGTTCTCCAGCATCCTAGGGTAGACTCCTCTCTTCTTCCTCCCTCCTCCTGCAAGGTTACTCTCTGACTCATGCCGAAATTTGCTGCCCCAGGGTGCCTCAGCAGATGTCACGACTCGGGCCCTTCCTCCCTTTCCCCAGCCAGCCTTCAAAGCAACTTCCTTAAGAAGCCTTTAGCATCCGTGAAAAGCAAAGTGTAAACACACTCAGTATGACATACTTTATTTATAGGGGGAGATAATTTGTTTAGGGTGCTGCAGATGAGGAAAGATAGAAGGGAGTACACAAAGCCCCTCATATAGTATTTCAGGAGAGTTCCAGCCTTGATGCTCCTGTCCCTCCCTCCACCCACAACATTTACATGGGTCCCCCCTGCTCTGCCCAAGGGTTAGGAAAGCAACTCTTTCATCCATGGGGAGCTCAGAGCAGCACATCTCTCATTAGTAACACAGCTGTAAGGTATAGGAGGGAGGTGAGAGCTCCAGCCAGCAGCTTTTCAGCTCCCCTTGCAGGTGACCATTGGCACAGTAAGTTCCCAGTGTACTTGTCTCCCCCCTGGACAGCTTGCTCTATGAACTTGAAGCTGTCATGCCATGTAATTCATTTCCATCAAAGAATGTCACTTGTTGCTCGATAGAAGTAATCTCTGCCAGGGCCTCCATTTTTGGGCAACTAAAGTGGTTTGATGTTGAGAAAGTGTGAGCCCATGTTCTACTGAGATGGGAGGGAGGAAGGGTGCTCTCTTGAAAATCTTGGCCAAAGTGTGAAACTATTCTCTGAAATACCACAACTGAAGGTGGATATGATTACATCTCAGTTAACAAAGTTGTTCCAAATTAGTTTAAATATTAGCTGGATAATAATTCCATAAATGTACATTTTTGTCAATCTGTATCAAAGATCATGGAGTCAAAAAGGTCAACAGTTCACTAAAGCCTGGGGCATGAGAGGGATGGGCATTGGAGTAGGATGGGTAAGACATGCAGCAACAGCACACAAGGAAAAGTTGTATACAAGTATCATATATGCTTTTCCTCCCCAGGCCAACTGTGCACCCATTTACAGCTGGGTTAATGGAAGTGGGGGTGGGGCAGCCTTTGGTCCAAGTCTAGAGTAACATTTAAAATACACATCTCTAAAACTAGAAAATACCCACTACCACTCTTGCACCATGCCATTAGCAGGCATCAATAAACTATAGAGCTTATTGCTCCAGGGAAACTCCTGGGTACACATCTACACTTGTACCCAGACTGCAACATATTAAGCCAAGTTGCAGGAGCCCTGGCTGGCCATCCCAGAGCTGCTGTAACTGAGATCAGTGTGCTGTGGAGAGGCTGGTTGGGGCAGCGTGGCAGGCCAGTAGGGGGAGCTCCTGCATTAAGCCTCCCACCACTCTACACCCGTCCACCTTCCGGACTCCATGTGTCTCTCTAGAGGTGTCTAAGCCCTGGTAGACTTCCTTTTGAGGACCACCACAGAGTCTGGGGGTAACATGTGCTGCCATCACCCCGAGAAGGGACTGTCTGGGTCCTGGGTCCTCATGGAAACACAGGCCTAATAGTCCTACAGGTACTCAACCTGATACAAGAACTTGGGGCACTTCCCCAAGTCGGGGGCCAAACAGCCCTTAGTCTGAAGACCTAAGGGGCCTCCTAGGCATAATTAAACTCACCCCTCAATAAGTCTCCTACACCAATCACAAAGGAGAACTTTATTGGTTACAGAAAGTAGGGTTAGAATAGGGTACAGGGTAGAGCAATATCAGACAAATTCCATAGAGCAAACTCTTGTGTTTGGGGTAGCCTTTGATTTTGCATCTGAGTTACTGCAAGCTATATATCTAGTTGGATCTCAGTTAGCTTACTCACAAGTATCATCCAGAGGCTGTTGATTTCCTCTGGAGGCAAGCAGTTCCTTGGTCATGAGTTTTGAGAAATAGAGAAAGTTTCAGATGGTACAGCTCTTCTTCGTTTCTGCGTATCCCTCATGGCTGCTGCCCCCATCCTCCTGGGTAATCCTTAACTTATATAGCCCTTGTAACCTCATTTACCTGGTTGAATGGAGGCCAGCACCTGTTGGTTGCCAGCCAACCAATTTGAAATACATCAGTAGTTGCCAGGCAGACTCTAGCCAACCGGGAAGGAAGCTCCTCACCCAGGTATGTCATGCCAGTCACTTAGGCAGACGAAGCAGGTTTCCCCCCTCCATCAGGAATGTATCAAGCTCAGGTTACCCAAAGAGATAGGGTAAGGATGTGTATCATCTTCTGGGCCCATCCTAATCACAATTGTGGCATAGCAGGGTTTTGGGGGGAGAAAAAAAGGTGGCTTTCTGCCACAGACATAATGAGAAATTTACTGTGCAGTTAATTAGTCAACTTCACCGTAAGCATCCCACAAAGTGCAGGGCACAAACTAAGCAGCTAGGTCACAGCATTACATAGGTAACTGGCAGACTGAACAAGGAAGATTGCATGGAAAAAAGTTAAGTACGCAGTAATATACCAGTAAAATGTCACCATAGCTCAATTACAAGTCAGTGGATGAGGAAGGAAAATAGCATCAATAATTAATTAAGATTGGTGAAATGTTAATGGCAGCAGTACCATAACAAGAGTAGTGCCAATAGTTCATCTGTATTGGGTGCCCTGGCAGGGTGAGGGGTGAAGGGAGGGAAGCAGGCTTTAAATCAAAGTATGTAACAGTTCTACACATGACCTGCACCAGACACCAAAATATTTGGCTATGGCTCTGAATGACAACATAAAGTAGTTACAATTCAGGAAGTAAAACAGAAGACTGAGGCACTTGTGCCATTGTGAAGGCTTCAGCTCCTATGACCACAGCCCACACTTCAGAGAGAGAGACCCATTGAGTTATTGGGAAGGGATAACCTCTACCTCACTCACATGGGGAAGAAGCTCTTGTGAGCTAGAATGACTGATCTGCTTCCCTGGGCTTTAAACCAAGTTCGCCGAGAGAAGGGCAGATAATTACTGGTGCAAGCCCACCAAGCATCAGCCACCAAACCATCAGGTCAGACTGTACAAGGAAACAAATTCCTACCCCACTCCAAGTACAGGGCTCTTCCAGGAGTGCAGGAAAACCTAGAACCACTGATGGCAAGCTCACTTGCCTTTACACAAATACCAGGAGCCTGGGCAACAAACAGGAGGAGCTCAGCCTACTCCCAAACAGTAATGATTATGATCTCATAGGGATACTAGAGAGTTGGTGGGACTCCACCTCTGACTGGACCACAAGTATAGAGATGCCTGTACCTTGTACAGGAAAGATTGTGTTATAAGAAAGGGCAGGGGTGCAGCTCTCTGTGTGAAAAAGCAATATACTTCCCTACAGGTGGAGTTTGGCAATCAAGGAGGGCAACTTGAGACCCTCTGGGTAAGAATAAGGGTGGGGGGGTGGAACATAGTGAAAGGGATAACGTAGGAGTCTACTACAGACTTCCTAATCAAGAGCAAGAACTTAACCACAAGTTCATCAGGGAACTGGCTCAGGCTACATGCTCTTGGTGCATGGTTATCGTGGATGACTAACTACCCAGATATTTCATGGGAAGAGCACTCAGCCAAATCTGAGCAATTGCAATGCTTCCTCCCAAACATCGATGAGTTACATTTGTCTCAAGAAGTCTATGGACTGACAAGGGACAAGGTGCTACTGGACATGGTACTGGCCAAAGGGGATAATCTAGGCAGTGACCTGAAAATCAAAGAAAGCTGGGAGACAGTGACCATGAGTTGATCACTTTCTCTATTTATCACAAAGCTGGCAAGTCAGTGAGCAATATGGAAGTCCTCAACTTTAGAAAGGCCAACTTCTACAAGCTTAGAAGGATAGTTGTTCAGGCCCTAAGAAACCACAATTTGGCAGGGAGGAATGTCCATAATGAATGGTCACTCCTTAAATGTAAAGGAAGTCCATTCCAACCCACAGAAAAAGTAGCTAAAGGGCTGGAGGCCCCCCTTGGCTTAATAGGTAACTCAAGGACCTCCTGCACCTAAAAAAAATAAGCTTATAAAAGGATGGAAACATTACTAAGGAGGAGTATTCAGCACTAGCCCGCACCTGTAGGGAGCAAGCTAGGAATGCCAAGGCTGAAACTGAGCTCAAACTCGCCACTTAAATTAAGGACAACAAAAAATCCTTCTTAAAATATCTGGGAAGTCAGAAAATGAACAAGGGTAACATTAAACCCTTACTAAACCAAGTGGGGCAGCTGAAAACTGACACTCAGGAAAAAAACAATCTCCTTAATGACTACCACAGATTGGTCTTCCATCAGCCCAGTGGAATCACCCCATCTGACAAGAGGCAGGATCACCAGGGGAAGGGCAAACCTGTGCCCATCATTACCACTGATCTTGTGAGGGAACACCTTAAGATGCTGGACATCCACAAATCAGCCAGCCCGGATGGAGTGCACCCAAAAGCGTTAAAGGAACTAGCTGACATTATAGCACAGCCTATGGTGAGGATATTCAAGAACTTGTGGCACTCAGACAAGGTGCTTGACTATTGGAAGAGGGCCAGTATGGGACCTATTGTCAAGAAAAGGAAAAGGGAAAATCCAGGGAACTACAGGCCAATTAGCTTGACCTGAAATCACAGGAAAGATCCTGGAAAAAACCATCAAGGAAACCATTACCAACATCCTAACAGAAGATAATCTGACAGATAGCCAACATAGCTTTGTGGTGGATAGAACTTGTCTGACTCACCTATCTCCTTCTATGACTAGGTGATGCATCACCTGGAGAAAGGAGAAAAGAGGTGGATATCATTCTTGGACTTCAAGAAAGCCTTTGACATGGTGTCCCATGTTGTCCTCAAGGAAAAATTGGGGAATTGCGGCATGGACAATTTCACAGTCCAATGGCTGGGGAACTGGCTCCATGGATGGACCCAGAGTGTGATAGTTCATGGAACCAAATCAATTTGGTGCACTGTAACCAGTGGCATCCCCCAGGGCTTTGTTCTCAGACCTGTACTCTTCAATGTGTTTATAAATGATCTGGACTTGGGTGCTACAAGCAAACTGGCTGTTTGCTGATGACACCAAACTATAGATAAGTGCAGCCACCCCACAGGATAGGCTCACAATTCAGGCCAACCTCAACAGGCTTACAAGGTGAGTGGATCAAAACCTAATTGCATTCAACACCAAGAAATACAAGGTGCTTCTCCACCTTGAGAGAAAGAACCCACACCACACTTATAGGGGGTTATGACTGACCACAAAATAAACATGATCCACCAATGCAACACTACAGCCAGCAAAGCAAACAAAATTCTAGTCTGTATCTTCCAAAGCATCTCAAACAAGACCCAGAAAGTCATCCTCTCATTTTACTCGGCCTTAGTAAGACCATAGCTGGAATACTGTGTCCAGTTCTGGGCTCCACAATTCAGAAAGGATGTGGAGGAGCTCAAGAGACTTGAGAGAAGAGCCACACAAATGATTAGAGGACAAGAGAGCAGGCTTTATGAGAAGAGTCTGAGAGACATGGCACTCTTCAGCCTGGAAAAGAGTAGGCTCAAGGGTGACTTGGTGGCAGCCTCTAAGTATATAAGGGGTGTGCACCAGGAATCAGGAGAATGTCTGTTCACCAGGGCATCCCATGGGAAGAGTAGGTCCAACAGTGACAAACTCTTGGAAGACCATTTTAGACTGGACATAAGGAAAAATTTCTTTACTGTCCAAGACCCTAGGGCCTGGAATAGACTCCCCCTGGAGGTGGAGTAGGAACCTACTCTGGATTCCTTTAAGAAACACTTGGGTGCCTATCTTGCTGGGATCATTTGACCCCTGCTGACTGCCTGACCTTTGGGCAGGGTGCTGGACATGATGATTTTGTGAGGTCCCTTCCAGCCCTAAAGTCTATGAAATCTATGAAAAGCTAACAGTTAATGAATGCCAAGAGTCAGCATTAAGGAATAGGAATATTATATCAATACATTTCCCTCCCCCCTTAAATGCAACTTGAATGAAACAAACTCAACTGTAGACTTACATCCCATCATAAAAAAAATACTGTCAAGAAACAGCTGCAAAGCAAAAGCAAGGGCCTTGGTAACAGAGTCAGACAGTTGTATGGGAGAACCTCCAGGGTAAAAAGAGGATTTTTGTTTAAGACTATTTCATAAAATGTCAGGAGCAGCTTTGAAGCTTCTTGGGTTGAAACAAAGAACTTCTGCCTCCAGTGCGTTCAATTTCACCGCCTTCTTGCAGTGCTGAAAGCATTTCTGAAGGAGACTAATGAAACCAACACCAACCCACACATCTAACTGCTGTAGTCATTAGTGTAATGCCTGCATTCTTCAGCCTGAAAACTTTACTAGATTTGTGTTGCTGCTAAGCAAAGCATTCTTTAGTGTTGTAAGAAGATGCTTCAGCAGCAG
Source organism: Caiman crocodilus (assembly GCA_030014935.1). NCBI lineage: Eukaryota > Metazoa > Chordata > Crocodylia > Alligatoridae > Caiman > Caiman crocodilus. The sequence continues at coordinate 38,719,175 of JAGPOW010003648.1, forward strand.
GTATAGAGCAACCTTCCCAGCACCATTAGAAATTGTGTCTGCCGGCTGCTATAACCCCAAAAGAGATTATGTCGAACATGCCACTTGTTCCTTTGCGCATCAGACTAGCATGTTTAAAAGGGCTATGCCATTTTTAGGTCAAGTCTTCTAATCTGCACCTCTCCTAAGTTTTTAGATAGCTGGAGACTTAACATGTTGGCTCCCTGGGTGGTGTTGAGTAAGGGGAGTGTTTAATTCTTCATATGGGGGCTGCTGCAGCACAGGCACAAGCAGCTACTGCCTCAGTGCAAGATAACCCACCATAGACTATGGCAGCAATGCAGGATACCATTCAAGTGCCCCCTCTGAATGAAAACCAGGGCTGTTGCCCCATCACCCCCACTTATGCTACCCTCACTTATGTAGTACCTGAGCCATAATTTGTGTACTACACTGAGGTATTGTAGATAACCCCTATACTTAAGTTGCCTAATTGTTACTCCTAGGGAAAAGTATCATGATGTAACTTGGATTGTTAGTAGGAAGCCTTTAATATTAGGCTGGTAGGAGGGTGAACAGACTCTGGCTAAAGAAAGGTCTCTTTTACCCATTTAGATCCTCCGAGACAAAGTTTTAAAATTGCCATTTCCCTTTTCCCAGTGAACCTACCCAGACTGACTTAGGTTTTCCAACATTTTTGGATGATGGCATCTGGGTCTACATCTTAACCTGGATTGGTGAGTCATGTGGCCTTGTCAATTTTTTTCTAAATCAGAGGTATCACACCCACCTGTGCCCCCAGGCTAGATTCTGACTACAGAGCTCCTCATGGACTAAATCCAGGCAGCAGGTGAGAACCATACCTGGCAGCAACAGTAAGGCAAACAGGAGTGGAACAGGGGTTAACATAGCCATCACTTGTACCCCTGCTTTCCCCCTGAATGTATAAATGCATCAGAACTCCAGGGCCCTGCTCAAATGGGTTTGACAGATTTAAATGTTGTTGGACATTCTGACAGACAATGAGGCAAAAACTTTCCTTTTGAGATAATGATCTTGGACATCAGCCTCCTGAAATCCAAGGCCCAAATTAATGTTTAATTTAATATTTCAGTACCAAATAAATAAATAAATATTTATTACTTGAATTGGAAACAAAATTAATTAATTGTGAGAAAGCTACAGAATGTATGTTCACTAGGGTCACCTTCTAGGGCAGTGATTCTCAACCAGCATGGCATGACATCCTAGATTGCAGTCAGATCCTTTTAAGAGTGCTGAGGGGTACCATGCACATTACATATTAGTCACAAAATAAGCCCAGGGATTTCAAATAGGAATAATAGCATCAAAAACATTCTGACCTGTTGTGTTCTTTCTGAGTTTTTTGCAACAGAAGAATTGCTCTAATATTTTTTCACAGTCAAGAAATGAGTGAAAGCTAAAAATTCATTTCCCAAGGGGTCCCTCAAGTCCAAGGTTGAGAACCAGCCCAGACCAGTATATTTTACAAATAGGACATCATTTCTGAATTAAGTTTTTATATTCTTGATCTAGCCATGCAAGTAGTGGCATGGATATATCAAGAATTACCAATATGTCAGTAGTTATAACTATTATAATAGAACTTCCTACTTTGGCTTTTCTTCTCATGGGACAATAGGTACTTGATAAATCACTGATCTTAGACTACACATTTTCATCTAAAAAACAAAGTTCTTTTCATTACCTTGTACCATAAAGTGTTTCCTTTGCAGCCTTTACTCCCTGAAAAAAAATAATGCAAGTATATTGAAGAAAGTGATGTAGAATTTGAGGAGAAGAGCAATGAGAAATAAACAAGGGGAGAATGTGAACATGGGACTCCACTCCACTTGGTTTTATTTGTGTGCTTGGTCATCTGTTTCGTGCTATTAAAATTAATCAATCCTTCTGCTTATTTCTGAAAATCAGGTTCACTGAACTGCAGGAAGCTTTTGGAAGTCTGTAGTCATTTTTGGGGGCTGAAAGTGTCATTGCCTCTCTGTTTTGAATTGACAGATGGTCTGCAGTCTTCAGAAGGCTTGTGTTCCGTTAAGACTTAACAAGGCTGATTGGCCAAAAGATTACAAGCAAGTCATTTGGCCATTGCTATGCAATTCAGACTCACAGCTTGACACAACTGAAAAAAAAAGCTGCATTTCCGAGGGAGGCAGCAGATGAAAAGCCAGTGCTAAAAATCTAGCTAACCCAATGCCTACAATTGCACAATCTGTTATTATTGGCAACCTAGTGGATCCTGTGATCCAATATGTTGAGGAATTTTCAGAGATTTCTAGCAGACAACTCCAGTTAGCTTAAAAACATAGCAATCCTAATACATAAAAAGCACATGTAAATAAAAATATCTTTTAAAATCTCTTCTTCAAGATCTGTTTAGTACAATGAAATGCTCCTAGATTGGGGTTAGGCACTAAATATTCAATAACGATGAATATATAATAAGCAGCAAGTCATCTTCCTTATAGATTTAAGCTAAACATCTGCAATGACCATAATGTGATATGGTTACTGTTTATGTGGCTAAAGCAGCTATTTTCAGAGATTCACTTGAAACCCCAAATATAATAAAATAATCAAACACATAGAATAGTCTATTATTAAAACAGAATAATAATCAGAATTTCTGTAGCCACGTATAACATTAGGATAAACAAATTACTCTTGCATGACAAGTAGTATACTTACAGGCAATGTAGTCTTACAGATAATGTAAGTGTACTGATAATGTACTTTACTAGACTTATTCTTCTAAGTGAAATATTAGCCATTGTATTTTATTGTATTGTAAACTGTCCCTGTGAGATACTGCTTGCTAAACCTTGTTACACTTCTTTTGCTGCTGGTTTGCATCATTTTTAATCTGGATAAAAAAAATATTATACATCTCAAATGTTTTCTCTAGCCACATTCTCTTCCTTTTTTGGCTAATTAGTTATTGCTAATATTTGAGAAATGGCACAACAGGGTATTGAAGACCCGATTTGTGCAGACAGATATACCAATTTAAAATATCTTCAGAGCCTGTAGAGGCTACTAATTTATCTGAAGATATGTGCATCCCTTTTTAAATACGTGCTCCGTAGGAAAATACTTAGGTATACATATCAGTTTTCAGTTACTAGCCACACAATTTTTAACAAAAGGGTTCTGAGAAAAGTATGCCCTGCTTTTTACCTTGCATTCCATGGAGTGGGATAATTCCACACAAAAGGGAAAAAATATCACACAACAAGAACTATCTCAGTAAATAGGGACCCAGAGGAGGAACCACTTGGGGAGAAAATATGGTTGAAGACAATAATAAGATAATGGGTGTATCTACACATGCTATTAATGCACAGCAATAAACTCCAGTGCATGTCATGCCAGAGTTTATTGCTCCCAGGTGCCACATCTACACATGAACTCAGGACCTCAACAGGTTGAGCTGGGTCAGAGCAGCCTTGGCTGGCAGGGGGATCAGGGGATTAGCCCACCTCCCCGGGCTGCTCCAACCCAGCTCAGTATGCTATGGCGGGGCTAACTAGGGCACAAGGCTGCTCTAGTGCAGAGCTGGCCAGCGGGCAGCTGCCATACTGAAGCACCCTTGTTCCCCAGCCAGCCCCATAGGTGTCTACATGTGTGTTGCTGTGGAGCAAGAAGCTCCACCATAAACTAGTACTTGTATTTGCTAGTACTAACTTGTGGCAGAATTATTTTACCTTGTCCTAGTAGCACTGCACGTGTAGACCCTGAGACATTTACTGCAAAGCTAATTAGGGAACTCCATAGGTAAACACCTCATGTGCCCAATGTATCTAACTTCCCCCCATTACCTTGTCTCTCAAAAGCCCTTTTGCCCTTAAAAACTAATATTAAAAAAAGAAAATCTTTACATCATAATTCTATTTCAGGAATAGTAAATAGAAAGTGCTTCAGATCTATAATGGGACACCAAAGATTATTCTAGTATTTATTTTAAGTTGAGATCCAGTAGGACTCTACAGAGGAAATCAATTCGTCAGGCCATGAAATGAAAAGTGCTTTCACTTTTCTTCTTTATGAATCACAGACAAGAGCAGTGTTCATCTGAACTACAAAGCTTTGCATGTATTACAGTACTGAGCAGAAAAAAATAGAGTTGAAGAACCAAAAGTGTCTAGATTTTGATATATATATTATTAAAATGCTCTGGGTGGAGATTAAATTTTCCATGCTTAATATTTACTATTTCTATTGCCTAGAAATAGCAGCTGGAAGCACTGTGTTATACTGTTTAAGAGAATAATCAGTGCCAGTAGAGCTTCTGTTAATCACTGCAGTATTAGTTGAAATGCTGGATTGTAACTTGTAACAATCATATGGTTTACTCAGTGAGAGCACGACACTCAGCTTTCGGAACATTGATGACCAGCCCTGCACTTGAAATGCAATCTGAGAAAAAAAATTGGGGGGAGAACTTCAATAATTGGTCCCTTGTGTACATCACAATTAAATAACATGAGCAGCATGCATCCTAGAAGCTTCAACAATTCCACTTTCTGCACTGGAAGAACAGCCATGTGAAAAAGTTGTGTTAGCTTCCCCATGTTTTCTGCTGAATAATGTAAACCTCACCCATTTAGGGAGATGTAATCTGCTAGAATCATTATTTCCTCCCTTTTAGTCAATATGGGATTTTATCCTGAACTCACTCGCCCCATTAACAAAACTCATACTGACTTCAATGATGCAAGATCAGAAGAGTTATTATAGGGCCCCTCTACACATGCAAGTAAAGGTGCAATGAGATCTAAATGCATGGTCCACACAATCACACCTCCTGCCAAGCCACATGTGCATGGCAGGAGATGTAATTGTGGGATCACACATTAAAACCTATCATATCCTATTGGCAGTGCAGAGGGAGCCCAATCCTGGACTCCCCAAGCAACAGCAAAAAGCAAGCTCCTGAAGCTGGGAGCCCCCTTAGTTGACAGGCTCCCAGCCATGGCAGTGCCCCAAACAACCCTGCAGATGGGAGATGCAGCTGCCGCAGTCTCCCATCTCCAGGGCTGGGAAATTAGAGCTGGCACAGTCTCCCAGTCTTTGGGGTGCATGAAACCTTTGGGGCTGAGAGATCATGGCTGCCTTTGATTGTGTGAAACTCCTGGTGCTGGAAGATCACGGATGCCTATCTCCCAGACTCAGAAGTGCATGGAAATCCCAAGGCTGGGAAATCACAGCTGCCTATGATTGAATGAAACCCCTGGGGCTAGCAGATTGTGGCTGCTGGGGGGTTTCATGTACCCTGGAGACTGGGAGATCATGACACTGTGATCTACCAGCCCTGGAGAGATTGCTTCCGCCCCCACAGCTGCTGAGACCCAGTGTCTGCAGCTGCTTAGGCTGAGAGATCCCTTAGTTTTGGGACTCCCAGACCTGGCTGGGCATAATGCATCCTTGCAGCTGGGGAGCCCCATCATCTGACAGGGCTCCCAGCTGCAGGGGAGACCCTGCTACATATATATATTAAAGCTTGATAGCAACTAGCTATAAAGTTAGTACATATTTTGTGAGACCTAACTTTATAGCTGAAGCTTTTTATAATGAGATAGCTACTTTGCATGTGTACATGGTCTAAAAGGTAATTATGCAATTAACCAATTGATTGCACAATATCAGTAACATGTAGAAGGGGATTCTTAGAAACATAGAAAACAAGGCTGCTAAACAGTTATTCACTGAAGGTCAGTTTTCTTAAAGTCTTTCTTAAAGTCACAAAGATCTCAAATGGTCTTCTAATCCAAGTACCTGTACAAATACAAGATTTACTGTTTATAACCCTTCCTAGACAGAGACTTACCGAGTCTCAAGAAGAAGGGGGCAGGGAATGCACAATTTCCTTTGATAGCTTGCTCCATTGTATGATTGTTACATTTAGAAAGTTTAAGGATTTTTTCTAAAAATTGCTTGGTTCTAGTTCAAACAGGTTGTCACAAGTCCTACCCTCTGTGGCAAGGGAGAATACTAATTGACTCTGTCCTTGGTAGCAGTTTTCAAATATCTAAAAGATACCATAGTGCTCCCCCTCCCTTAAATCTCTTTTTTTCCTAAGAAAGCATACTTTGTCCCTGAAGCCATTCCTTATATGCAATTTGCTTTGCAACCCACTTACCAGTAAATTGTTCCACCTCATTTTTTTTGTTTGTTTGTTTGTTTTGCAAAAACTGATTCATGTAGAGTTTGTGATACATCATTGTCTCTAATTCCTTCTTAGTAGACCTATTGCTAGCTGGAACACCCATCTATAGTCACGCATTTGTTTTTTTCTTCCCTACGTGTAAAATGTTCCATTTGTCTTGACTGAATTTCATTTTGATAACTACTATTACCTCATTCTTTCATTTGTCAAGATCCCTTTGAAGTTTAATCATGTTTGCAACCTAGGGGAGTGTCCAGATGAGTGTGCATGCAGTGCACATGGTGCCACAGACCCATCTGCAGTGCTGCAAACTGCACAGACCGCACATATAGGCATTTGCTGCACTGCTAATTTGCAGCACAGCAGGGTTGGGGGTGGGGGGAAGTGGGCGTTGACACCTGGAGTTCCTCGTGTCAAAATAACCCACGCCTAAAAAAAGTGGAGCAATACAGAACAGTATCGTGTGCCACCCAGAACCAGAGCCTGGTCAACTAGAGCCACACGCTGGCTGCCAGCCAGACTCTGCATGCTGGATCACCACCACTGATACCCTAGGAGGACTCCAGGACCCCAGGTAAGGCTACTAGGGCCAGAAGCCGCTGGGGCCATCATCCTCTACCCCACCCAGGACAACTTGCCATGCACCAGAGCATGCATGCATGCATCGGCATTCCCCAGGAACAAGTAGCAGCAGCCCAACTATGTATTGCTGCTATTTGTCCCCAGAAAAATGTACATATATGCTCATCTGGACACACCCCAGGTGTGCACCTTCTGTAATATGAGCAGTGGACTCTGTATCTTTAATTACAATTTTAAGCAGCAATGGATCTCAAAACAGAGTCCATGGACTCTCACATGAGACTACCAGCCGGTCTGATACAGAGCCATTAATAACTACTTTTCGCTTGCAGTTATTTAACCAATTATGCTTCCACCTAATGGTAATTAACTAGCACACATCTCAGCTCTTCACTTGTAAAAAGGGCATATGGTACTGTGTCAAAAGCCTTCCTAAAGTCTTGTATGTCCAACATATTCCTCTCATCCACCGAATCAATTACCCTGTCAAAGAAGAAAATTAAGTTGTTAAGAACAAATCACGCCAAACAAATCCATGCCCGTCTGGCAGTGACCATTCCATCACCCTCCAGATGCTGTGTCATCTGCAAATTTGATCAGTAAACTCTTTCCTCCAGGTTACACTTGCAAATTGCTTCACCTTTCACAAATGTCCATTTTTGACTAAACGCATGTGCACAGTTTACTCCACAGGCAATTTGACATGTTACATTTATCTCTTATCACTTATATTGTGGTCATTCATTTCAGAATATGAAGTCTGTGCATGGAAAGTCTCAAGGGTCCCTGGATAGAAGAGGAAAACTTGGGAACCACACAGTAAACAACTCCTGTATTTGTTCTGTCACCAGGCAAAACATTTGCCTTCAAAAGTTGTGAACATATACAAAATTAAGTGTGTGAAGAGAACTGTAAATACGAGTTTTCTATAGCAGCAGCCAGAAGGATTTGTTATTTTAATGCAACTTGAATATTTATACTCTGACTTTATACCATAGCTGTCACTCAAAATAGCAAAAATTTGACCACCCTACAGTCATGTTTTTACATGTTCTTGTTCCTCAACAAGAGCTGTAAATGATATAGCTAGAGCCAAGACTTTATCAAAAATTTCAATGAAGGCAAATGATACAACTTTAAAAGCAGGTAGTCAGGATGCTTAAGTAATACATTTCAAGCAGTGCTATTTCAAATGTTATAAGTTCCAAAGGTTCAATTTATTACCATGGTCCCAGATTCTGTAAAGTAAAATTGCTTTTGGCAAAGATTTTAGGATCTAGATTTTACTCAGCAAGGGAAATAAGCAAGAGAAATAATTATTTGCCATAAGTGAGTAAAGTTTGAGCTGATGTCCTAGGGACCTGCTAAATTTAAGCCAAGGATCAAACACTGGTGAAAAAAGCAAATGAAAAACCATAAAGGCTAGAACCAAATCCTGATCCTATTTTCAAATCTCTGAAAAACCATGAATGAAAAAACGTAGGTAAGTCTTCATCACTTCTGGTAGCTTGATCCTAGGATTAAAGGTAAAGTTACAATACTAAAATAGATCTGCCAATACATTTTCAGAGACTTAAGCAGGGTGGAAAAGGATTGCATTTAGAAGCGAAGTAGGTGGAATACGATCTAAATATCCCCACCCCACCCCGCCTCCTCTTTTTTTTTTTCACAAAAACTAAATATTGGAGGAAGCAACTGGAAAGGAAGATGTCCAAAAATAATTCTGCCAGTAATTCTGTTCAAACACAGGGACACAGACAACCTGTGTAGCCTCAAAGTTTTTTTCTATAGTAGCTTCAATTTTTTTTAAAATTATCCCTGTATCTACAGTGTAGACTGTCTATTAGTAATATTACCAGGCAATGTGTGAGCTCACTCTGTTAGCAGTGCAGCAGCAAGGAATTAACATGGTGTTCTGGGTTGTCTTACTCCTGTAGTCATTTTTCCCCTTCCAGAAGATTTTCTTTTTACTTTGGAACATACTAGATACAATGTGATACTAATGACTGTAACAATAGTTGGGAAAGAAAGTAACATTTCCTAATTTGCTCTTTTTTTTTAACACACAGAACTCTTAGAAATTAAGATTTTTAATATTAAGATTAAGAATCACAAACACTGTTTAAGATTAAGGACTGTCAGATTGACCCCTTGCTTTACTGTGGCAGGATGATAAAAGACATCTGTGATTATTGTTTACAATATCTTTGTTAAGAAATGTAACAACATTAAGTTGGAAATTAAAAATTCTTTACACTTGCTGCATCTGTCAGGATCAGTTTGGGGTCCTGAGTTCCTTCTGAAGCATTAATTACATTACTAAAATCTAAAGCAGCTACAAGAAAAAGCAGTCAACAGACACTGCTCTAGTATGAATATCTGTTCTTCTAATAACACCAAAGAACCCTCAATTTCAATCCTGTAGCAAAAGGATTTTGTCTGAATGGAAAATATAGCATTTAGATGCATTTGAAGAGGAAGAGTAACCTGTATCGTAAGAATACACAAAAATACCATTCTATCAATAAAGGTCAGTACCTCTATTGTACTTGATCACTTCAGCATATGAATTTCTCCCTAGACAATTTAGAGGAAATGGAAGGGAAAATAACGAAATCATTGGAAAAATGGTTACAGATGCCATCTGGTTCTCACAGATGGGCCTGTACTGCAGGTCTCGTACATTACAGTTCCTTTTCCTGTCACTCATATAGGACTTCGAAGTAGATGAAGAAAAAGAAGCAATGACACCATGGAGTACACTTACTGAAGTGTGTGCAGGAATTTAGTCACAAAGTCCCCATTAACATTAAACACGAGTCAAAGAGATAATAGCCCAGACTGATGACATTTTATCTGTAAGAGAGAGAGAGAATTTATTTAATATATCAGGTTAAAGTTTTAAAATTTCATCAAGATGCCAAAATGATTTGCCACAGTTTCTTCTTGTGAATATCAACATTTTCAAAGAGGGGGGAAATGTGTAGTAGGCATATATCATAGCTCTGTATAGGTAGACCATATGACAGGCCAAACAAATGATTTCATTCTCAAGATGCATGTGAAGTCAGGGGCAATCTCCATTTTAGAGATGATGGCTTGGGGGGAAAGCCTGTAAATAACTTGCCCAAATGTCAGCCAGGCAACCTATAACAAATGAGTAATTGAACTATCATCATTTATGTCCAGTAAGTTACTTGAATCAAAAGACTGTAATTTCTTCTACACAAAGAACTAGTTCCACTCCCGGTTAGGCAGTTAGACCCCCTCCTGGAAATCTTTGGGTTTATTTTTGTAATACGTACACCTTTGGTTTGAGACTAAGTCACCATGTTTGAGAAAAGAGTGCCTACCCACCTTTTGCATCGATGACAGCCTTAGAACTTGAGGTGAAAAACTGTTCTATTAGCTGTTTACAATAATACCACCTCACCCCTACATAGTGCTACCCACTTCTAAATCTTAAAGCACTTTATAAAGACACTAAGTATCATTAGCCCCATTTTACAGAAAGGAAAACTAAAGAACAAAAAGGTAAAGAGACTTATATCATCCAGGAGATCAATACAGAAACCAGAATGGAATCCATTTCTTCCAAGTCCCAGTCAGTTCCCTGTCTACCAGGCCAGATTGCTACCTTTTAAGGTACTGACAGAAGTGACATTTTGTCACAAAATTGGCCCCCTAAAAGTGCTCTACAGCCATACCCTGACAGAAGAGCATGGCTGCAGAGCACTTTAAAAGTGTCCAGTTGCACTAGAAATGAACTCTTGTTTCATGAGGGTTCTTATGAAGGCTCTCCAAAGCAAAGTGCCCTATAAGCTTCTCTCAGTACCTGTCTAGGAGCAGGGCTGGGCTCATGCAGCCCAGCCCCAGCCCTGGTGCTGTCTTCAGGATGCAGGGGGGAGGGGGGAAGGAGAGGTGGAAAAGTGAAGGGCGGGAGCTCAGCCTGGGGTTTTCCCAGCCTGTGCTGGAGGTGGGGGCATAATCCACCTGCCCCACTCTAATGCAGGCCAGGCAAACCCCAGACTGAGTTCCCTATCCTCTTTTCTCTCCCTTCCATTCTGAAGACAGCACTGGAGCTTGGAGGGGAGGCAAGGACAAGGAAGCGAGGCTGCAGACATGGAACCAGCTCCAAAGTGGAGCTTGATTTCTCCTCCCCCTCCAACCTCTGTTTGGAGTGGAGGAAGTCACTGTAATTCATGGCACTTCCTGTGAAGCACCATGAGTTACAGCAGGGAGCTGCAGATCTGTCAGAACCCTTAGTTATGATTTGTTCCAATTCTCATTAGAGGTCAGTGCTATACTGACATTTTAACACTTTGGTGCATATACATTCTGTGATGAGTATTTACATTTTAGTACAGAATTCCAGATATCGGTGCTTTTTCACTAAATTTTAATTTATAACCATATCTCCTCTCCCAGTAAAATAATAGCTATAATGCCATACAGGAAATACACTCGTTAGTTTTGCTGCTCAGATATTATTTAGGGAGTTATGGTTGTCACTTGTGCAAGAGGTTATTTAGCTTTAATTTGGGAGCAAAGATTAGTTCATTCAAGAACATTAATAGTATTTGCTCATTTTGAGGAGGAAAATATAAGTTTTAATTGAAATTAATTAAAAATGTTAAACTGCATCAATGAGAAAGGAAGACTAATGAACTTGAAAGCACATTGCCTGTCAATACCTCTCATATGCGATTACATTAAATGCTTTGCAGTTTTTTCCCTGCTACAAATTTCAATAGCCAAATTCTCTTTTATGTTAAAGCCATGATGGACATGTATCATGGAGGTCAGAAGCTACCGTGGATTTACGGGGGTGGAAATCTAAGCAAAGTTTGGCCTGTTAATTTACATTACAAAAGTGAATAAATTACAGTTTCAATTGATGTTTCAATCTTTTCCTGTTCAGGAAAGCATTTAAGCATGTGCTTATATTCCATTGCTTTGAATGAGACTTCAGCACATGCAAATGAGTCTTTCCTGAGTTTACATGTTTTCCTGGATCAGAGCTTATAGCTCCAATGCCAACAAAATTAATACTGAGGATCCCACTAACTTAAATGTTATACAGTCAATTGCTTAATATCTTAAACATTATCAAATTATACCCAAGTCTTAATTGTAAGCATGTTAAAATATACTTTGGAACACTTTTTCTTCTCTATACAAAGGAAAACTAGATTGACACTGATCCTACTAAAATAACCTGGAATTTTTCCATCAAATTAACTGGGAGGCAGAATGGACTCCATCTTATCTAATTTTCTTAAAAGTACCCACTACAGATAAAATAGATGCTTATTTGCTGAAAACATTTCTTAAAAGTAAATTTCTAAGAGGGCTAAAGAGATTCAAATTCTCTCTCAGTCTAACTCACAGGTTGGATCATCAACTAATTTAGTATTCGTAGTTTAGTTCATCTTTTCATACAGATGTTTCAGAAGGAATAAATGTCATAATATTTATGGAGATAGAAAGGAATTAGGGTACTGTCACCAGCCAGATAGGCTTGTGACAGGCAAGTACAATAAAAAGTTTGCCACTGAGCTCTGGAAAAACATTTTTGTCCTCACCTACACAAGCCTTATTTCACTACTATGTCTGCCCTTTGCACCCATGGTAAGTTAATGCTAGACTATATTGTGGTTTAGGAAAGCAAGGGAATGAGGAAAAAAGTCTAGGAAGTCATGCAATTCAAGGATGAGTCCTTATCTGGTATAAAGCAAATTAAGTGTGGTCCCAAACTGAAATGGAATTCTATATATGCTTAATTGCTTTCAAGAATTTGAAGAATTCATTGCCTATAAAAGCTTGTCAAAAATCTAATCTCAGCCATGCACTTGGTCCCAAAAAAGGTATCAAACACAAAAATATTTGCCTCCCACAACCTATTACCTAAGTATTTCAGGTTCCCAGTTACACAGAAGGGGGATATGCATACATTTTCGAGACCTGATCTACAATCAGGAAGCTTAAGCCATATGATTGTAGATTGGGTCCTGCTTGTGCAAATGTTCATGCTGGGTACCACACTAGGAACCCAATCTAATAGGTCAGTGTGGGGGAAGGGCCATGGGTCTGCAGAGGTGGCTGTACAGGGGTGGAGGGGGTCAGGAAGCAAAACAAGCCCAGTCAGGAAAGGGGGAGGAGGAGGAAGAGTGCAGTCCCAGGGCTAGGATGAGCACCTGGGCTTTCCCAGCCCTTGGACTGTACTCCAAATGTGTATAGACATTCATTGGATGGGTTAACCCAATCTCCAATATAGCTTAGTTCACTTCCTCAGATGAACTAAATTAGATTGGGCCAGCCACTTTTTGCCCCATCTCACCTCCCCGAACATCTGTACAGACTAATGCTTAGATTGACCTAACCTAAGTTAGGTTGATCTACACGTAATAATCTGTATGTATCCGAAGTTGGCAGGATTTCATTTTTTTTTAAACAGAAAAAAGGCCTTTTCTAAATTGAGTTTGTTGGGAGCAGGGAGTGTTAGACACTTCAGGAAATTTTGGACAAAATTTGAATAGCCAGGTAAATTACCATAAACAAATTTTGTCAGACATTTAATAAGTTTAATTTGCCAAGGATATTAATAAAAAGATGGCTCCTTTTCCAACCCTTTCAAAGCTAATTTTTGAGTTTGCCATGAAATAAAATAATTTTTAAACTTCTGTAGTTACACAAATGTTGCTGTTGAACTCAGTATTAGGTACACATACAACTACTAAAATCTCTATGAAATTGAAGTGCTTAACATATTATTTGTGTTCTTATGATCTTTGTCTAGATAATTTTACCCTGATAATAATTTGGTTTTAGAAGGAGATCTAGTGAAAAACCTATGGCTGCACCACAAAACCATGGGTAATTTGGAAGTCATGCTTCACTCTGACAGGGCCCATTTTCACTTAGGAATGAAACCATATGAATGTTAAAATCTTCAATAACTTTGGAATTTTTATTGGTTTTGGTAACTATTTCATACCACAATAATCTTGCAGGAGCTCTCAATTCATCCAAAAATACTGTCTGTATTACTGAGTAAAAGTCTTGGCCTACAATGTGAATGAGTGTAAGTTGCAAGACTGAAGCGTGCAATTATGTTATGATTTTGGGTACCCAGAAGACACTTCTGGTTGAAGTGCTGAAGAGTTTCTGGGGGAAAAAAATTAGTTAATTCCCTGTATTTTTAGCTGTTACTTGAAATGTTTGGTTTCTATGAAAAAGTAGATTTGAGGATTTCAGGGTCCTAGCCTGTTATAGACCAATGTTATATAATAGGAAAGGAATAAAACTAGACTAAGCATTAAATTAGTTACAGAGTTACAGAGATGAAGATCAATCATTGTGGTCTTCTTTCCAGAATAACAGGACACCTTGCTAAAGGTCATGTTTCTTACTCTATTTTACTGATGCTAAGTTAGAGGTAAAGAATTTTTGCTATTGACCTTTTGTAAAACAAGGAAGAGTCCAAACTGTCCCAGGGGAGCTGGGATGCTAAAGGAACCCCAAGTCAGTACGGGGTCCTACTCACCTCCTACAGGGCCGGAGGAGCCAGGGGAAGCGGACACGCTGAAGACACTGGCACGGGTAATAAGCCGGGCTTTTATCCTGCTGCGGCAGAGCAGTGGGGGCAGAGGACACCTCCCAGAGAGAATAAGAAGCGACTGCGCCACAGCAGCGGGGCAGCTGAAGAGAAGAGACCATGGGAAGGAACTCCAGAGTGGAGGAGATCAGCTGCCGCTTGGGGCTGCAACAGGAGCAATGACCGGAGCCAGCGCGGGCTCTGAGAGAGCCGACAGCACAGCTGGCAGCGCTGCCGGCAGCGGGACTAACTCCAACACCGGCTGCAGAGCCAGAGGTGAAATTGACTACGGCCCAGGCAGTAGAGCAGCCGGAAGGACTGGCGGTGTCTGGGGCAGCAGAGCCCCGAGGAAGATTGATGACGATGCAAGCTGCCACACCGGTGAAGCAACCGGAGGCACTTGGACTAGCAGAGCCAGTGAGGGAACTGGCTACACCATAAGCTGCATAGCCAGTGGAGGAACTGGCTGTGCTGCAGGCGGCCGGGCCGGTGAAGGAACCGGCTGCTTCAGCAGCAACCAAGTCTGGGCCGGGACGAGCAGCCAGACTAAGGAAGGAGCCGAGGCAGAAGGTCCGGCTGGCGGCCCCGGTGAATGCCATATTGAGCCAGAGACTAGAGCAGACAGCTGGCAGGTGAGGAGAGAGACAGCGATGGGGCTGGGACATTGAGGAAACCCGAAGCTGATAGGATCGCAGGTGGCGAATGGCTGGGGTGTAGGGAAGGATGGAGCCCCAAGGCCGCCTGCTGGGAACCGTGCCCCCGCTGGTGGCTACCTCAAGGGAGGACCCCCCACACTGAGATTACGTTCAAAGTCATGGCAGGTGAGTTCAGGGGGCCTCCTGACACCAGCAGAGGTAGGCACCAGGTCCCACCTGTAAGCCCAGGACCCGCAAGATCTAGGGCCCGGGCAAAGGTGACGTGGGAACACTTCCTAAAGTGGAATCAGTTACACAAACCAATAATAGCTATGAACTACCCATCATCTGCTCATATTGCTGAACCCGTCATCCTAAGAAATGGAATGCTGTCCTGGTGGTAGCAGCTAATATAGATGTAAGTTCAATAAGTGTCTTGTATATAAAAAAGTAGTCAAAGAGATATTGAAATATTTTTAATTCCAGCTAATGTACAACTTGAACCAGCCTCCTGCACTCTAAACAAGACTATGCAATGCCATGATGAGGGATAGGATTGAATGACACTTCAATGAACTTTTGTGAAGGGTGAATGTAGCTGCCGGGCATCAAACATCCTACCTCGGGCTTCCTTGCTCCAAGGATTTGCAGTTATCCGGCTTGCCGTTGCACGTAACTTTAGGGAAGGTCTCTCGCCGCACCGTGGTCCGCCCCTTCTCACCTGCCATGACTTTGATCTTCCAGTGGGTGGGGTTCCTGCAGTACGGTTACCCTCTTCAGCTACCTACGGTAGAGATCTTCTGTGAGGCTCCTCCTCCCCTTTCACCTCACCCTTATCCTGCCCAGCAGATCTTGGTGTTCCTGTTGCTGCTCCCTCAGGCACGCCACCGATGAGTTCACCTTTTCCTCACTCCCCCTTCCACCACGCCTCAACCCCTTCAGACCCGGGGTAACATAACCAAAAGAAAACTCTCCTGAACTTAAACACGGCTTGCTGCCTAATGATGTCAGGGCCTCTGCCCCCCTGTCCCTCTATCAAGTCACTACCTGTGACTCAGCTTGCTAGCCCTCACTCTCCAGGTCAGCTACCTACCACTCCTTGTCCTGCCCCCACTGATGTAACCCTCTTCCAGGGTTCTCCCTGACACAGATCCCTCTCTCGGGGTCCACACCGCCCTGCCATCCCTTCTCCGGGTCTTCCTAGGGCTGCAGCCTCTCTCCCGGATCCACCCCCGACCGCAGTCCTCTCTCTGGGTCTTCCTCAGGTCACGGATCTCTCCACACTGCCGCAGCTCTCTCCCTGCTCTTCCCCAGCCCACCCGCTGCAGCTGTGCTGTCCTCCAGCATCTGTTCTCCTCCGAGCTCTCTCTCTCTCTTCTGCTCTTCCCTGGCTCACCCGCTGCAGCCGCACCATCCTCCGGTGTCCATTCTTCTCCAGGATCTCTCTCTCCTCTGGGGCATGCGCCAGCAGTGAGCTCAGGTTATCCGCACCTCCAGCAGCCTCTATCGGCCCAACCTGCTCCTGGCAGCCACTTGCATGCCCCGCTCTCTGCCACAGCCGTCTCCTTTATCCCTGTCAACCAATGGGCTCCGCTGACGTCACCCGCCGTCCACAGGTGATTTAAATCTTCGTCTTGGCTGCACATGGGCTTCTCTGGCGATCCCTCAGCTCCTGCAGTAAGTAACTTAAATTTTCCTTTTTCTTTTCTTTCTCTTCTGTTGCCCATTTCTGCCTCCATGGCTCCTTCCAGGAGCTCCACAGTTTCCTTGGGGCTTCTTCCTCTGTGACACAACCCCCACCTTAAGCTGCCTTGGGGAAGTTTCTTTGAGGGTATCACTACCCTGCCTGTCTCCGCTGTTTTGTCCTCCTGCTTGGAGTCCATTATGGTTTCACGAGGGGTCTTGGCATATCTGGAAAGAAAGTTCACCATTATGTTGTTTACCCCGGCCTGGTGCATTATTCGGAACTTGTATGGTGGTAGTGCCAAAGCCCATCATGTAATTTGCGCGTTATCCATCCTTGTGGTGTTGAGCCATTTTAGCGGAGCATGGTCCATGATCAAGACAAAATCTCACCCCAGCAAATAATACTTGAAATGTTCTACTGCCCATTTTATGGCTAGACACTCGCGTTTGATCGTGGCGTACCTTGTGTCAGCTGGTAGCAACTTTTGACTGGCGTATGCCACTGGTCGTCTCACCCTGCCATCATCTTGTGTGAGAACTGCTCCTCTGACTGTATCCGATGCATCTGTCTGCAAAATAAATGGTTTCTCAAAGTTAGGGGCGTGTATCACTACATCTTTACATAGCGCATCCTTCAGGCTCGTGAAGCTTCTCGCCATGTCTGAAGTCCAACTTATCTTTTCACCCTGAGGTCCCTTTAACGCATCTGACAAGGGTGTTGCTAGGTCTGAGAATTGTGAGACGAACCGTCAGTAATAATTTACCAATCCTAAGAAGGATCGAAGCTGTTTCGGTGTTTGTGGCGATTGAAATTTCTTAATAGTTTCCACTTTATCGGCTTAGGGCCATATGGTCCCTTGACCCACCAGAAACCCTAAATACTTGGTTTGTTGTTGGGCCAAAGCACACTTTTTGGGGTTGGCTGTTAATCCCGTCGCCTTCAGCTCCCGTAACACCACTCTAAATGCTCTTACATGTTGTGTCCATGTCTGGGTGAAGATCACGATATCATTGATATATGTGGCCGTGTAATCTGTGTTGGGTGCTAAGACTTTTTCTATCAATCGTTGAAATGTTGCCGCCGCCCCATGTAGCCCAAACGGCATCTTTGTGAACTCATATAAGCCCCACGGTGTGCTGAAAGCTGTCTTGGGCCTATCCGGTGGGGCCACCAGAATTTGCCAGTAGCCTTTAGCTAAGTCTAGGGTGGATATAAACTTAGCAGACCCAATCCTCTCCACTAATTCCATAACGTGCGGCATAGGGAAGGTATCAAATATAGCAATTTCATTCAAGTGCCCGTAATCTATGCATAGTCTCAAAGTGCCGTCAGGTTTAGATACTGGCACTACGGTGCTTTGCCACGGGCTTCTTGAGAGCCTGATGACCCCTAACTCTAGCATCTTGTCTACTTCTTCCTTTATTGCCTGTGTCAGATGGTGGGGTATGGGCCTCCATCGGTCCCTCACTATGGTCCCGGGAGGCGTTTGTATGTGGTGATAAGTACCCTGTACCTCCCTTGGTTCCTCCCGGAAGGTCCCTTTGAATTCTTTTATGATCTTCCAGACCTCTTCTTTCTGTTTGGGGCTCAAAGATTCTCCTACTCTTATTGGTGGGTCCCGTGATTCTGGTTTAACCTTCCTCCCTTATGGCCCATAGTCTTCCTCCTCCAAATAGGTGGCCCACCTTTCAGGCTGCTTCCACTCCCGTAATAGGTTGATGTGGAAAATCTGTTTAGGTTTGCAATGTCCCAGCCAGAACACCTCGTAGTCAACAGTCCCTACCCTCCTCACAATTTCAAATGGGCCCTGCCATTGTGTTAGCACTTTACTGGCAGAGGTGGGTAGCAACACCAGCACCTTCCATCCCAGCTGGAACTCCCATGACTGGGCTCGCCTGTCATACCTCTCTTTCTGCTGTTGTTGGGCCTGCTGTAGATTTCGGGTGGCCATTTCACATACTATCTGAAGCCGCCGTTGGAACGCCTGTTGGTATCTGGAGGCGTTCTGTCCCTGTGCACACAGTAACTCCCACCCTTCTCTTAGCACTTGTAACAGCTCTCTGGGGCAGTGCCCCAACACTAATTCAAATGGTGAGTACTTCAGAGAATCGGAAGTGGTGTCTCTCTAGTACAAATAATATTAGGGGAACTATCAAATCCCATTCCCGGGGATCGCCCTGAAGGCATCGGTGCAGTACCCTTTTCAAGGTCCCATTTAGTCTCTCCACTAACCCGTTTGTTTGGGGATGGTAAACGGATGTGCACAATTGTCGAATCCTCAGCGTCTTTAACACCCCCAACATAAAGTTGCGCCCTTGATCGGTTAGAATCTCTTCTGGAATGCCCATGCGGGCAATCCATTTTATCAATTCCTCCACTATTTTGGGTGCCGTCACCGTTCGTAGGGGTACTGCCTCTGGGTACCGCATGGTGTAATCAATGATCACTAGTAAATACTGGTTACCAGCACTACTCTGTGGCAAAGGCCCTACCACATCCATTGCTATTCACGCAAACGGGGCCCCTATCACTGGCAAGGGTTATAGCGGAGCCTGAGGTGGCAGCTCCTCCCTCGTTTTTTGGCATTTGGGACACGCTGCGCACCATTTCACTACATCCTCTCCTAACCCAGGCCAGAAAAACCACCAAGCGATCCTGGCTCTGGTTTTACCCCTTCCCATGTGACCTCCGGCTGAGGTGGCATGGGTCAGTTGCCAAATGATTCCCCGGAAACATGTAGGAACTACGAGTTTCATCTGCTCGGTCTGCCCCTCCCGACGCAGTAGTACACGATAAAGGAGGTTGTTCCTCACCTCGAAATGTGGTCGTCCTAGTGTCAGCTCGGTGTCTGATGTTGACGTGTCACCTGGGGGTGTAGACCATAACCCTCGCAATTCCTCATCTTCTGCCTGGGCTTCTTTGAACTGCCAGCTATTGACCACTGCTTGGAGATCTACTATCCCACGCTTGTCATCGCTTTCTGTTCTTTCTCCTGGCTCTCCTATCCAGCCCTCTGCATTGTTTAACTTCCTCGCCGCGGCCTCTCTATCCCTAACCCTTTCCAAGGTATCATATAATGGGGGCCAATCGCGCCCCAATAACATTTCACAAGCCAGTTGCAGCGCCAACCAAACTAACAATTCCCCTCGATGTTCTATTACCCTTAGGGAGATCCACTGATGTGGGAACTGTTGTGTCTTACCGTGCAAGCACAAGACCCTCACTGGGGTATCCTGTCGCCCCCGGTAAGGCCTAACCAACTTGGCCCTCACTAGCGACTGCGCACACCCAGAGTCCAACACTGCCCTCACTTTGTGGTCACCCACTTGTGCCCAGATGGTAGGTCGCCCCCAGATGGCATCCTCCCTACCCTGCCCAAAGCTACAATCCATGGGCTCTCCCTCCTGTGCATCCCTGTGGTTCTCTGGTCCCCTGTGGTTCCAATGTTCTGGTCGCCATCGTTCTTGGGTACAGTTCGGGCACTCTCTGGTGAAATGACCCATCTTCCCACAGTGGAAGCAGACCATATCACGCACTGGGCCTCAGAGGGGTCCTTTCTTCCTCTCGACCTCCTTGACCATCCCTGTCATGGGATTTGTAGGGAGCCTTTCTTTCATGAAGAATTCCTCAGAGACTTCCTCGCAGGAAGATGGGGAGTGCTGTCATACCCATTGCTGCATCCGGCTATCTAAATCATCCAGAAATTGCTCCAAGATTATCAGGTCTATTACGGACTCTCAGTCGTGTGTGGCCAGATTAATCCATTTCCCAAATAGATCGTGCAACGATTGTAACAGAAGCCTCGGACGCCTTTCTTCTGCCCCATTCTTGGCCCGAAACTTGCGCCGGTAGTGCTCAGGATTGATTTCAAGCCGGTATAACATGGCCATTTTCACTGCGTCGTAATCACATGCCTCATCTGTGGGCATAGCTCGATATGCCGCCTGGGCCTTTCCAACCACGAGTGCCCCTAACTGGCCTGCCCAGAAAACTTTATCTAGGCCAGTGATGATGGCGTGGCGTTCAAAAGCCTCATTGTAGGCCTCGGGGTCATCTCTGCTAGTCATCCGTGGCATTTTGAAAGCTGAGGCACTCGGTCTCATCCATTCCTGCTGTCATTGCAATAACTGCTGTTGTGAGTCTACAATCTGTGTCAGCAGTTGGAGGTTCTGGCTTAAGGCATCGGGAGGGGCTGCGATCAGTGGCGGCACTGCCAACTGATCATCCATACCCGGTTCCTCTTGGAGGTTCCCAGCCAAAGCATCACTTTGTAGCCACTGGGTGTCGAACATCCTACCTTGGGCTTCCTTGTTCCGAGGATTTGCAGGTATCTGTCTTGCCGTTGCAGGTAGCTTTGGGACAGGTCTCTCTCCACACCGTGGTCTGCCCCTTCACATCTGCCACGACTTTGATCTTCCAGTGGGTGGGGTTCCTGCAGTGTAGTTACCCTCTTCAGCTACCTATGGTAGAGATCTTCTGTGAGGCTCCTCCTCCCCTTTCACCTCACCCTTATCCTGCCCGGCAGATCTTGGTGTTCCTGTTGCTGCTCCCTCAGGCACGCCACCGATGAGTTCACCTTTTCCTCACTTCCCCTTACATCACACCTCAACCCCTTCAAATCCGGGGTAACATAACCAAGAGAAAACTCTCCTGAACTTAAACACGGCTTGCTGCCTAATGACGTCGGGGCCTCTGCCCCCCTGTCCCTCTATCAAGTCACTACCCGTGACTCAGCTTGCTAGCCCTCACTCTCCAGGCCAGCTACCTACCACTCCTTGCCCTGCCCCCACTGGTGTAACCCTCTCCCAGGGTTCTCCCTGACACGGATCCCTCTCTCAGGGTCCACACCACCCTGCCGTCCCTTCTCCGGGTCTTCCCAGGGCTGCAGCCTCTCTCCCGGATCCACCCCCGACTGCAATCCTCTCTCTGGGTCTTCCTCAGGTCACGGATCTCTCCACGCTGCAGTGGCTCTCTCCCCACTCCTCCCCAGCTCACCCACTGCAGCTGCGCCGTCCTCCGGCATCCGTTCTCCTCCAAACTCTCTCTCTCTTCCACTTTTCCCTGGCTCACCCACTGCAGCCGCACCATCCTCCAGTGTCCATTCTTCTCCAGGCTCGCTCTCTCCTCCGGGTCCCACGCCAGCAGTGAGCTCGGGTGATCCGCGCCTCCAGCAGCCTCTGTCGGCCCGGCCTGCTCCCAGCAGCCACGTGCACGCCCCACTCTCTGCCGCAGTTGTCTCCTTTATCCCTGTCAGCCGACGGCCTCTGCTGACATCACCCGCCATCCAAAAGTGATTTAAATCTTCATCTTGGCTGCGCGCGGGCTTCTCCAGCAATCCCTTGGCTCCTGCAGTAAGTAACTTAAATTTTCCTTTTTCTTTCCTTTCTGTTCTGTCACCCGTTTCTGCCTCTGTGGCTCCTTCCGGGAGCTCTGGAGTTTCCTTGGGGCTTCTCCCTCTGTGACAGTGAAATATATTCAAATAAGCTTCAGCTAATGACGGGGAAGTGAAGAAGGAGAATATAAAGCAATCCTACTTTCTATTCAAGTAAAGAGCAGAATTCTGGACAAGTTCTTTGAAATAAGCATTTCATTATTGTCACCTTTCCTGCAAAAACCATCAGCAACAAAACCATCAGCATTCTGACAAGACAAAGTAATGCTTATCATTAAATGGGAAAGATGCAATAACTCTAAAATTTGATGTACAAAGTGATTACAAACGTTAACTAGTTAATCAGTAACAACTAACCAGTTCTGACCAGCTGGTCAGAAACAAAAGGCAAAAAAGTCTTCAAAACTATTTAACAGTATTAGTTGGACGAAATGTTAAATTTGCTTATGAACTATGGAAATCTGTAAAACATGGTATACATAGATTGTTGCTAATGGGGTAGTCATTTCTCTTTTGAAAACCTGGCAAAAGAAAAAATAAGTAGCAGAAAGTACAGACCATCTTCAAATAATTATCTTCTAATTATACAGGATTTTTATCTAGAACAGCCAAAAATTCTTACAAATGAAGTGATGTGCGCAGAAGTGATATGCAGCTTCACCTGTAACAACAACATTTCATTTCATATCTTCTTGGTCTTTTGTAAATCCCTGTCTGTTTGTAAGCCATTCTGGAGCCAGTGCCATCTTCTAATGGTACTTGTGCAGCACCTAGCACAGTGGGGTTTTGTTCCAAGATGACAGCAGTAATATACACAATACAGCTTTCCAACCCTCCCTGCCCCCAGCCAAAAAGAGAGAGGCACATCTCTAAGATGAACTGCAGAGAATGTCAAAAGTACCTCATGAGTACTCCACACATGTTCCTTTGGGGTCCCCTACACAAGTACACAAATACCACTCCAGTCTGATTCTACTTACCTTATGAGATTTGGTAAAGTAAAATCATAGAGGTAACAGGTCTACATACCAAAACAGAAAAATATCTGTAGTAAGAGCCTGAAGTATGAAAATATATGCAGCATAAACCATTACCGAGAGTAATATTAAAACATAAAAAATAAGAACCACAGTGATCAACAGTAAAAAAGAAGTTGTTTCACAAAATGCAAAAGGTAACTCAAGATATTCCTGTCAGAAACCCAAGTTTACCTGAAACCAAGACATTGGAATTCACCAATACTGTACATTAATCACGTTAAAAAAGAGAGGGAGAGAGAGAGAAGAGAAAGGGGACTGAGCAGCACACAGTGGCAGTACATAGACTGCACAAGCTACCCAACATAACTGAATCATTCAGAGAGAGCTGATTTGGAAACTGATTCTCATTTGCACTAAAGTTGCTTGTATAGACCAATGTGGCACCTCAGTCCCTAAGCTATGTGCAGTTATGTCTTCATTTCTGGAAGGAGAAAAAAGGAACAATTGACTGAGTACAGTGGTCTTAGAGGCTAAGGCTTCAGGTAGAGTATATCTGCCTAATGATTCTGCAACACTTCATGAAATGAAGGTACACGAGTGACAACCTGCAGAAAGGTTTAGGATATATGTTGGGTATGCTTTGTTCATCTAAATGAATCAGACTAAGAGTAGTGCTCAGCCTTGTTAGCTGGCCCATGGGGAGTACTGTGGGATGGATGACATGGCCCTGCAGCCAGATTCGGTGCATGGAGTCAGGCCAGTGTGTGGGGTAGGGCTGCAGCCATATATATTGTGTGTGTCAGGCTCAGGCTGGCATGGCAAATTGCACTCAGACTGACCCCACACCACTTATACAGTATATAGGGCTGGAAGGTTAAACCTCACTGGGCTGAGGTATGAAAGAATTATATTTTTTTCTTATATTTGCCACATAAGAAGCAAATGTTTGCTGTTGCTAGCACATAGCAAAATATATACTTAAGGATTTTAGAAACTATTCCTAAAGTGACAAAGTCAGTGACTCCAAAAGGGAAGTGTAGAGGATAGCATAATGATTCTTTTGTGGCGAGTGATTTTTGAAGCTTTGGGTCAGGAATATCTGAAGACTGAAGTAAGTTTCTTAAACTTAAAAAAATAAAAGATGCTGACCTTATATGAATGTTACTCCCATGCTGCAGTTTTGAGAGACATGAATGATGTTTTTATAAATGCATCCGGAGCATTCTGAGCCTTTTTTTTTCAGGTGCATGAGAGGGAGTCTTCTAGCCCTCCTGGAAACCAAAGTGAAGTATTATCCAAAGTGGAAAGAGGGATGACCTTGTTGAATTCTTTAAAACACAGGAGTCAAAATCTGATCATCATATGTAACTCAAACCATGGTGAGTTATGCTTGACTGTGTAGTAATAGACAATATGTTGGCTGTTTAGGAATAGACATACTGCATGATTTTTCAAAGGTGCTCAGCACCTTTAGCTCAATTTCAATAGGATTTGTGGTCACTTAGCACCTCTTAAAAAATGTCAGGACATTTCAAAGCTAGTGATCTATTATGCCAGAGAGCAGAGAAAAACTATTATTACTCAGAGTATCTTAATTGGTTAAAAAACTGTATTGTTGTTTCCATAATAACTTTAACATGTTCAGCATTTATCCTGAAACCATAATATCTATCTGAAACAAGTGGACTAGAGTATAATTAAACTCATTTTACAGTTAATTGTGGTCAGAGAAGTGAAATATTTTTTCAAGGCCACTCAATGATTCAGTGACAGATTTCAGATTAGAGCCAACCCATCCTGACTCGCAATCTTGTCCTTGTTTCCTCAGACCATGTCACTTCTATGTACCAGTATGAGTATGACAAACCTTGTCAAAATGGTTCAAGTTCTAATTTTAGGTTTGATCTCATATTTACTTTTCATCTTCTGAGAAGCAACATGGTAAATTTAGAAATAGATCGTTAAAAAAAATCTGCTTCAGGGGAAGCCTAAATCTACAATATTTTTATTGTAAATACACAACAGTTGTTAATTGTTGGTGTCTTTTCCATTGTAGATACTAATGTATGGTTTCCACAGAGGTAGCAAGAAATACCATGGACAGTAAGAGTTTGGCCCAATCAAGAATCAATATATGATATGTATTGACAATCCCCGTAAATTTAATGAGCAAGGAGAAATCAAACTGAATCTTACTTATTAAGTGTTTCAAGTTTGTATCTCTCACATGAAGTGAGATAAAACATCGATTCATCCTGTTCATCCTGATAATACACTATGTCAAAAGGGCTATCTATAGTGGAAGAATGCAATGAGATTCCATCATCTCCTGAATTTAGAGCATCTTATGAAACTTCAAAGCTATCTTCCAAAATAATTTGTTATTTGAAAATGGAATCTCCAAGCACAAGAAATTTCAGATTTGTTTTGACAGTCTTGCATAGATTGTAGGGAAATAAATGCTATAGATAAATAAATATCATCAGGGCAGAATTTAGTGTTGAAGACATGTTGCAATGATGTTGCAAGATATCATGCTAAGAAAAATTAATTGTCTGAGGCTAAGACTATTATATATGCAAATACATAGTCAAACAAACATTTTCATGATTAAATTATGGTTAATTATGAATAAATTAACAATCAGCATGGAAGAAAACTGGGTTTTCCCAGGTTAATATTCCAGACACTGAAAAAAAAAAGAACACACAATCTAAACTGCAATTGTTTAGGGTATGAGGAATATTTAAGTCTCTCATCTGATAAAAGATGGGCTTTCAAACATCATATAAACAGGTCACAGAGAAACACACCCTTATCCAGTAGATGTAGAAGTAGTGCATAACACCCCCCAATAGTACCCTGGGATCTGTGACAGTGAAAAAGGTAAGAAAAAAAAGCATATGGATTATTACCAAGGGTACAAGCAGCAAAAGTAAATGTTTTATCCTTTTCTTTTTAGCTGCTTTGCAGTTTGTTTGTGGTATTTATGTCAGCCTAGGTAAGGCACTGCAGCCAGGCAACTAGACAAACAACCACCTAAGCAGGGCCAGCTGACCCTGAGCCAGCTCACTGGTTCCAAAGCTGTTCTTAAGGAGCTCTTGCAGCACCTGGCCCCTACTACACAAGAACCTGGCCTTAATCTGTGTGTGGTTCTGGTTCATATGACTTACTGTGTATCTATTCCTGCTTATGTACCCTGTCCCTGAACTTCAGAACTGAAATTTGACCTCAGCTTGCTTCCAGACATCTGCTTCTGGTAACTCCTTGACTTGGCACATGAACCCTTGTCTTTCTCCTCTGACTAGTTAAACTTGTAATAACCCCTGGATTTATCCACTAGGCCTAAGACTTCTGTGGATCCTGACAGCATAAATGAATATTGCCCATCTCCCTTCCCCACCTGAGTGTAAAGAGATTTTCCATGTGCAATGCCTCTTCTCTGTGGCATCATGCTACTTCCTTTGAGCTTACCATTTCTACTCAGGCTGGATTCTGCAAAGTGGGGAAGAAGAAATGTGTAAAACTTGTCCAAGGTCACACATAAGAGTTAGTACAACCTCAGATCCCCAGGGACTTCCCACAATGTCGCTACTACAGGACTGTAGCTTCGAGCCCCAAGTACAAATCACTGCTATGATAAAGGGAGTCAGCATGACTGACTTTTTCTTTTCTCTTCCTTTTTTTTTGGGGGGGTGGGGTGGGGACAGGTACTCTCATGGGTCCACCTGGATCTGCATAGATCTAAGGGGATCTAACAGATTTCAGGAAGATTTCCACATGGCTTTCTCTGTCTCTGCTTTAGTGAAACAGTAGGAATAATTCTCACAGGGATCTCCTCAAGAGAAGTTTCATCCTAAAGTTTTTCACATAGGAAGTGACTATGAAAGTCTATGATAAGTTAACTCCATTTGCCTTGGAAGGCAGTGAATATTTTACTACAATTACAATAGCCATTATCTGGACTAGGAAAATTTAAATTTAAATATTGTCTTAAAATAAATGCATTGAACTAAGGCAGTTCATTAGAACTTTTAACAGAATCTGGAGTAATAATAGTTGCATATTTTCTGTCTGCTTCCTTCACAAAGGCACTCCTTACCAGAGTTATATTAAAAGGAAGAGTTGACAATTCCTGCTTTTTTCTATATATTCTTATAGCAAAAAAGAATTAAAAGTGAATATAGCACATCCCCCTCTAAAATTTTGACCTGCCTCCACAACCCAAGGAGATTTCATTATTCATACTGAACACAGAAAAAAAAAAGTATGAAAAACCAGGGACAATCAACATGAAATTCCATGGTCCACAATAGCATTCTGCAATGGAGCTTTCCACATAAGGAACCCAAACCTGAAGTTCTAGGATTCAAAAAATCAGCCCCAAAATATACTCATCTCCACTACAAGGCCCTATAATAGTTAAGCAGAGACTGAATTAGACCTAGAAAACTAGCTTGCAAACAAAGCTCCCAAAACAGGGATAGAAAACTAGGTTGAAACAGAGGTAAAGTATTGTCTACCTCTATAAAGCAACTGAATTATCAGGTTGAAGCTGAGCCCTAAAGCTATGCTTTGAAAGAAAATAGAGATATTATAATATGAACAGAAACAAAGCATAGTTAACTGCAGGTTTCTCCAATTTAACTATTTCATGGCTAAGTTTTGTTTACTTTATTTACCCCTTTCAGGAGTCTCATTCAATTCACTTTGTTTCAACTCAGGGCACTTCCACCCCCCAGTGTTTTGCTGAACACCTGATGGAGACTCACTCTTCAGCAGACAAAGTACTTTGGATAAATCCAATATCTTTTATTTGATTTTATTTATTTATTATAAATAAATTATATTTTTATTAAACTCCTCAGCATGCCCACTTGTTTTCCAAATCATGCAGATTTTTTGCACTTCTTTCCATTATTCTTATCCTCTGATCCCCTATACATCTGTGCCATCCTCTTATTAGTGCTATACCCTTCCATTTAGTGCTACTCCCCTTAAGACTATCCTGCTTGCCTTTTGTTTTGTTTTGTTTTTTTTTACTATTCCCAATGTTACTTATTGCTCCCTTTCTTCATATTTCTAAAAAACTTCATTTTGATGCCCTTGCAAATACAGTTTTTACTACTTCTAATCCTGCCTTTTATAACTGTTCCATGATACAACATAGGATTGAAAGAGAGTTTGAGATATCAAGATATCATCAAACCCAGGGGGGTCAACCTGCAGCATGCGTTCCCCAAGCAGCTTCTGTGTGTGGGGAGAGCCGGGGGCAGGGACAGACAGCACAGTAGCATATCAGGCAGGGGGCAGAAAGCAAAGCAGCAGATCAGGCAGGGAGCACAGGGCAAGAAACAGAAAGAGCAGCAACAGATCAGGTAGGGGAAAGGGGTCTGAGTGACCGTTAGGCAGGGTACAGGGCTAAATGGCAGCACACTTGGTGAAAAGGTTAGCCTATAACATTAACCTCTTTCGATTTGCCTAAAATTTGTATTTGTTGGCTGGAACCTATGAATCTTTTTTTTTCTTAAGTGTGTGTTGACTTAATGGTGCTGACATTATGTTCTGCTCTCTCTCTTATTACAGATGCACTTTTTAAAAACTAGTTTGTCATGCTCAAATTGTAAGCAGTTGCATTTATTTGGGAACTTCCTATTTATAGTCTTGTTGGCACCTATGCTTGTGTTTTTGAGAATCCTCCAAATCTTAAAGTGTAGAACATGCAGTCATGAAAATGTCATGCAAACACCTGTGTTCCACAAATCATATTTTAAACTTCAAGGGAAAAACCTGACTCTATACTGCACATCACTATCAATAGCATCATTGTTTCCATAGTAACTAATGTAGAATGCTTCAAAGGGGAAAGGCAGAGAGACTAAAAAATGACAATGCAGAAATGAAAATAGGTGCACACAATATCTGGACTGCTCACATTGGGTGCAAGAAGAAAGTGACATGGTGGCCTAACAGATTGTAACGTTGTATTTTGATTACTTCTAAATACAAAAAGAAGTCATGCGATTATTGCTATAAGCTTGAGCTAGGAGAAAAATGTATCACCTCAACAACCTATAACTTTCTGTTGCAGGTGGAAAGGAGAGGGGATGTGGGGGAAAAGAAAAGTATTGCAATAGGGAACCCCAGAACAACAGATTTCAAAGTTAAACCAATTCCAATGAACACAGGAGTTCACAGTTATTGATCCAAGTGATCTGCAGACTTAGGCAGATGCCACTGCATCAGTTTCACTTAAGTCATGTTTTCAAGGTCCTCTTTACAACTGAGAAGATAGAAACAGTTTTAATAATGAAAGCTAAGATTCTGATGGCTCACACACTTCCAGAGACGCAAGCATTTATTTGTAGTGATTATGCCTTAATATAGCCCTGATCTTGACTCCCTGAAAGCTTCTATCCCAAGCAGAGTAATTCAGTAATTCAAAATGATTCAAAACCACAATGAGAAGCAATCTTCATTTGACCCATGTCAGTTAGAAAGATAAGTTTATTTCCATTTCATAGGTAGAGACACCAACTGTAAGCATATATTATTTGCCCTGCAGATATAGAAATAAATCAGGAATACAAACCAGACCTCATGATTCCCAGCCCTGTGCCTATACCACAGCAGAATTGTTCTTCTTCTCACAAGAGGATAGGATGCCAAGTAAACATACCACATTTAATTTTAAAAAATTGAAAGTTTACAAAAGCAGAATGTATGATATAAGGTATGTGTGTTCATGATATAAGTCCGCAAATCCTGCTTCTTCAAAAAAATGTCTTATTTCAAATAAAATATTATTCTGTAGAAGTCACATTTTTAAAATAAACTTCTTCCAACTTAACTTTGTAAGAGCCAATAAAAATCCAGTATTAACCATTACAGTTCAACTTTCAGCAATAATTGAAAGTATTATTGAGAACTCAGTATTCTATAAGTTTTCATGTTCAAACAAAAAAGGTGCCAGTGTCTTGCGTCTTCTAATTCATCTTTTAACTACTGATTGAAACAGACTGCATGAAAGGAAATAAGAGTAATACTTTTCAATATGATCATATTTTCCTCAGGCCAATAGCAGGAAAAAAATTAGGACTTTTCCTAAGGTGTGTCAGCATCAGTTACATGTCACATTTCATTATTTTATAATTAGGCTGACATCCAAAGAGTAATGCAGTTGACATTCTATTAAAGAAGCAGTATTCCCTGAGGTGCAATAACCCTGACAGGCAAGCATCTTCAGAGGTGGAGTGAGAATGATATAAGGAACTATTTATCTGTGTTACTGCCTTTTGAAGCGCTAATTTTGATAAGTTATTTCATAGGTATCCATGTGCTATACATTTAACAAATATTTTGCCTTCATTTTCCATTAAAAAAAATTGAGATTTCAAATTTGAAAAACTATATCTTGCCTGTGCACATGTATAAAGGACACTATCAGAAGACAGTGGAATCAAATGTGTGTCATTCTATGCTACTATGTCTCCTATGTTCTCTGGTCAACACCAGTCAGCCATCTTTTTCCAACTCTAACTCTTTAATTACCTGTAAATTGAACTATGGATGAAAATGCTGAGAAATCTGGTGTTTGTTAAAGACATGGCATCCCTCATGGGAGAAAAAAAAAACCTGCCAGATCTCTAGGCCATGGAATTTTGAAAATCAGTTTCAGACCTTAGAAAAACAGGTCACTCTGTGACTGTCAAATTTCAGTGGTAATTCCCAACACAATTGACCTCATGAAAATTCAGATTCAGAGCAGATTTCCAATTCAAACAGTGTTACTTGTGGCCTTTTACAAACCAATCCATTTCAAGCATCTTATACAAAAGTGGGAGCCAACCTTTCTGAAAAACATAACACAAACTAGTTCCACCCCCACCCCCCAGTGTCACTTCAGTCCTATTCCCCTGCCTGAACTCCTGCTCTGCTTTCTGCTTCCTTCCCCATTTGCTGCTGTGTTGCCCATCCCCTCCCTGATCATCTGTGTGCCACATGTGGAAGCTGCCTGTGACACTTGTGCCACAGATTAGCCAAGAAGTTTGCCACCTCTTTCCTAACTTGAGTAGGCTAGGAATTAGGGGGCTCCTGTACACATGTGCAGAGCCTGCTCTGATGTGCTGAAAATCCAGTGCATCACAGCAGACTCGATTAATTTAGTCTGCTGGAGCACGGAAACTGATGTGCTCCGGCAGCCTTCCACATTATGTGTATCAGGGTCCCAGTGCATCTTTGCACTGAAAAAAATGCAGGTGGGGTGCTTTGAAATAAAATATATTCAATGAGCTTTATTTCAAAGTGCCCCAGCAACATTTTTTCAATTCAAGGACACTGATACATGTGACATGTGGGCACTTCTAATTAGCAACGCTTGCTAATTACAGTGCTCAGTACCACATCCCACAGCACATGTAAAAATATCCAGGGAGACTGAGCTGCAACACACTCTAGTTCATAGAACATAAAAATTTGGCTGAGAGTTATAGGGCCAGGGGAAAGTAAAAGATCGTGTTTGTCTCCTGTAGTCTCAGTAAAGAATTTGTTTCATAGTCACTACAGCCAAGTTCTGCCTCTTCCCTACCACAAGAGAAATTATATGTTCCATCCTCTGCTTGTGGGAACAAATATCAGATTGCTATCCCACACAGTCAGGCTGCATAACACACTGGAGAACATTTAAGCCATACTACTCAAATGTGAAATGACTCTCATTTGTAACTCTTCAGTCATCAACAAGCCAAGCAATCCAAAATTTTATCTTCATTTTCAAGTAGCTGTTAACTGCAAGAAAAATGGCCCTTCAAAAATTTGCCAGCACTATTCTTATGCATCACAATGCATTAATCCCTAAAACAACAGCAAAATGCAGTAAGGTTTGGTAATTGTTTCTGTTATCTTTTTGGAAATACAGAGGAACACTTCATTCTCCAGTTATGAAAATCATATGATATAGTATCTGTTACTAAAAAAAATATTAAAAAGGTGGTTAGTAATATATTTGAAATCAAATGACTTAGGGTTTAAAAGCCTCTTTTTTACACTCATGACATAAGTTGCACTAAATGTGCTTAGGTTGAGATCATTTTTTAATTCTGTGCTTTTTAAACACCTACACTATGAAATATTACTTTGTTGCTTGTTTCTTGGAACATTGTTGCAGGACCTCAGAAAAGAATATTAGCAGTTTCCTCCCAAGACTCTGGTACCTGTCAGCACAATCGATATAGTCTGGCAAGTCAAAAAGAATAATAAAAGGGATCAAAGGAACAAGCCTACTCCACATTACACTGCATGCAGTTAAAATACTTAAAGAGTACGTGAAAAGATGGCCTTATAGGTCAGAGTTTCTCCACATTCCCTGTCTATTGAAGAGAGTCCCTGCATACTACCTCACCTCACTTTTCATAGCAAAAGTTCTCTGTGCTCTTCTCAACATACCAAAGATTGTGTTCATCCTCTTTTCCCCTGGTGCACAACAGACACCCATCTTCAATATTCCCAGTTTACTAAAATCCAACAATACCCTCCCACAAGGTTGTGTGTGCTACCCAACCCTTCCACGCCCTTCCTACCAACACACAATTACCTTTTTTGCTTCTACCTGTCTGAGTGTTGGTGTTAACATTTATTAGAAGTAT
Source organism: Caiman crocodilus (assembly GCA_030014935.1). Lineage (NCBI taxonomy): Eukaryota > Metazoa > Chordata > Crocodylia > Alligatoridae > Caiman > Caiman crocodilus. Next base: position 38,751,876 of record JAGPOW010003648.1, read on the forward strand.
GGGCAGAGATGAGATGAAGGTGTTTTTCTGGAAGGTGGTAATGGATGTCACCACTTGGTTACTTAAGCTATGAACACGTGCAAAGGTACTTGAAGCTTTGACTCTACTAAACCGAAATCAGAAAAACCATCTCTTCCATTATCCCCACTTCATTTGTCTTGTTCCTCTCCCAGTGCAGTAGGGTTCTAGCCACTGACGGCTAGAACATTCCTAGAAAATTAGGAGTTGATCAGATGCAACAATCAATGTATTTCAACATTCATTGCATTTTATCCAAACAGAAATGCAATCAAGATAAACACAAATTTTACCAAGCTTGGGCACTTAATTATCGTATTAAAAAAATCCCAACAACATAGAGGGCACATCCAGACAAGTGAAGACATGTGGCATTGTAGACCCATCTGTAGTGACACATACCACACGTCACACATGCAGGTGTTCCGGGAAGTCCCAGGGTCAAAAAAACCCATGCCTAAAAAAAGTATGGTGGTGTCCCTAACATCAGTACATGCCACCCAAAACCAGAGCGTGGCCAGCCAAAGCCACACTCTGGCTGCCAGCCAGGCTACCTGCTGAAGGAGCACCCTGGCTGCAGCTCCTGGAGACCCCCAAGTAAGGCTGTGGGGGCCAGTACAGTTGCTGACTCCAGCCTGCCCTATCCCACCCAGGGCAACATGCTGCATGCCAAAGCACACAAGGCACAAGATTTCCCAAGGGACAAGTGCCACTGCTACTTGTGCCCAGGGAAATGCACATTCCTGCTTGTGGGGACATGTCCAGAGAAGCTATAAAATAAGTGAACACCATATATGCTTCCCTACATAAAGGAGAGAAGTGCTTCCAGCGTAAGACAGAAACAACAAATATGAAAATAATCAATTTCATGGGGTCAAAACCATGTTTGAGTGCAGCAATAAGCCTTAAAGAATTATACTATGATACCCAACTATTTTGGGGTATCCTATGTAATACTTACTGCATCCAGCATGCAGATGAAAAATATTACATAATTCTCCTATTTATAAGCATAGCTCTTTACTATATATGCAGTACACTTAAACATTAGGCATTTGAGAGAATGGACTCAAATACAAGTATATGCAAAATTTTAGAAAGAAATGGTTCAATAACCATTTCTTCATGGTTGTAGGCACATGTGCAGTGCACACACTTTTTTTTTTTTTGTATAATTTAGAAGTTATTAGCAAGGGATGCCAATAACTATAGCTTTGTATAAATTGTAGGTGCTATGGCCAAGATCTTTTGAAAAAAAAAAATCAGGCCACTTAAGTTAAACCACTGAACTGACATTTAGCACCCAAATTCAGAAGTTCCATAAATTTCACTGAAGTCGGCATCATCTTTGAAAACTGAAAAGCATGCATTATATCTCAGTATGATAAACAGGTTTCTAATTTCTGGAAAGAAAAAATAAAATTGCCAGAATTATCAGTGACATGTCAATTTGTCTCACTTTAAAGTACTGTTAACATAAATCAGAGAATATGTTAATTGTTTTCTATTATATTTCTATTTCATTTGCCAAAATGTTCAAATTGTATGACAGTGTTGTTTTTGCACCTAAATTCTGAGAGCAAATGTGTAGTTTAAGCCTTATGCATTTGAGATCAGATATAGAAAAAAGCTTTTTGCCCCATTAATATGATTTCTCAATTTTTCATACCTATTATTATAATTAATCACATTTACTCAAGAAGACCATTTCCCAGGTAAAGAGAGCACTGCCCCTTGTTTTAAATATACTTTGTTTCCACTAACCCATCTTATATTTCCCAAGCAACCACTTTAATTGAAGCACAGTAGCCAAATAAATCCCATTATTGGAATTCAATGTCTGGAAGTTTGTTTATTGATGTTGTTATTAAAACATTTATTATATTCAGAAATCTATTCAAAGAAGTAACCCTTGGAGCATCCATTTTAAAAATGCTCCCAATGGCAAATAGATCAAGTTTACATTATATTTTTTCCTCAGATCAGGTATCATTCACTGCATTAAACTTATTGTATATGTGTTGCAAACGTCCATCTAAAAGAATTAGCCAAATCTTTTAGGGAGAATGTGTTTGAAAAGCACTTCTCTCATTTCACAAATAAACAATTTTAGAATTGAATAGTTCTACCAGTCTTCCAGATAAAGTTAAAATTTGCATCTAGCTATGAAAGTAGCCTCAGGTGAACCACAACAAATACTGCAGGACACCCACCTGAACTATGTAAGATGTAGCTACCACAAATGAATGCACAAAACATGAATTAAGGAACCAGTGCTCTCAAATGCATATTAAAGTTGGCAGAAGCACCTGCATTTGAAAAACGTAGAGCAACAGATTCGATTTTTACCCTTAAAATTCACCAGAGAAGCAGTAGCCAGACTCCGGAGCTGCTTTTCCTGTGTACTGTTGCCACTAACGCCCTTCACTTAAGTATACATCGCGCACAATAGAGAATCCAAAACACAGCTGAGAGCTGATATCAGCTGATCTTGCAAGGAAATCGCTCAGGGTAAGTAACAGCAGCAGCCTGGATCTAGAGACGTGGAGCAAAGGGTTAACGCCATCACCTGGCTCACAGGGCATAAGATCAGGAGTTAGACTTGCCCTCGAGTTGCATTTCCCCAGGGCTGGCAGGGAGAGACGCGGAACGAGCCTCCTACCTTTCTGTACACCAGCATGTTCGGGGACTCATCAGCCACCCCGTTGCTGCTCTGCCCATAATTATTTCCTTGCGCCATGTCCCGGTGATGTGATCCTCTGCTGAACGCTGCTTGGAGCGGCTTGCCACTGCAAAAGGCAAAAGAGAGGGTTCAATGAGACATCGCTACGGGTCTTCTTCCCCCCACGGGTGATTAATGGAGCTGCCTCCCTACCAACACAACAACTAGAAGCGGCAGCAGTGGGAGCTCTTACTCCAACCAGATATTTACATGGGTGGGGAGGGGGGAGAAGCAGCCGAATCACTCGTTGCTGCCCTTACCCCCCATCATCTTCAGACAAAGAGCTCGTGTAATGTGTTAACTTAATGTGGACCATAAATAAATTGCCATTTCAAATAGCTTCTTGCCAGGCTGTGCCATGCAAGAATGTTTCTCTCCTTCCCCCCACAAAGGATAGATGCTGGGTTGTCTGCCCAACTCCAGCCTCTCCTCCCCCCCTCCCCGCCACTTTGCCAAGGGCTGTCCTTCCTAATTATTCCCATTGTGGCTAATTCCATGCATACACCCCTCTCCAGTGCACCAGGGGCTGGTCAGCCTTAGGCATTACCCCCTATCATCCCCCAGCACACGTGTGCCCTCCCAGAGCCACACAAGCCTGCCTGGCTACTACCCGCTACTTGTCTCCTTACTTGGTGTCCAAATCCCTACTCCCTCACAAGTCCTGTTGTGCCCCCCGCCCCACCAATCCCCAGTCCCCAGGAGAGCAGGGGGCTGCACTAAGCAGGACCCCCCCCCCCCAAGCACGCTGCATAGGCTCTGCCTTTGCAACCAGGCAGGTGTGAGAAGAGTGCGCTCCATCCCCGGACCAACCAGCAAGCCGGATGGCCGGATCCAGCTCGACCTTGTCCCTCAGCTGTCGTGGGGAGCAGCGTACCCCCAAGGTGGCCGCTGGAGGGGAGTCGGCCGCTGATCCCTTCTCCCTCCCCTCCTCCAGCCCCCCAGCAGCAAATGGCAGTCGAGGAGGCTTTGCCCTGCGGCGAGCGCGGGGTTCAGCACCGCGGACAGCGCCACCAGAGCCCCCGCTGGCGCGGGGCTGTGGGGAGAGCCCGAGCGCCCTGCTCGCACTCGCACTCACACACGCGCACACACACACACTCGCGCGCACACACACACACATTCTCCCCGCCCTGCTTATTTACCTCCTGGGCCAAGGTCACTGCACCGCGCCAGCCGCTGCTCTCCTCCCCGCGTGCCCCGTGCGGCTAGTGTCAGCCGGCAGCAGGCGGAGGGAGGCACTGATCATTCATCACACAAACAATGCGGACAGAGGGCTGCTGCCGCCGCCGAGGCTGCGACTCCCACCACCTCCCCCCGCCAAGCTTTGCAGGAGCGGCTGCAGTTCCCTCCCTGGAATGGAGCTGCCCGTCACGTGGGGAAATGGGACGTCAAAGGTGCTGCTGCTGCTGCTTCTGCCGCTCCACCACAAGGCAACTTGCAGCCTCCTCTTCCTCCTGCTGCTGCTGCTGTTGCTGCTCTGGGCCAAAAAAAAAAGCAGCCACGGAACTGCAGCTGCCTGCAGACCTGGCAGCAGCCTCGGAGTAAATGAGATTAGGCAAGGGGGGGTAGTACTAGAATGTGGGCTAATCGCATGGCGCAGGGCGGGAGGAGGAGGAGAAATAGTAGGGGCGGGGGAGGGGAGGGGAGAAGTGTGTCATACTCCCCTGCCCTGGTAGGCAGGCTGGGGACTTGAGGGATCTCTCCTTTGAAAGCAGCCTAGGGGTAATTGCTTTCCAGAGGGGCCTTCTTCACATGCAGGTGGGCAAGGTTCCACCGGGTCTGGAGCAGCTGGGAGGCAGGGAGTTGAGGCTGAGGTTCAACTAGGGCTTGAGCACCTGCACCTGCCCCTAGGAAAATCAAAGCCTATCACTGCTTCTAGGAGAACACAAAGAATTGTCATTTGTTGGGATGGACCATAGGGCCATCTAACCCAGCACCCACCCTATGTCACATGGTGGCAGAAGAGCATGCTGAAAGGGAGAGTGAGCTGGGTCTGGCCAGGGTGTTGCTGTCATCGTCCCCCCCCCCCACACACACACACACATGCACTCTGTTCCTCTCTCACTTGCAGCCTCCAACATTTAAGTTCTAGGGACCAAACACAGATATGAATGGCTCTTAGGGAGCCACACTTGAAAGAGTTAGCTCAGGACACAGACAATGATGAACAAGAACAGCAGCAAGGCAGAATTAGCCATTTGGAGCATGAGAGTAATTTTTCTATGGTTTACTGCCCCTTGTGGAGCATCTGCTTGGAGTGTCCAAGCTGGAAGAGCCCATTAATCAAGAGGGGAAAGTATGGAAAAGAGACACTAATGGCTTGCCACCTATCACTTGTCCTAACTGAGGTGCCTTACCCTGCTCAGCAGGCTGCCTTTGAGCTACTTAGAAGGAAACCAATATTGTAATTTGTTAAGTGCATGGCAGTAACAAAGTTGGCAACACATAAAAGACATGCTCTAGTTGGTGTAGGCCATTCTCTGCTGTCCTGAAGGAAGAACAACATGATGGGCTCTGAGAAAGAGTCAAGGCAACTGCCTTAAACAGCTTGGGCAGCAGCAAGGCTACTGGCATATCAATGGCCTCCCACAGTGAGACACAGCTAGAAGAAAACATAAGTCCAAAAATATCTGTGTAAGGTGTGCAATGGAGAGGGAGATCAAGAACATTTGGCCATTTTGCTACATGTTTGCACTTGTCTATTGTACTTTGCAAGGGCTTTCATTGTACATGCATCTTAAAGCAATGGGCACTTCAGCAGGTGTTGTACAGTCTGAGGCTCTGTGCCATAGTTACAGGTGGTTTAACCAATGGTTTAGTTCCACTTCTTCATTACTTCCTTGGAGCATTCCACTCCTGTACTAAGGCAGTTCAGACATCACCACCTCTGCCATGGATTGCCATGCTTCTGCTATGAGGACCATAGCAAAAGCATTCACATAATGACCCCTGTCAGGTAATACCTGTGAATGTTGCTAACACTCCAAACCACAATTTTGAGAGCCAGATTAAGCACCCTATCAGGGACACAGACAATTTTAGAAGGGAAAAGATGAAAAATTCATAGAGTAAAAGTTAGATGCAAAAAGGAAGTCAAACTGAGAATGCTGGGTGACAAGGCAACTGGGAGCTCTGTAGAAAAAGCAGAGGTGGCAACTGTAGAAAAAGGAGAGGTAGCTTTGATAGGACAAGGCAAATTTGCAGATTCAGAAGCAAGAGAGAGGAGAGAGATTCAAGTCCTTTGGGAGCTGCAAAATAATCAGGAAAGTCTCTGTAAAGAAGAACAGATTCTTGTAAATAACTGGGGACAAGTGAAAGGAGTCCTTCCATAGGACAAGGCCAAGACAAATTTCTGTGAAAGCAGAGATTAGCAGGAAGGGAAATAGAGGAGTTCAGCCAAATTAGAAAAAAGGGCTCTGTTGCAGAACAGAGCTTGGGAAGCAGGGTGGGGTGGGAGGGAAGAGGAAAGAGGTAAAGAAAACGATGACCTCAGGGATGACTGGGAAAGTTTTGGGTGAAGAAAGCAATGTGAGGATGAGCAAAGGTGACAAGAGTAAGAATGAAGATCCAGAGGAATAGAACTGAGAGTGAGAGATTAGGACTAGTAGAAGGGAAGAGCTTTGGGGCAGATGTCTACATGTTTATCAGGTAGTTAAATGAGATTCTTTATGGTGAAAGAAAGGAGGCGCAAGATTAGAGGACTGTGAAAGGCAGGGAAGGGAAGAAGAGGCATTAGGAGAGTGGAAAAGAAAGAGTTGAACTGTTTAGGCAAAAATGCACAAGGGTAAAGGAAGAGAATCAGCAAAACCAAAGAATGAACTAAAAGGGCTGAGAAAATGCTTGTCTCCTATAAATCCCTTTGGCATGCAATTAGTCAAAGCTGTGAAATGTAGCTACAAGTCTTAAAGTTCATTGAGAGACAGACAGTCACTAGCCATGATGATTTGGATCTAGTATTTGGTCCTAGAGTTCCAAACTCGAATCCCATCTCTTAAATGAGCAAACAAAAGTCGTCAGATATAAATCAGATAAATGCTGTATACAGTTCTAGTAGGGAAGAAGTGTTGTTCTTGCCAAAACCTTGTTTAACATCCTTCCCAACTATACAGTTGACCTAATAAAAGATAGCATAACAAAAGCCCTTACTTCTTATATACATCTCTAGACAGATATGAAAGAAGTTGAAGAAAAGCAGATTTTTTTATAATCAGTTTACAAACAGAAATCATACCTTTTGCTGGGGACCATAAAAAAGATGACACTTAGAATGTTTATTTAATTGACTAGCTTTCTGAAAGATAAGTATAAATTTATCCTACAAAATCTCACAGGAAAAATATGAAAGATTCATATATGTTTTAGTCTAACGTACAGTACAGTAATAGCCAATTAACTAATTGAGTGAATTCATTTTAATACATTTTAATGTGAATGGATTGGCATGAAGATAAATATCACTGGGTTGGCAATGTAGTTATAAAGTTTTTTTCTTACATTACTATCATCTTGTTATTGATTTGAGAGAGAGAATGAGAGAGGGGGGCCTAATTGGTTCTGCAGTCCTCACAGTAAACAAACGGAATAGTTTACATTGTAAGGGTTGTCTCCAATATATCCATTTTCTATAAATAATTCAAACATCAACAATTTTTGGCACAGGTTGTATGTGTTGTGAATACTGCAGCATGAAAACAATTCATTGGAATAGCAAACTATTTAAGTTTTCCATTGCTATGAGGCCTGGGCAAAATACTGGATAAAAACAAAGATCAAGATTTCCCCAACTGTGGTATGCTATTTTAACCACATAGCTTGTAAAGTATCTCTCTAGTCAACATAGCCAAAACCAATTTCACAAATCAAGCAAGAAATAAGGTGTTTTATATTAGGTTTGTAATGTGCATATATTGCATTTTCTTTAAAAATGGAAGTTTTCTTCCATCAACTACTTTTTGATCTTCATACATTCCTAAGTTCAGATTCTTCCAAAAGTAAGTGCCTTCTGGCACCACTGATGTCAACTGGAGTTCTGCCACTGACATTATGGGGATGCAGATTTATCTCAGAGTCTTTAATCCTGTATTAAAATCAGACCAGGAAAAAGCTCCAAAGACGCATCTGTGTGCCTTTCAGCTGTGAATTTAAAGCCCTAGAGCACAAGAATAAGTTTGCCACGTTCACCAGTATATTTTTCTCTGAACTTTAGGAGAGGGGTGTATTCTGCAGTCCTCATTCTCATGTAACACCATTTGCCTCCTATGGGACCTTTAAACATCTAAGAACTATGGCCACAGGTGAATAATGATAGATGGATCTCTATCGGGGTGGTTCCTGGCATTTAAAAATTCTGTTTCAGGCTCATTTTTTAAGCTCCTTGCTCCCTTTTCCCAGCATTACAGTGAAGGAGTTCCCATCTTGAAGAAGATAGAAAAAGAAAGAGTGTTATAAAGAAATGTCATGACATTGTTTTAATCTATTACTATGGTGGAACAGCTAGCTGCTTACATGCTACTAAGTGACACATTCACAATTTTGTATATTTTCTTTAAAAAATATGACAGGATAAATTCATTTGCATACAATGAGATATACCTGCTGGATAGTTTTGTGTGCCCTGGAGAAGGTAGGAATTCCTAAATTAATCCAAAATCATTCTTATGTCGAAGGGAGATGTCAAAATCTCATTATATCCAACATAACATTTTCCAAATTGTATGGCCTGCCAGGAAAGGAATACCCAAACAAAACTCAATAAGAAGCCAAAAGCAAAAGGAAACATTGCCAAGGATCAGCTTTATCTAATAATACAACAACACATGCATTATTTTGCAAGACAGTGACTACATTTAGTTTGCATATTCATTAAAATTTCAGTACTCCAGTAACTCCATATACTATATGTAGGAAATATAAAGGTGTACAATAGTAATCCTGGAAGTGTTCTCATATTAGTGAGCTGATTCAGACTGAAATATACCAAGCAGTTAAAAAAAAAAGTCTATTCAGATCTGCAAGTAAATCAGCAATATTGTAACTTTACATATTGGCATGCCAAAGACTGCTGCCTACCTCTACCTAACATTGTAGAGCGCTCCTGGGCACCAAATTCTTTAAGTGTTGGAGGACACTCCGGCAACTAGGCACCTAAATGCTTGCTTCTGTGTTGCACTGAAATATGGGACAAGGCTGTCCCAGGGGTGTTAAAACAAGATACCAGAAATTAAAGGCATCAGAAAGAGACAAACTTTTACCCCCTTTCCTTTATCTCCCTCTCCTTCCCATATTGAGAGAAGGGGAATAGAAGCCACTGCCTAAATAACAAGTACTGTAAAATACCAATAAATTTAAGCATACTTGTACTTCTGTCAGTTGTTGGCAGGCTCATTACCTACAAATAAAATGTTCTGACTAAACTATTCAGAGACTTCTGAGTTTTGTTTTGTGGTTGTTTTTTTGAGGGGAGGGAGAGGTTGGTAAAAAGAAAATTGCTGACACATGTTAAGAAGTGGCTTAAAAGAGCAACAGCACACCAAATTTGGCTTTTTCAAGGTAGCCTATTAAAAGCCCTGTGGCAGTGCACCTTCAGCTGTTTGCCACTTTAAGCACTGAGGCAGGCAACTGGCAGATGCCTGATTAGGGCAGCCATTTTAGTACTCAGCTTATACAGGGGGAGGCAGCAGTTTGCTGCTAGTGGCCATGAGAGAAGCAGCAGCAGTTGACTGAGCTGTGGTTCAGGAACATCCTGGAAGTAAGGGCAGGAGCTATGGGGATAGCATGGAGGCTCCAGGTCCTGGGCATGATCTAAAAATTGCACTGTGCCAGGGTAGGGAGGCCTGGTAGGACTGTCTGTGGTGGACTAGTCTCAACAAAATTCCAGGACCACTAACCTCCCTGGTGAAAGGCTGGTAGGGGCGCCTTAATCCTGGCACCCACCATCTGGTGGGTAATTGTGAACCTATCAGGAACAAAGGGTCCTAGAAGCCCCAGAGGGAATAGTGTTGTTGAGAAAAGTTATGGTGTGGGCCTGCTAAGAGTAGGGTGCATTAAAGAGTACCTGAAAGACTAAGCATCTGGGGGTGCAGAGTAGGGTTGCTGAGGGTAACCTAAGGGGCTGCACGAGGGGGTATACTGAATAGGGCTGCTCAAATGGCCTGAAGGGTAATACCCAGGAATACCTCAAGTGTATCTTGATGAAATTAGTTGCCCAGTGAGGCGCTTGGGGCAGATGCAGCCCAGCATTGGTCTAAGGCTATGCCACATAGAATAGGGGAACTCATGAGAACCAAAGTTGCTGCATGGTTTCATAGTTGGTAGGGTCGGAAGGGACCTGAGCAGATCATCAAATCTGACAAACAACTCCAGCAAGGTGATCTAACCTCATTATCACAGGAGGAGAAAGACTGAGGAAATTCCTGAGCTCGTGGAGAGAGCCCCAGAGCCAGAGCCAGAGGGCAGAGTGGAGGGAAAAGAAAAGGAAAAAAACAAATTACTCACCGCAGGATGCGAGGAGGAGCACGGCTGACCGGAGAAGCCTGCACATGGCTGGGACGATGCCTCAAGTCACCTGCGGGTGGCGGGTGACATCATCACCAATTACCAGCCGGCAGGGATAAAAGAGCTGACCGCGGTGAGGAGCAGTGTGCATGTGGTGGCCGGGAGAAAGTCAGGCCAGGGAAGTCGGCTGGAGGCGCAAAACGCCTAAGCCAACCGCCGGCGTGCAGAGCGGGAAAGGGAAGGAGCCCGGGGATGAGCCAATGCTGGAGGACAGCGTGGCTGCTGCGGGTGAGCTGGAGAAGAGTGGGGTAAGAGCCTCGGTGGCGCAGAAGGGCCAGCGAGCTGAGGAAGACCCGGAGAGAGGACTGCGGTCTGGGGAAGACCTGGAAAGAGGACTGCGGTCTGGGAAAAACCTGGAAGGAAGGCTGCAAGCCAGGATAGGCCCAGAGAGAGGTCTGCAAGTCAGGGAAAACCCAGAGAGGGGGTTGCTCCAGGAGATAACGGGCAAAGAGTATCGGATAGCTGGCACGTGAACAGAGGGCTAGCATACCAGGTCACAGTCAGTGACCCGGTTGACAAGCTGAGGGGCGGCAGGGCTACGGACCCAGCCAGGGAGTTTTACAGGGGCATGGCATGTCCCACATTAGGCTCAGTGAGCTGTAGTTAAGTTCAAAAGAGTTTTGTTTCTTTTGTGTTACCCTGGGACAGAAGGGGCTGAGGCATATCAATAGGGAGGCTGAGCGAAGGGGGAGCTCGTTAGTGGCATGCCTGAGGGAGTACACAAGCACCAACAGAAATACCCAAGATCCGCCGGGCAAGGTAAGGGTGAGGTGTAGGGGAGGAGGAGCCTCACAGAAGACACCTACAACGCAGGTAGCTGAAGAGGGTAATCGCGCTACATGAAACCCCACCCACTGAAAGATCAAAGTCATGGCAGGAAAGAAAGGGGCGGGCTGCAGCGTGTGGAAAGACTGCTCTGAAAGCTACCTGCAACGGCAAGCCGGATATCAGCAAACCCTCGGAGCAAGGAAGCCTGAGGTAGAATGTTTGAGGCCCGGCCGTTACACTCATCTTAGAGACCCCCAGGGTAGGAGCATCACCACTTCACTTGGAAGTTGGTTCTAGATCCTAGCCCCCCTGACAGTGAAGTAGCACCTCCTGATGTCTAGTCTGAATCTACCCTCTACCAGCTTGTGACCGTTATTTCTTGTCACTCCTGGTAGTGCTTGGGGGAACAGGGACTCCCCCAGTACCTGCTGGTTCCCTCTGACTAGTTTGTAACAGGCCACTAGATCCCCCCTCAGCCTTCTCTTGTGGAGGCTGAACAGGTTCAGGTCCTTTAGCCTGACCTTGTAGGGCCTGCCCTGCTCCCCCCGATCTTGCAGGTGGCCCTCCTCTGAACCCTCTCAATGCTGTCCGCATCTCTCCTGAAGTGCGGCACCCAGAACTAGATGCAGTACTCCAACTGTGGCCTGACCAGTGCCACATAGAGCGTGAGGATTATCTCCTTGGACCTGCTTGAGATGCATGATGCTCGACAAGGTGTGGTTGGCCTTCCTGACCATGTCCCCACACTGACGGCCCATGATCATTTTGGCATCAATAGTAATTCCAAGATCCTTTTCTGCCTCTGCACTGACGAGAAGGGAGTTCCCCAGACTGTAGGTATGCTGCTGGTTCTTCCTCCCCAGGTGCAGTACCTTGCACTTGTTAGTGCTGAAATCCATCCTGTTGTCATCTGCCCACCCCTGTAACCTGTCTAGGTCCAATTGCAGCCTATTCCTCCCTTCTGGCGTGCCCACATCCCTCCCCCGCATCTTTGTATCATCAGCAAATTTGAATAGGGTGCTTTTAAACCCCTTGTCCAAGTCACTGATTAAAATGTTGAATAAAGTAGGTCAAAGGACCAATCCCTGGGGGACCCCACTGCCCACATCCCTCCAGGTCAAAAATGGCCCATTTACCACCACTCTCTGGGTGCAGCCCTCAAGTCAATTAGTGACCCATTTGACCGTGTAGGTATCAATGTCACAGTCCCCTAAGTTTTTAATGAGAATGGGGTGAGACACAGTGTCGATGGCCTTCTTGACATCCAGAAAGACAATGTCTACCGCTATCCCTGCACCTAAAGATTTTGTGACCTGGTCATAGAAGGCCACCAGGTTGGTCTGACAGAACCTGCCTCTAATGAACTCATGTTGGTTTCCCCTAAGCATAACCTTCCCTGCTGGCCTCTCGTGGACATGTGCCAGAAAGTTCTCTCAGAAAGCTTACCCGGGATCAAGGTAAGACTAACTGGCCTACAGTTTCCTGAGTCCTCCTTCCTCCCTTTTTGAAAATGAGAACCACAGTAGCCCCTTTCCAGTCCTCTGGCACCACACCAGAGCATCATGAGTGCTCATAAAGCCATGCCAGGGGTCGCGCAATGACCTCTGCCAATTCCCTCAGCACTCTGGTAGAGATGATCAGGACCAGCTGATTTTAAATGCATCCAGTCCCTCCAGAAGTTCCCTGACTAGATCGTCACTGACCCTAGGCCTGTCTGTGCCTCCCCCAGGGCCTGAGGGGGTCCCAGTGGACAGACTGATCTGGTCCCTGCTCAGGAAAATAAAGGCAAAGAAATCATTTAATAGGTTAACCTTGTTGTTTGGTGTGACAGCCAGATTTCCAAGTGCATCTTGCAGAGGCCCTACTTTACCCGGTACCTTCTTTTTGCCCCCTATGTATTTAAAAAAGGACTTCTTGTTGTCCTTGATCTGGGTAGCTAGTCCCAGTTCCATCTCCAGTTTGGCCTTCCTGACCACCTCCCTGCAGTCCTATGCAACCGAGGTATAGTCCTCCCTGGTGATGGCCCCTCTCTTCCATTGGTTGTATGCCTCCCTTTTAGCTAGAAAATGTTCCCTTATGCTTTTGGTGAGCCATGGGGGCTTTTGAGTCCTCTTGCCCCCTTTGATCCTTGTTGGGAGGTGTTGCTCTCCCCTACCCTGGGGGTCTTCAAGACAAGGTTGGATAAGCATCTAGCTGGGGTCATCTAGACCCAGCACTCTTTCCTGCCTATGTAGGGAGTCAGACTCAATGATCTATTGAGGTCCCTTCCAACCCTAACATCTATGAATCATGGAGCTATGCCAGGTGATAAATGATCAAATAAGAGAAGTAGACCTGGAAGGGACTTCCAGAGGTCATCTAGTACAGTGGTTCTCAACCTTTTTTATACCAGGACCTGTTTGTAAATATTGGCCAGTCCCAACCCAGCACCCCTCATTCCCAACCTGCTGCCTCCCACCCCTAGGCCCCAGCTCTCCAGTGTGTGAGGCAGGGGGCAGGGGTGTGTGTGGGGGAGTGAGGTAGTGGCAGCACAGGCAGCCCCTTGCTGACTAGAACTCTGATAGCATGCAAGAGAAAAGCCATAGTTTTCCAAGTTTTTCTCCTTTAAAACAAAATCCATTCTTAAATTTGTTGATCCATTGTTAAAGTTTGTTCGTGACCCTTTCATATGTTCTTGTGACCCACTTTTGGGTGACAATCCATTGGTGGAAAACCACAGATCTAATCCAACTCCATGCCTGAGGAGGTATCATTACTATCTAAACCATCCTATGCAATTCATAATCTAAACACTACATAAGACTAACATCAACCCTGACACAACACACACCTAACACCCTAACCTACCAAAGGTAAAGCAAGGGAAACATGGCATCCAACATTGGAAGACATGTTGGACTTAATGTTTTTCATCTCCCTGGAAATAAGGTGTCCTGGAGTGCTCTTAAGATGCCAATTTCATGGTCCGACTGTTATCTTCTAATACAATTTTCTAATGTACCTTCTAATGCCTACCCACAATGGTCCCTGTGAGGTGAAGGATTAGTTAAACTGAGTCATCTGCAGTCCATAGTGACACATTTTTAACCTACTTTTCAGTTCTCATATCTCTCATGGCTTGGGGACCACCAATTTGGCTACATAATCTAATTCAGGACTGTAAAAGCTCAGTCTTTCCTGCTCTACATGGATCAGTTTTAATTGTTGTCAGTCATGAACGCAGAGAATGTGGTGGGGACAGAGAGGCAGGCAATCTATTGTGAACTCAACCTGGGCCCATCCTAGCTTATAAAAGCTATCTGGGAAATCTACAGCTATTGCTGGTGGGGGTTGTCAATACCTCCCTTCAGGGGAGCAGGATTCTGGACATTAAGTTTTCAATAGTCCACTCTCTGCTCAGAAAAATTATTTCAGCATTGACTCTTCAGTGAGATACTGCTCCGTCACCCAACTCCTCTTTTGGAGAAAAGTCATGAATGGTCAAATGATAGCTGCAGGTACATATAGATGGTATTGGATTCCTGGACCCTTATCAATTTGGCTTCTGCTTTGGGTGTAGTATGGAGACTGCGCTTGTGACCTTAGCCAATCTTCACCTAGAAACTGACAGGGGAAATTGTACCCTGTTCATCTTATTAGATCTTTCATAAAACTTTGATATAGTTGAATATGATTTGCTGATAACAGGTCTATGTGATCAGATGGATAGAATCATAGAAAAACTAGCAAATTGCCCATTATAAATGACGGGAGGGGGTGGGAAGGGGCAAATGGAGCACTGCCACCCAGTGCCCTGAAGTGCTGCTGCTCTGCCTCCAGCATGTGGGCTCCATCCCACCCCCCATCTCCTGCTCCTGGCTGTCTGCCAGGGGTAAGGTGTGGAGACCCTTGGATGCAGCAGCGAGGCCGGAGCATGGGGGTGATGCCAGCACTGCACCACCACCCTGTGCCACTGCCACCTCCAGGAAACATAGCTTGAGGGGTGAAGCCAGACATGTTGATCTGAGCCCTCAAGAGGGTGAGAAGCAACTGTTACCTATTCAACAGTGTAAATCCTTACTAAAAAATTGATATAATCAGATTCTTAGATACAAGACAGGGAGGGAGCAAATCTTGGGGACAAAGTTAAATGCAAGACATTGATAGTGGCTGAAAACATGGGAATTTACCTAAAAAGAAGGTGTGTATCCCTCTCCTCCCCCAGTAAGAAGTAAGGCTGATTGCAAACAGGACAAATTATGAGTGAAGGAAATTATATCATTCTCTGAGATTCTTCTTAAGGCATTCAGAGCAACATGGTGATAGCAGAGATTGGTGGAGCAAGGAATTTTGTGCTGGTGCGATAGAAGAAGGAATGTGAGAATACAAAGGACACAGCTATGCCAGCAGGCTTAAATCAATATCTATGATACAGTAGATCAATGTTTAGCCTTTTTTAACCACATTGCGTCATTGTGCAGTCTTTACTTACCCTTCCTTCGTACAATTTGTTATATTCACTTTTCTAATGACACTGCCAGCTGTCTGGCCAGAGGCCACATTTGTGGGCATTTGTACATTAACTAGCACAGCAAGACTCCAATCTTGACTATCACTTTTGGGAGCCAGGGTAAGTAGCAATGCTTTAGATTAAAGCATTAATGTTTCCTGCCTATTTATCAACAGAGAAAGCAATTTCCATATTGGCTTACATTCTTTTATGTAATTTGTTAAAGCACGAATAAAGATGGGAAGTAAGTTTGCCATCAGTTAAACGATTGTAATCTGAAGTAACTCACTTGAGCCAACAATTCGCTACAAATAGCATAACAAAAAGGCTGAATGAGGTAAACTGCCTTTGGCCTCTAGCACTAATTCATATCAAGGTAGTCCTTTCCATCTACAGATTGTACTGCAACCCCTTTATCATCTTGTTTCCTCACCTTTCAATCCTCTCCAGTTTTGCTACTTTCTTAAAATGCAGTGCCTCCTTAAAATACTCCAGCTATGGCCTAATCAACACTGAGTAAAGTAGTACTACCACCTCCTGTACGACACCTCTGTTAATGCAGCTCAGTGCTTTTTCTTTCTTTCTCTACCAAACTGTGTACACTTTCTCTGTCTCATGCCAGGCAGCTGAAAAGAGCATAATCAGCCTAGCCAATTTCCTGTTGGGCCTGGCCAAGATGATGACCCTAAAGAGCTGCAGGAACTAACTCTCAGAGGCTGACTCCAAAGACACTCTCCACCTTTTTTGATTCCTAATTAAGGCAACACTCCCCTGAGTTCTGGCACTTTACCATATAACAACATACATGAACGTGCCAGGCTGAGTAAAAAGGAGGCACTTTGCATAGTGGAAAATGGCAGGAATAATAGGTCATACTGGTGGGGGAATGACACTCAACAAAGACTGTGTCGAATTAAATAAGGTAGATTTTTCAGCTGATGAGAGGAATCACAGATTCTCTGTGAATAGAAACTCCATGTTTCAATAAAGTATGTCTGGGGATATACAATCAACCACCACACAAGGATGGCAGCAGCAAATTAGAAATGCAAACGGAGACAAGAGAGGCAGCAAAAGCAGAAAACATAATAATAATAGAGAACTTTAATTATCCACAAATAGACTGGGTCGATCTAATCTCAGGCCAATAAAGAGATCAAATTTCTTGACATTTCAAAAGATTGCTTTCTGGAGCAATTAGTCCTAGAACCTACAAGAGGAGAGGTCATTCGTGACCTAGCCTTTAATAATGCACAGGATTTGGTGCAACTGTAAATGTTATCAAGTGACTTCGCAACAGTGACCACAATGCAATTGGGTTGGACATACCAGTGCACTGGGACATATTCTACCCACCAGTAGCTCAATCCCCCTCATGACATCCAATATGGTCCACCCTTTCAAAATCCTTTGCCTTTTCTTTACTTACTTAGTGGCATGAAGAATGGTCAGCATAAGCACCAAACAATCACCACATGATCTCTGACCTTAAGTCAGTCAGCCAGGATTTAACCATTATTGGGCACTTCTCAACCATTTTTGAACTGGACAGGGTCACTGTGCCTCAAACCTATACCAATGCAGCCTTCACAACGGCAACAAATGCCCTTGTGGATATAGGTGCCGACTTTTATTTTTGCTGGGGACAGGGCCTAAGATGATGCCACCAGCGGCATGACCAGGGCAGAGCTGAGCAAAGCCTGGGGTGGTTTCAGGGGCAGATGCAGGCTACCTACTGCAGGCTTGGGGCTCCCCACCCTGCTGCCCTCCCTCCAGGAGTCTCATGCCAGCTACATCAACAAGTTGAGCCACCCCTTGCCCACACACCAGCATGAGGTGCACAACTCTGTCAGCCTGCAAGGGGAAACCTGCTATTTCCCACGTTTTTCTGTGGTGAACAGAAAACCTGGATCCTGAATGACACCAAGAATCTGGGACAAGGCAAATGCTGTTTTGTCCCCAGAACTGGGACTTGATTTTCTCATTTCAGAACTGTTCTGCCCTACTGGGGATGGGTGGCCACCCTACACTCTTTCCAAGGAAGCCAGAGCCCACAGATCCCCCTATAGCCAGTACCTATGGTTGTGGACAAATTCAAATCATGTCCCAGATTGTTGACTCATGTCCATTTACTATGCCAGCTGGTAGCCTTCAGGCTCTTTACATTGGTGATGACATTGCCTTAAGAAGGCTGAAACAATATGCTGAAACTGCATATGCTAAATAAATAAATTGGAGACAAAAAGCAAATGCATATTGCAAATAAAAAAAATTAAAAGAAAAAAGGAAAGTGGACCAAAAAAAAGCTGGCATTGTTTAATGCCAGAGTTGAAGAGTCAATAAACAGAAAGAAGGCTTCTTTCAAAAGATGAAAGACCAATCCAAATCAGGAAAATAAAAAAGGGCACAAATTCTGGAAAGTCAAATGTAAAACTGTAATAAGACAAGCTAAGAAAGAATTTGAGGAGAAACTTGCTAGATACAATTAAGGTAACAATAAACATTTCTTCAAGTACATTAGATGCTGAAAACATGCCGGGGAATCAGCTGAGCTTTTGGATGATCAGTCTGTATAGGGGACCCAGTAAACTACAAACAGGTGACCCTAACTTCTGTTCCTGTAAAACTGATCAAAACAGCAACAACAACAACAATAATAATAAAAAGAATTGTTCAGCATATGGATAAACATGAGTTGCTGGGGAGGAATCAACATGGATTTGTCAAAGGGAAAACATGCCTCACCAACCTACTAGAGTTTTTTAAGAGTGTCAATAAGCAGGCGCATCAGGGTGATTCAGTTGACATAGTATAGCTAAACTTCTAAGAAGCCTTTCACATGGTCCCCCATCAGGTGGTCTTCACAAAGTTAGGTAGTCACAGGAATACAGGGAAGGTCCATTAATGGATTAGAAATTGGCTTAAAGATAGAAAACAGAGCAAGTATAAATAGTCAGATTTTAGAATGAAGGAAGTAAACACCAGAGTTCCCAGGGATCTGTATTAGGACTAGTGCTATTTAACATACTCATAAATACTGTGGGGAAAAAAGGGGTGAATAGTGAGCTGGCCAACTTTCTGGATGAATGGACAACCAAATGGCAGGTGAAATTCAACATAAACAAGTGTGAAATGATGCACATAGGCAAAAATAACGCAAACTACACCTACACAGGAAAAATCTTGGAATCACTGTGGGCAGTTAATGAAGAACATCAGCTCAGGTCTCAGCAACCATCAAAAAGGCATATTATGTCCTTTATACATTCATGGTGCATCCACACCTTGAATACTGTGCCCAGTTCTGGTCCTCACATCTCAGAAAGGTTATAGAACTAGAGTAGGTCCAGAGGCAGCAGAGATGATTAGTGGAATGGAGGGGCTTCCATATGAGGAGAGACTGAAGAGACTAGGTCTATTCAGTTTAGAAGAAAGATGCTTAAGTGTGTACAAGACACTACATGGTGAAGAGAAATTAAATAGGGATTTATTATTTACTATCTCTTAATATGAGAACTAGTGGGGGTCACAAAATGACAAACTAGTAAGCAGTAAGCTTAAAATTAATAAAAGGAATTTTTTTCACACAGCTTGTACTTAAAGTGTAGCACTCATTGTCACTAGAAGTCATGGAAGCTGACAGTTTAGCAAGATTCAAAAAAGGATTGGACAAATTCTTGGAGAAAAAGGTGCATCAGTGACTACTAAGTATAAGAGAACCTCCTAGACCCTAAATGCTGGAGGCTGCAAGTGGAAGAGTCATACCTTGTTCATTCTCTGTCTCAGCACCCATTCTCTGCCACTGTGACACAGGATACTGGGTAGAGATGGACCTATGGTCTGACCCAGTAAATGGAAATTATGACCAACTAGTCTAAAAAATGTGACTGTGAAAAGCATTGGAGAAGTGGTAAGGGAGTGGTGGCGGGTGTGGGGGGGGAGAATAGTTTCAATTTTCTGGTTATGATGCAGACTGAGAGATGAATGCTTTCATGCCCAGCCCCTTGTAAAACCTTTTTTTTTTAACCTTTTTTCCTTTTAATATTTTTATAATAAAGTTCTAAAAGTCCTTTGCACAATACCACATTGCCAACTTGCTGAGCTTGTGCTCTACCAAACCCTGCAAATTCTTCACAACAGTGAGTGCTACTACTAAGCCAGTCACTCCCTCTCCCCAGCCTGCCCTTTTCTACAAATGCATTTTTATTTCCCTATTCGCATTATCAATATGCCATCATAAAGTAAACAAAACTACTGCACAATATCTCTAATGAGTCATTGCAGAAAATTGCCTCCAGACAAGATAGGGAAACCAACCAACGATCAAAAAGTTGAGATGAAAACTGGGACCATGTAACATCACCACTGAGCACAGGTAACTTATTTCTCTCCTCTGTTAAAAACAAAAAGATACTAACACACATGCATACACTTGTATCAAATGAAAATAGTAAAGCTTCAATACTGGAAAGCGCCTTTGTTCACGAAAAATATAACCATCTTCCTAAATCTGACTGACTTGGCCTACTGTTAACTTACACTGAAACGTGCTTAGTCAGAAGAGCACTTCACAGTGCATTTAGAAGGGGAAAAAACAATCAGGAAAAGCCAAAGAAGCTAATGTTGTCACAGTGAACAGCCAGACTAGATATTCCAATATTCTTTTAAAAATACATATACTATAGCTAAAAAAAGGGGGCAAGGGTGTCACTCAGCTAAATATTTAATGGAAGGAAAAACAGGAACATCTTTTAGTGGACTAGCATCACTGTAGTTCAACACAAGTCAAGAAATACAAAATTCATTTCCAGTGTCCAGCTTTAATTTTCAAAAACCTATATTGTTGGAGTTTAATGCTAAGCCTTTTTGTCTATACAGTATAAAAATAATTTCAGCTGACTGTTTTTCTGTTTTAAAACATCTGACCAAAAGAGATTTATTATGCTAGTCTATGTGCCAGTACAGTTTCTTTTATAAACACAAACTTTTGCAAGCAAATCATTTGAGGGAAAGCAGGAAGAAAATTCTTTATTCCCTAAGACTTTTGCTGTATCAGGACTGGAGTTTCATTTTGCTTTAATTTAATGTTTGTCTCATATTTACTTTTCAATCCTCTTCCTTTAGGGCTGGTTATGATAGACAAAGAAATCTCTGTATAGAACCTGTCGTGTGCTTTCTCACTCCTAGTTATGAATCTAGTAACATGAGTCAGTTTTGGGTTGCCAAGAAACTACTCTCTTCCTTTACTGAGTTGTTTCCCTTCATTTGGAGCATGCCAGTTTCAGAAAGTAAAACAATAACTGGCTTGGTAAGATTCATTCTTTGTATGATGAATTCAAAGTCCAATCTATTTGTTGGGGCCTGAATTTCAACCTTCAGCTACTAAGTGTTCCAGTATTGACATGGCAGAGATTATTTTCTGTGTGCAATTTCCTTCCCCACCCCCCTGCTCCCACATCTGTGTCTATTTCCTGTACTAATATACACATACATAAAAAGTCAGCACAGTTTATTCCCTACATTGTTGAAAAAAATCAAGTCATTTACCTAAGCCGTCATTATTCTCTTCTTTTATTTTGTGAGGTTTTCCTTGATTGTGCTCTACAGGCAAGACAAGGTATTTTTAACATGTCTAGGGGCCTTTTTGAGTAATGATTGATGAACTAGTGGCTACCCTTAGCTGTTTAAAATATTTAAGGGCAGAATTCTTCATACAAGAAAACACAAGAATGTAAACCTAGTTATTAAAAAAAAAGTATTTGGATGCTAGTGATATACACCTTCAATGTACTCAAAGAAAAATATACTATTCTTCAAAAACAGATATCAAAGACCAAAATGTTGGCCAACAAACTTACCAATGTACCTTTTGAGCAAAATAGAACAAAAATTATATTATTTTAACCAACTGTGAGAGAGAATTTCCTGAGCAAATTTGCAGATGACATGAAACTGGGAAGGATAATGAACATGATGGAGGACAAGAGCACAATTCAGAAGTATTTCAATAGACTGAAAAACTTGGATAGAACTAACAGAATGTTATTCTGTGCTGAAAAATGCAAAATGCTATACCTCAGTAAGAATAATCAAAAACACAGATACAAAATAGGTGAAACCTGTATGGACAGCAGCACTACAGAAAAGGATCTGGGAGTCTTGGTAAATCACAGATTCTATATGACTCTGCAGTGTAATGTAGCCACACAAAAAAGGCAAATGAGGATTTGGGATGCATCAATATAAGTATTAGGAGCAAGACACCAGAAGTGATAGACCCTCTCTGTTCAGCACTGGTTAGGTTTCATCTAGTGTAGTATTGTGTGCAGTTTGGGCTCCACATTTAAAAATGATATGGAGAATTTAGAGGGTCCAGAGGTAGGTGATAAAAATGCTAAAGGACTTGGAAAGCAAGTCATATGCAGACAGGCTGAAGGAAAAGGGAATGTATAGCTTATGGAATGAAGAGAAGGCATGATAACAGTCTTCAAGTACTTGAAGGGCTGCCATAAATAAGAAGGAGTTTCAGGGCCAGGCACATGACCTTGATCACTGGCTAATGTGACTGCTCCAGTTCTCTGTGGCTGCCTTGGCTGCTTAGAGCACTACTCAGCATTTTCAAGCACACCTGCAGCTGCAGGCAGGCATGCCTTAACAAAAGCTTCAGTCTACTCTGGCAAGTCTCATGTTCACTGCTGACTTAGGATCTCTTGGCTCTTGTCTCCTAACTTTACCTCAGCTTTGATTTTCCCTGACCCTGCCCTTGGATCTTCCCTGGAGCTTGATGTCTGGCACTCTTGATTCTCCTGGCTTCTGACCTTGGCTTGCACCCCAAACTATATCTCTTGGATCTCTGCTCCAAACCCCAACCTGATGCCCTAGTAACCTGCACTCCCATCCCGCTAACCTCCTGGTTGACCTTCAGGGGCCTGTCTACAGGCCCAGCTACCTATATCCCTGACAAATCCTCACAGAGTGCATACATTTTCTCTCCTGCTGTGGACTGTAGGATGTGGACAAATTGCTCCCACAGTGAAGTAGGCTTAGATCTGATACCAAGAAATAATAGTGGGATAGGCTGTCTAGGGAAGTTGTGAAATCTCTATCACTAGAGGCACTGAAGAGGAGATTGGACAGGCATTGGTCATGAATGATCTAGACATAGCTATGCCTATGTTTTGATGTGAGTATTTCCCATTCTTCTGAGAGGTTTGCTGACTGCCACATGGAGCCAGGAAGGAAGTATGTTCTCCTCTTGCTGCTACATACCTGGGGTGGTGGGGGCAGGGGAAGAATGGGGCTCACCTTCCTCAGAAGCATTTGATGCTGGCTGCATCCAAGGCTAGGGATTTTGACTGGGGTGTGTCAATGCTCCTGCTGAGACTTAAGTGCAGAGATTCCTTGCTGAAGGGTCTTGTTCCCCAGCTCAGACAAACTGATTTTCATATTTGGGGGCAGGAAAGAATATTACCCCATGGTCAGATGATATGGACTTGGAGGGGGGGGTGCCATCCTTTGTAGCAGCAGGCATCTGTCTTGGTTTCTGTCCAGCGTATTGTAACAAAATTTGCAGCAGGAGGATGTTGGCTGCTGTGGTTCTCCTCCTTTATCTGTGGCAGGTTAGGGTACTATATCTTGTGGCTGTGTGAGGGTTGATAGTGTAGTTTTGTTAATTTTGCTAATATATTAGAAAACAGATGTGTAAAGGATGGTTTGGATAATAATGAACCAGCCTCAGGCAGGGGGTTGGATTAGATGACCTCTAGAGGTCCTTTCCAGCCCTACTTTTCAAAATGACGGATGAACTTTACAACAAGCTATTGAAACCAAAGAAAGTAACGAGAGGGAGGAGAGGAGAAACAAACTGCATTGCCTTTCATAGAGTGCAAGTGCAGTGATCATCTTTAAAAGCTTTCCTGTGCACCTTGGTAGTTAGATAGCTTCCCATCAGTTTTTCTCAGTATTCTTATTACCAAAAGACAACAGAGATAATCTTGTTACTGAAGTGAAAACTGCATAAAACTTATGACAACCCTCTCTAAAAACAAGGGGAGGCAAGAGTTGTTAAGCTAAAATATAGTCATGAATAAGAGACAAATAAGGGTTTCCTAGCGTGAATCTGCTGGTGGGTAAAAAAAAGTATATGCCATTGTACCTATAGAACTAAGTTATAAAGATAACTCTGACATATAGCCATCACCCCAAGTAAACCCAGGCAGAAAGTACTCACCTGTGTGGTTTATTCCTTAAAATAAATAAAGGAAAAGATGAGTGGAAGAATTGGGAGAAAGGATAGCTAGGTTCCAGAATTTGCATGATTATGTTGGAGGTGTAGCTATTGCTAGTTTCACCCAACAGTTGAGCATCAGTTTGTGATTGTGAGCCATAGTATATATTCACTACTGAGGCAAAAAGTAGCATCCTTAGGTAGGACACTTCCTCTTAGTCCAGGGGTATCAAACATGTGTCCCACAAGCTGGATCTGCCTCGCAGACTCCCACCATCCAGCCCCTAGTGCTCCCCCTAGTTCTAAGCAGACCCACACAAAGCATGACACACTCCAGACCAGCCCCAGAGGCTGGGCTTCAGATGCACACTGCACAACCCAGGCACCTTGGAGCCATGTTGCACAGGTAGGTGCTTGCAGCGCAGATCCTGGAACAGCTTCAACAATCACTGTGTGCTGTACCATCTGGCCAAGGGTGTGTATTGCAGATCCCACAGTAGGCACTACACTGCATGTAGTGCTCACTCCAGCTGGACTGTGCTACATGCACCTCCTGCTTGGAATGCATGCCACACACAGCACTCACCCTGGCACCTCTGGCACTGTCACATGCAGTGTCTTCTCCAGCCAGTTCAAGAGTCATGCTGCATGTGGTGCTGTTACCCAAAGCCTTGGATTGGGGAAATAGTGAGTTGTTGAGAAAGGATGCTTGAGAGACAAAGGATTCCACTTCACTAATGCAGGTTTATTTAGCAGCTAGCAAATACTTCTGTGCACAGAAATATACTAGTTACTTTGCAAGCCAATCTTGCTCCCTCTGCTGTTGATCAAATAGTCCAGGGTCTTGCTGGGGTAGTCAAGAGCATAGTTCTAATGACCCTTTTCCCCCAAAGTGTTTTATACCTTTTGTTTCCTTGCATAGTCATTCTTTTTATCATGACTACTGCTATTGCTACTGGCCATTTCTAGGTTATTTACATAATTGAGTTTTCACTGTTGAGTATTTTTTCTAAAACTCTGTATGCATAAAGACACCCAGACAGGCAGGTTTATCACACTTTGTCTTTTTCTAAACATCTTCTTCTCACTGTCCTTGACAAAGGTTCTATTTTGACAAACTTGAAACTGCTTTGTTCAGCTTTACCTACTTAGTGGCATTTTCACCAGCCCAGTTTTTATGCAACACCTCGCGGGAATGGACACTGGCAGTTTTTATGGTTACAGCACCTGTAAGTACTGTGCAGTGCAGGTCTAGGACCAGCTGGAGCAGGTGCTATGCGCTGTGGCTCCTAGAGCAGACACTGTGTGGGGCACAGCTTGGCCAGGGCACACACTGTATGTGGTGTGATGCTCACTCCAGCTGTTCTGGGATTTGCACTATATGATCCTGGTTGAACCACACCATGGACAGCATCTCTTCTGGCCACAGCAGGATCTGGACTGTACACAGTGAGCAAGCACTAGATTCAGTATTCTGGGGGATGGGAGAGGGTCCATGGGCCTAATCTGGCACATGGAACAATCCTGTGCCACATAGGGCCATATACTTTTGACATTCCTGCCTTAGTCTGTCACAGTATTATGCCTTCAAAACCATAAATAGGCAAAGTGAGAATGCAGGTTGTTTTGATTTTTGTCTGAGGTGGTTTGAAACTGAAAGTAAACTTTCTTTTGTCATTCAGGATTGCCAAGTGTATGATAATTATTGTGTTTCTATGATAATGTCAACACTTGTACAATGAAATAATACTAAGTGTTCAAAATGTTCATGTGTTCATAGTGCATAGTTTCATAGTGCCTAGGGTCAGAAGAGGCCTAGCGCAGGCCATCTAGTCTGACCCCCCGCCAATGGCAGGAACAAGTGCCAGGGTCACAGGGCCCCAGCCAAGTACCTATCTAATCTACTCTTGAAGGTGCCCAAGGTAGGAGCAAGAACAACTTCCCTAGGAAGCCGGTTCCACGTCCTAGCCACCCTAA
>JAGPOW010003648.1:38778949-38802960 GCA_030014935.1 Caiman crocodilus
GAAGACAGAGGCAAAGAAATCATTAAATATGTTAGATTTGTCGTCTGGCGTGACGACTAAGTTGCCCATCGTGTCCCGCAGGGGCCCCACATTACCCGGATGTGGGTCTTGTGAACTCAGCATTCATTCCTGCCTGTGGCAGCAGGGTCAGGCTAAGATGATCTGTTTAGGTCCCTCCTGACCCTAGCTACTATGAAAATACAACTATGAAAAAAGAGGAGAAAGAACCAAATGAGATACATGGGAACATTAGGACACTAGCAATGACAGCAGAAAACGATTTTATGTACTTTTTAATGGGTGCATCTACATGTTACTATTATCATGGAGCAATACATTCTTATACATATCACACCAAAGTTTATTGCTTCTGGATGTTGTGTCTTCACGTGCACCCAGGACCACAGCATGTTGAGCCCGGTCAGAGCAGCCACAGCTGGCAGAAGGCCTGGGGAACAATGTAGACATGCCCAATGAGGAGCAATCAAGAACATATAACACCATTGAGAGTGGAATATGCAAGAGGTAGAATCATAACTGGCAGCAAAGCAGCTGATGAAGAAGCAATGAGACATGGAAGAAATCAGGGGGCTCAGCAAAATGAGACAAGATATGAGCAGCCACTCCTTAATTTGTTAAGTATTAGAACAGGAGCTGATCAAATGAAGGAGAACATGGCTAAGATATGACCACACTGACAAAAGAAGCATGCTCTGGACTAAAACAATATGTATGTAGTAGATGAATGGATTCATGTTGCTGGAGATGCTCATGTCCAGAATGCTTCTGAGAGACAAACCTTTCCTGAAACCTTAGGAAAACATGCCATATGAAAAAGGGGATTGTACAGAGGAATCTTGTAAAAAGCGGGTAGGAAAAGTTGAGGAAGTCATCTCAGTAATGAAGAAGCATGTTGCCAAGAAAGAAAGCAAAACAATGCTTTCTAGTTCTAGATGCAAGTTAAGTGGAATTGCATTGCATAAAAATTTGGGTTTAAGGCTATAGTCTTCACAGTCCTCATAAGTTGAGTAAAGTCAGTCTGCAGGACCTCTGAGGAATAAAATAAGGAAAGGATCATCTAGGAGAAGAGGAAGAGGAGTTGCACATTATGTAAAAGAGGCATATGATTGCTCAGAGCTCCAGTATGAAACTGGAGAGAGTCCTATCAAAAGTCTCTGGGTTAGGGTCAGAGGAGAGAATAACAAAGCTGATGTCATGATAAGAGTCTATTATAGACCACCAGACCAGGAAAAAGTGGTAGATGAGTCTTTCTTCAAACAGCTAGCGGAAATTTCTTGATCACGGGCCCTGGTTCCCATGGGGGACTTCAAACACCCTGACATCTGCTGCAAGAGCAATACAGTAGTATGCAGGCATCCAGGATGTTTTTGGAGAGTGTTGGGGCATTCGGGGGATTTGATAGCAGTCCTCAACTACCTGAAGGGTGGTTCCAAAGAGGATGTAGCTAGACTGGTCTCACTGGTAGATGACAGAACAAGGAGAAATGGTCTCAAGTTCCAGCAAGGGAAGTTTAGGTTAATTATTAGGAAAATTTTCTCACTAAGAAGGTAGTAAAATACTTGAATAGGTTACCCAAACAGGTTGTGGAACCTCTCCTCACTCTTGGAGGTTTTTATGACCTGGCTAGACAAAGCTTTGCCTGGGGTGATCCAGTTGGGGATGGTCATGCTTTGAGCAGGGGTTGGACTAGATGATCTCCTGGGGTCCCTTCCACCCTAATTTTCTATGATTTTATGCAACACAGAGAGGCTGTCCATGCCACTGGTGGCATCCAGACTGCAAGATGGCTACCTCTAGATTAGAGGGCTCTTGCTGTCTCTCCCAATTCTGTGATTTTTTTTTACCTCCTTATTTCTAACACAAAAGGTATTGCTAAACCCAGAATTTTCCTTACTTCTTATCACATAGCCTAATGCATACCAAAGGTGACTCCCCATAGATTTTTAATTTCATCCTTTTTGTAGAAGGAAATTAGTTATAATTCTCACATATTTTTTCTTCTCCATAGAAGTACTTCCCCCTTTCCTATTTCCAGTTTATTCCTAGTTGCTGCAGGTAGACCAAGTAACAGGTTCCACCCTAATACAAAAGCTCCTTCAGTAAAACCCCATTTTGTACTTACTATATTTACTTGAATACAAGATGACCCAATATATAAAATGATCCCCCAACAGCAGCAGTTCAAAAACAGACAATATTTATAGTGTGGTTTCCTTGTACATGAACGTATGACAAGAAACATTTTCCCCCATGCTGACTGGGGGGGAGGGGGAACCTCATCTTGCATTCAAGTAAATATGATACATAATTCACAACAACACCACCATTAAAAATGGCTAACCTGTAAGACTGTATTTCAGCAAAAGTGCTGGGTATAAAGTTAGAGTTCACAACAGGTCCCAAACAACTGATCCCAGCTCACTGTTCGTTTATCTTCATTTCAGCTGTAATGTTGCAAGCCAGCAACATACAGAACCTTGAATAATTCATGCTTTTTTCACTGTGCACAGATACTTTCTGTGCTGTTACACATCTTTACTTTTAAAATAAGATTGATATATTTATTTTTCTTCAGAAAGACCAGTTATGATCAGTTTTCAAAATAAGAATAACAATCCAGATCCTATAGATGATGTCTTATGCAGTATAGTCTATACACGTTAGAAATATGTGCCAGTTTCTGTATTATTATGGGACAGTGATAATATATAAACCATAGCAGTAGCCTGAAGAAGGCTAATGAAGGATCTTATTACCTCTGACAGCTGTGATCAAGCAGCTGATTAGAAACAGGTGCTGGAAAAGCATGAAGTCCAGACAGAATAAAGGTAACACATGCAGAGGCTGGAGGTTGTTGGTTCTGCTCAAATCCTTAATGTTCTAGGCCGAGAGTTGCAGAAGAAATAGTGTGTAGAGAAAGACTGGCAAACAGAAAAGGTAGGAATCAGCCTAGGAAAAAAAAGGAAACCTTCGTCAACTGTTAATACAGGGTCCCTGAGCTAGAAACAAAAAAAAGGAAGATGTTTTTGAGTTCTCTTCACCTGCTTCCATTCCTGCAGCTGGAGTAATGATCATGGAGATAAAGGGATAGAGAATAATGACCTACAGACTGGGGGAGGCCTGAGGCTGGCTGGATGGAACTATAGACTTCGGAGTAAAAATTTTGAACTCCATTCAGAAGGATAAAGCCTTAAGCTGAACACATAACCAGGTACATAGGAACAAAAGAAGTTATGGCCAGAGCTGGCCATAATAATGTTCTATGGACACTGCTTAAGCTTTTTTGGTAGTGATGTACAACTAGCCAACAAAAAAAATCACAAATGCTATTAATATGCTTGTATTTGTATACTCCCCATGTGTACCTTGCATGGCCAGCTTGTATCTGTTCCTTTATCCAGTTGTTGACTAGGCACGATATTGAAAATGTACATTTAGGTACAAGTCCAAACTCCATTAATTGGTAAGAGGAATCTATAGATTGCAGCCATGTTGGTCTAATTCTTTGGGTAAATTCAATATTTTTTATTGGACCAACTAAAAATGTTGATCTAATAAGTGATATCACATTTGCCCAAAGAACCTTGCCTACTTTGTTTTGGTGCTCTTCTCTTTATGGCAGGCATCTTAGGTACTCCAGATTTCTAGATGACTTGCTATTGGGGATATAATACATAATCTTCCATAATCTGCTACTTAATACTGAGATCCTGTCAGCACTCCGAGGAATAAAATATGATCCTGATGGCATACTTCCGTGTTTCTGATAGTTGACTTTTTTACACTGTTCTAAATCTCATAGTCATTAGAAATTCTTTATTTTTACTTGGATTGTTCAGTATATTTTTCTACTGTTTTGTTTCGATAGGTTTTAAGGGTGTCAGGAAATAGGAATCTGACCCCCCACACAGCTATTTTCCAGGCAAATAAATATAATTTTCAGGAAGATTTTATTTATATTCAGGCTAGGTCATTCCTCTGATGTATTCCTCTCCTACTCCAAATATTATACCTGGAAACATTTATATGTTGATAACCTCATGAGGCCTGTCCTGAATGCATCATCTTCTAGATTTATTGTATTGCTTTGTCTTGCAAGATGATACTTTACTAAGGGAAAAAAAAAGGTAGATTCAATGCCAGAATAATTCTTTTACTTTGTCTGAAAATCCCAAATATATTTGCTTTCCTCCAGTGAGGTTATATGATACTTTTTGGTGCCACTTTCTATGTTGAGGCAGCAGCAATAACAATGCCACCCTATTTATATTACATTTACTTACATTGCTTAGAGAACAAGACTCTAATGAACTAGATACTCAAGCAGAGAAAAATCCTTGCTCTACTGTCTAACAGTTATTTCTCTCCAAAATCTGTAATTGCATCATCTTGTAAAATCAGACATTTTCTCTCTTCTGTCACATGTCTATTTAGCTGTTTCATATTATGATTCAGTTTTGTCACTCAACTGCATTCATAGATTATGTGTGTCATTTAAATTTTTTTCCTTTTGTCATGGCATGCCCTCAGAATTTACTGCATCTCTCTTAATAAGATTACCCAGTAGATATGCTATCCTTTCAGCACTGAGCTGTGCCATGTCAATCCCACTTCTACTGCTTTGCCATACTAGGGGATGAAACTTACCCCTAACCTACTTGTATGCTTGTTCTTTGAACTGATTTTTTTTTTAATATCACTTGGCAACCATACTGATTCAAAGTTACAACTGTGAGGAGGAATGGGGTGGGGGGTTAACCCCTTAATTCGAACAGGCCGGGGATGAAAGGACTCTGGAACATTTCGCCCTGCTTCTCTTTTCCCGTCCAAAAGAATCAGAAGACAATGTAAGAAATAAATGCTTTATTTACAAACTGAAACTCAATGTAGACTCACTCTGTAAAATCCACCGCGAAGCACTTAAATGCCTCGTATCCACATCCGCGTCGGCAGTTCCCTTTACAACAATCTCCACAACCTCAAACCTCAAACCATAGGGAACTCGAGAGCTCTTTAACACCTATCCGCTGCAACCTATCTGATGGGGGTGTCTGGGGGGAAAGGGAGCCATGGACACAGGACCTCAGCGAGGGTGATCAGGCCTCTCTGTTGTTGTGTAGGTCCCGCCTTCCCTTTTCCTGGGCTTTGTTTTTATACTGCCCCAACGGCCAAATAGATCGGGTCTTTCTTTCGTGCGCTTTTCAAGCTGCATGAACTGGGGATTTTGCTGCATGCGTGCTTTGCGCAGCTAATTGGGCTGCACCTGCTGTTTCCCCATGCAGCAAGCACAGTTTCCTGGCGTTTGGTCACCTTTATCTACCACATGCCCCCTTGACCATATGCCAAGCTCGGAGAAACTTGAGCTTGAGAACTTCTCTGTTTACCCTTAAGTTTCATATAACTAACCATTATTAAGAATTTATCAAAGGTGCAGTTAAATACATAAAAGTCCAGCGACTCCGATGGTATCAGGTCTATTTGCTCCGGCTAAGGTCCATCACAGGCAGGTTTACCCATGGCTGAGGGTGTCAATGTCCCACACGACGTCAAGCGTCAGCAGCTCCGTACCATCTCAAGCTAGAAAACAAACTCAAGATTCATTAACAACTGTGCTATGTCGGCTCAGCCAATTTTGATGGGCCAAGACGGTGCATGCGGGTAAGACTGCTTCAAGAGAGACTAAATAGGTATTTGGATACTTGCCGGGTTCGAGTACAACACTGGGAACTGGATTTGGACGCTTGCTAGCGGCTGTGGGAATGGCTAGCCATACTGCTTCCTGCACCAAGTAACATGGCTTCCAAGGCAGGCATGGTACCAGGGCATGCTCATCCCACAAGGCCTTGGTAGCATTCATGGAGATTAGTACGTCATTGTTGTACTTGGTCCAGTTCTTAAATGATCCATTCTCTTTTAGTCTCAATTGTTCTTTATACAGTCCTATCTGTTGCTCCACAATGCCGTTAGACTGTGGATGATAAGGCAAATGATGACGCCACTGAACATTATATTCCGTTGCAAATCTCTGTAAACCTTTAGAGTTAAAAGGTGGTCCTCCGTCAGAGTGTATGATGTGAGGGACTTGCCAATGAGCGAAAGCAAGCTGTAGGCGTCCTTGAATCATGGAAGTAGTGATCTTTCTTGTTGGAAGGATGATGATCTGTCAAGTTCCTAGATCCACAATTGCTAATAAACCAGTTTAGTTGGCCCAGCAGGCCTTGAAAGTCTGCCTGTGTAGTTGGCCAAGGCAAGAGTAACTCGGGGATGGCATTATGTGCTGTCCTCAACCACCACCATCCCGTAAATCTTGTCCCCAAAACTTTGATGTCCAATGACGGTTCGCTCATGGATTTAGTTGGACTCATCATCCATCCTTGGTCACTCAAGTGGGCTTTTAGGTCTGCAGTGATGGTGTGAACTACAGAGTCATCATGTCCTATAATAATGATGTCATCAACATAGGTCCAGATATGAACATCTGCAGTCTCTGGGTGGAGACGAGTGAAACTCTCAATTGTCTCATTCATTGCTGCAGTTGCCAGTGCTAATGCATTGTAGTAACCCTGTGGACAAACTTTCCAAGAAAACATTTGTCTGCCCACACACATATTAAGAATCCCATGAGGATCATATATAGGTATTGAATAGAACATGTCCTTTAAGTCTAGAGTGGTGGCGAACCATTCTCCGTCCCTCTGCATTTCAGTTATGCCATCAAGAATGTCCGAGACAGTCTGTGCAGTGGGCATTTGGAGTGGTTTACAATGTTGATTTGCTTTTCAGTAGTCCACCACTAGACGCGCCTCCCTTGGCTTTCCTGGTTTTGGAATGCCCCATCCAGCCGACAGATAAGTGGAGGATTCTACATGGCTGGATACACTCTTATTTGCATAAGTCAGCTAAAAGGTTTCGAATTTGAGATTGTAGGTCAGTGCACGTTGGG
This sequence comes from Caiman crocodilus, assembly GCA_030014935.1. NCBI lineage: Eukaryota > Metazoa > Chordata > Crocodylia > Alligatoridae > Caiman > Caiman crocodilus. Next base: position 38,785,914 of record JAGPOW010003648.1, read on the forward strand.
ATTGGCTGGTAACCCTAGGGCACAGGGTTTACTAGCATTGGCTGAAATCTTTCACTTGGTGTAACAGTTAATGGAAGTGCTAAATATATAATATCTCTCAAAGCCAATGCTCTAATCGCGGGGATACCTAAAATGTTTATGCCCCCTATGAATCCATGCAGGGTCTTTTTATCAATCCAAAACTTGACTATGGGTGTGGATGTTGTAGTATTTAGCCCTTGTACAAAAATGACTCTGGATGTTTTAACATGGGGTGTCTCAGGTCTCAACACGTTTACTTGGGCTCCCATGTCTAACAAAAAGCGTATAGGTGTAGGAATGGAATCTGCAGTGGTCCTTATGTCATATGTTCCATATGGGCGTTCATCATCAATGTGCTGGCCGTCGTCACCTGCATCAACGGCCACTACTCATTTTTTTCTATTTTCTAGCTCCTTTCCAGGTCTGAAGCCTAGAATCCGCGCCAATCTTCTTTGTCCCTCATCTCCTAACCGGTGAAGCTGGCTCCTTGTCAGGCCACTCCTGCTCAGTAGAAATGAGAACATCGCGCACTCTTCAACCGTATGGTCTGGTGGTCGTCCACGCAGCCAGTGATCAGTTTGAGGCTTATCAGGCGTTGCTTTCCATGTTCTGACTGCTTGCACTGCTGCTGGCAGAGTGAGCGTAGACTCCATTCTCCGTGCTGTAGTAAGCTTCCCCAGGCTACTCAAGACATTTCCTATTGGTCTCTCTGTTAGTGGATGCAGCAACAAACGGAACATAGGTGTGTTAATACCTCCATAAATCTCAAAACAAGCCTCTACCACTGCTGCGGACACAGGGACTTTGCCAAGATCATTACGCCATCGGTGCGGCCAAACACTGTTTGCCTGTTGCAAAGTTAGATTTAGTGGGTAACACCCTGTATCCCAGGTTAGATAACTGGCTCCTGCTATTATGTATAAAAGCTGTGCAGGTGATGCATCACTGGGTGGATCTGCATGCCAGGCATGGGCTCAGGTCAACAACGCTAGAACCATAGCAGCACACAGGGGAATTGGCCAGATTTTGTTACGTAATAGTTGAGCTGTGTCATTGCATGCTCCTCCCCCCATGTGGGTTCACGCATTAACATGGTACACTCTTCAGGGTCCACTAATTCCGACCCATGCTCTAATATTAGTAGTCCCAGCCACATCACCAATGTTTCACCCAGTGTCAATCGGGTATCCTTTGCCAGTTCCTGGAGCTCCCCCCTGGTACGCGCATGGAGGGTAGTGAGAGTGCGGATTCCTGTGTGTGACATTGGTGGACCTCACCCGATGACACTCCTCGCTAGGTAGTCCCACCCCCTCGTCTTGCCTGCCACGACTTTGATGGTATGAAGGATTCTAAGGAAGGGTTCAGTGGAGATCTTCTACTGGAGGGGTTCTCCCGACGAGGGGGTATTCACAGTTGAGGTCTCCAATGTTCCACAGCGCTCTGCCACCCCTACACCCTGTCCATTCGCCAACCGGTCACTTGTTGGTTCGATGGGACCTCGATGTTGGACACCAGTCCGCCAGCTGGTCAATGTTGCTGTTCCCTGAGTCAAGGCTGATGTTTGCTCTAAGTCAGCACGCCTTAGGACCTGGCTACTTTCCCCACTATCGTGGGACCTCTTCCTTTTCTGAATTAGAAATAGTATTCCTCTACAGTGGAGAGGCTTCCCTGATCATCGTGTTGGTCCGGGCAATTCCTGGAGACCAAACCTTCTTCTCCTTCCAGGGCTCCTATTGCCCGCCTCAGCCGCTGAGCCGAAAGAAGGCTATCTGCCTGAGAGGCAGCATCTAGGGGAGCTGCAGCCACTCTGGCATGCTGCCTGCCTGCTCCCTTCTGTCCTGGCTCCCCCTCACCATGGAACCTGCCAGGGTTTTTAAACTTTCCCACGGCAGCCGTAACGGCTGCTGTGATTGGCTCAGCTGTTCCCCCTGCCAAGAACAGCTGTTTAAACAGTCGGCGTAACACTGGCTCACACGGCTGTAATGGTGGCTGCTGCTGCCGCCGTGGTCCTGGCTTTGGCGTTGCTGACCCTCCAGCAGGTAAGCGTGTCAGCTCGAGGTCTTCTTGGGAGACTACCGCTCTCCTGTGACCCACAACCTGCCCTACATGTGCCCGTGACGGTGGCATGCCGCCGTCACACCGGGCCATCAGTGACTGTCTTCACTAATGGTACAGAGTTTGCATGCAGGATGGGCGCATCCGTATCAGCAGGAAGAATGGAGTATGGCCCCGGTAGAGTGCTATACGGAAGCGGGTCCTCAAGCGGGGCCAACAGGGCTTCACCAATGTCAGAGCTTCCTCCCCAAGGCTTCTCGGCCACACCCCTTTCTTCTCCCGTGACATCATCTTTGAGCGGTGGCTTGATCTGTAAAACACTCTGCCACGGGGTTGCCTGAGTTAACGTATCTATCATGTTAGCTTGGTTTGCCGCGTGACACAGTAAAGTGGTTACCAAGCGGAACAGGACATTAATCATTTTCCCTTTATTTCATTTTTTCCCTGTCCACCCCATCACGTCCTGTCCATCAGCATCGAGATCCTCGCGGATTGTTGTTAGGATTTCGCTCTCAGCACCTCCCAGCTCGAGATCAGGGCATCTAAATTTGTCAGAGGAAATCTTGCAACCGATCCCCTTCTTTAAGTACTGAACGCACCTATCATATTCCTTCTCAGGGTTCTATTCATCTGTACCCTTAGGCTTAATGCACTGGAACGATGCCTCCGATCTTATATTGGGTGGATGGTAAAGAACCGCGGGGCTGGAGAGAAGACATCCCAGAGCTGTGGGGCTAAGATCGGACACAACCCACTCTTTAAGCAGCTCCTTGCTGTCCTCAGTTGGGCAAATGGACACATAGCCTCCCATTTTTCCGCCTCACCCCCTTTGATGAAATGCTACATGAGCCCATAGGGTATTGACATCCGTAGTCAGGGGCTGACAATGGTTCCCCCATGGGCAGTGCTTAACTAATTCGTCAGGGTCTCCTTCGTTCCCCCTTTGCCCTGAGGATCCTGTTCATGACGCCATGTGAGGAGGAATTTGGGGTGGTGGTTAACCCCTTAATTCGAACAGGCCGGGGATGAAAGGACTCTGGAATGTTTCGCCCTGCTTCTCTTTTCCTGTCCAAAAGAATCAGAAGACAATGTAAGAAATAAATGCTTTATTTACAAACTGAAACTCAACACAGACACACTCTGTAAAATCCACCACGAAGCACTTAAATGCCTCGTATGCACATTCGCACCGGCAGTTCCCTTTACAACAAGCTCCACAACCTCAAACCTCAAACCGTAGGGAACTTGAGAGCTCTTTAACACCTATCCAGTGCAGCCTATCTGATGGGGGTGTCTGGGGGGGAAAGGGAGCCGTGGACGCAGGACCTCGGCGAGGGTGATCAGGCTTCTCTTTTGTCGTGTAGGTCCCGCCTTCCCTGTTCTCGGGCTTTGTTTTTATACTGCCCCAGCGACCAATTAGATCGGGTCTTTCTTTCATGCGCTTTTCAAGCTGCATGAGCTAGGGATTTTGCTGCATGCATGCTTCACACGGCTAATTGGGCTTCACCCGCTGTTTCCCCATGCAGTGACCAAAGTTTGCTGGCATTTGGTCACCTTTATCTACCACAACAACTTCACCATTTAATCTCTTATCCACTTGCCACTTTCCCTTCACTCATGGTCACAATTACAAGTCTTGACTTGCAATGCTCAGTAGGCCTGGTGCTTGTTTGTTACAAATATAACAGTTGATCATCACTACCTGATATTTCGCTGGCTTAATATAAAACTTTTTTATACAGAAAAATTAGACTGTTGTGCTGCAAATCAAAATACTATATTTCATAATTTTTGGCAATTCATACTTCTACTATTTTTTTCTTTTACCCCATGGTGTATAATAAAGTAAAATGTATTGTCTTACTTGAGCACTAATGCTGTTTGTTTCAATATTATTTGGTTCAATTGATGATGAGAGGTGGCCCTATTTGACATGCCACTTTGCTAAATTCTTGCTAAACCTGTGACCCGGGGGAGCTGGGGTTGCAGGAGGGCCCCAGGCCAAAGGAGAGCCTAACTTACCTCCTGCAGAGCCCGAAGAGCAGGAGGAGATGCACATGGCGAGACCACCATCACAACTGATCAGCCGTGCTTATATTCATCTGCAGCCAAGCAGCATGGGCGGGAGATGCTGCCAGGCAGAAATAAGAAGCTGCCCCAAGGATGCGGCAGGGGGGCAAACGAACAGAGGCTTGAGGAGAGAACCCTCACCCAGAGGGGCTCAGCTGCCACGTCAGGCAGCACGGAAAGTCGGGGGCAGAGCCAGAAGAGGCTCCAATGGAGTCAGCAGTGATGCCAGCAGGGAAGTCGGCAGTAACACCGGCGGAGAAGCCGGCAGCGATACCAACAACAGAGCCAGCAGGAAAGCCTGCAGCGATATCAATGGAGAGGCCGGCGGTGAGGCTGACAGTGGAGCCGATGGAGGCGGCAGGGACGACATCTGCAGAGGCAGCAGCAAAACCGGAAGTGACACTGCCAAAGGTTCCAGCAGCTGCACCTGCAGCAGAACTGGCAGCAGTACCCATGGAGGAACCAGATACAGATGCAGAGAGAGCAGTGTTGGGGCAAGCCGGAGCTGAGACCGAGGAGTGAGCCTGCAGCAAAAGCCTCAGAGAGAAGGTAACAGGGGTGTGGCCAGTGGGGCCAAAGGGCGACTGAAGACCCAAGGAGGGACAAAACCAGTGACGGACAGGGCCCACTACAGCCCTAGGTTAAAGGCTGGGACTCAATGCCTGAGTAGGGCAAACCACTAGGGTTGAGTAGTTTGGCACAGGGGGATCCATGGGCCCACAGACCAGGGGCATCCTTCGTTGCCTCCTGGCCCTGTAGCTTTAGTACTTCAGCTATTACAGTGGTAGGGAATTGCACATTAAGTCGCAGGGTGGATGGGTTAGTGTGTCAGGATTTTGGATCGGTGGGACACGGTCCGAGGACTTTGAAGCCCGCTCATCAAGGCATGAAGATACTGGCACAGAGTTGGCAGGTAGCGGGAAGAGGTCAGGCAGAGCAGTGAATGCCTAGGGGGCCTGAGGACCGACGACCCAAGGTGGCGAGTGGCCGGGGTGTAGGGGAGGTCGGAGCCCAGTGAGTGCCTGCCGGGAGGTGCAACAACCCTGGAGGCTGCCTCAAAGAGGAAACCCTCCACTGAGGTAACATTCAAAGTCGTGGCAGGAAAGTCAAAGGGCTCCCCTGACATCAGCTGGGGTAGTCTTTGGGGTCCACCCGCAAGCCCAGGACAGGCACAATCAGTTGTCTGGGCTAAGGCTGCACAAGAGCACCTTATCGAACAGAGGCGGGCACAACCTGAACAAGAACTCAAAATAGGTATAAAAATTCAGCTAACTTCTTGCTACCTTTGGGGGCAGATCCTGTATTACCCGAGTACAATATGAGACTTGGATATGCAAGTAGTGCAAAATTCTTTTCCTGAAGTGGTAAAAAATAAGGAGTGTAGTGTTACCTTATTTAGGTTACTATCCAAGTATAATGCAAAGTAAAGTAGACATTACTATAAAAAGCACTGAGTTGGCAGTTTAACATTACAGAGGCCTGCACTGATCTAGGATTATATCAATCCTAGCAAAGTTCTGTAGCAGTAGAATGAATGTAGACCAGGTTGGGATGGTGCAAAATTACGTTATTTATTTAAAACGGTGTCTCATGCCTCCAGAAAATTTCAGTTTTCAAATGTATACAAAGATTACCTTAGTATAAGTTTGCTATATTGTCTTTCCTGACAATTAGAAGTGGAGAAAAAAATGAGTCCTTTTGATTCCATTATAAATTCTGAATTTGTAGCTTTTAGCTAAGAAAAAAACGGAGACCACTGAAAATGAAATACCTGCTTAGAGGTTTTGTGGAAACCCTACAGGAAATCTGCTTTATCATATACTGCTGCTTGTTCAGCGGTCTATTAGAATCATAAAAGAAGCTGAAGATCCCTCAGCAATGTGCCTCAGGATAGATACGTAGGGATATGAGGTGTCTTCTGGATTTGCATTTAAATTTAAGGCATCAGGACAAAAAGTCTTTGTTTTGTTCCAACCAGGCAACACAAACGAAAAATCTCCTAAGGTGAAACAGCAGAACTTGCCCTGGTGTATTATTGCACCATATCCTTTTGGCACAACAATTAGAAGAATTCATCAGCAAAGCAATAATCAGAAATTGAAGCCTTATAAATCAGAATGCATGATGTCAGAGTACCTGCTACACAGATCCATGCTCCATAAACCTCTTACGTTTTAAGTTATATTTCTTCCTTTTCTCCCTTTCCACCTTCTCTGTTGTCCTGTTTCTGTGATAAAAGAATAAACTTAATTTTACCTCTTCCAAAACCTTCTATTGTGTGGGATTTTTTTAAAACCATCAAAACAGAAGTAACCTACAAGTTTGTTTGTTTATTTGTTTTAAACTTCCATTCTTATCTGTGGCGTTCTGCAATTCACCAATATCTCATAGCTTATAACAATAGATAAAATAGTTGCAGATGTCATGTGTACACATGCTGTTAAGAAGATGGACTCTCAATTAACAAATGGACTTTAAATACAGTAGAATGGGTGAAAGCTATTGTCTAAACAACATTTCATGAGGTCCTTTTTCCAAACCCAGCTATTTATTTAATGAATGGCATTAACGACTTCTGGGCACTTTTACATGTGCTCTAACGTGTTCCAGTTAGAATGTGTTGGAGCAGACCTGATTGATTGCAGTAATCAGAATACTCCAGTGTGCTGCAGTGTCTCATGTATCCAGAGTCTCTGTGTTTCAAAATGGCAGCAGGAGTACTTTAACTAATGATAATTCAATTAACTTTAGTTAAAGCGCCCCCACTGACATTTTGAAATGCACATGCTGAATACACAAGCTATTGCAGGCATGTTAATTAGAGCAGCTCCTGAGAGTTAGTCTAACCCACCCTCGTGGAGCCCATGTATAGGTGGCTCTTGTCTATAGGCCTGCTAAATAGTCCATTAAAGGCCCACAAAGGACTACTTTGATTTTGCTGATTTATTGAACAGTAAAATTTAAAACAAATGAACAAAAGATTCACCCTTCTGAAGTTGATTTATACTTGGCTTTCCAGGGCTTTTTACCTTTGAATACAAACAAGAAAAAAGAAAACACAACTTCACCATATCCTTTGATTTATAAGCAAATCAGTATATAGCTATAGTGAACTGCGCTTCGTAAGTCTCCATCTCCTCTAGAGCTGTCCTGACTCTTCTAATGTTGGGAGGCCTAGTTTAGATAGGCTGCCAGGTAATACCATAACCACTTTGATCAGTTTGAAATAGCTGAGCTTAAAGCAGGTACAATTCACAGCATATTCACAATGGTTCGTGGCTTCAGTGGTTCATCTGTGCGATCTGTACTCTTTTTCTCCCTTTTTTTCCTTCTGGCCCTTTATATCGTGCTCCATCCAGTGTTTGCCTTTTCTGCAGAAACCTGGATCTAAGTCTCAGTCTGAAACAGTAACTGTCTGGTGTTGTGAGCCTAGCTACTTTTAGGCTCGTAACCCAGAGGGTCAAATTTTGATACAGTGATTGCTTGAGAAGAGGCACAGGTGTTCAAAAGGAAGGTCAAGGAAGGAACAGTGGCAACCCCATGTTGTGATAGACCTGGGCATGGCTGCTTTAACCAGGTGGTGGTTCCTTCAGGGGACCGATCATCTGAAGGTTTGACCTGTATTTCTGTGAACACCATTCCCTATAAAGCTGAAGGACAAGACCTTGAAAACGGAAATGCCTTCCATTCATATCAGTGCAAAATGGATCATGTGCCTGGTGCAAAAGAATGAGCTTATACTTTTGGAGAGATTCAACAGTTTGTTTTTGTTCCTGGTTTAGAAGTGGGAAAGATTGGTGGCAAATGTTTCCCAGGTCTGGCATAGTTGCTAATACTGGCCCAGACTACACAGTAATCTGAGTAAAGAAGGTAGCATTTTTTTTTTCCCAGGCTCAGAACAAATCAGAGGACAGAACTGTGGTACAACTGGTACATTTGAGAGCTGTTTACATTTGAGATAATATTTGCATTATTGCTCAACAAAAGGGCTCCTATGAAACTGCTTTGAAGGGTTCTATATTTACTAAAGGCAAATATTTTTTTTTCTCTTCCAAACTGGAAATAAAATGCAAGGAGTTTCTTGTACAAGCAATTGTTTTGTGAAACAAAATGTTCATTGGCTGTTGGGATGGCAGTGTCCAACAAAATGCAACATTATTTCCTTCTTTAATTGCACAGTGCCAATAATGTGTCCTTGCTTACTTCTTAGTGGACATGTCTACACAAAATACTTTTATGTGCAGCAAACTAATTTGTTGCTCAGTAAAGCAGCACCATCTACACATGCACAGCAATTAGGGTGCAGTAGACTAATGGGCTATGCTGCTGGATAGTCATATCAGATACAAGTCGTATCTGGCAGCACAATTAATTACTGTAATTAAACACATCTGTAGATGGTGGTATTGGGATTAATTCACTCCATCTTAAATTGAGCTGGAGTATATTTAGTTGCATTAATTGCATGTGTAGATGCACCCAGTATATCTGATGCACCCAACATGATTTTATGGAAGTTCATGGAGAACAGCTAATGAAACAAATTCAAATGCACATAGACAAATATATGGATCTATATAGCTGAAGGGAGAAGGTGCTATTAAATTGGAATTCTGGGAACAGTAGTTAGTATTAAATTTGGTAATTATCATGATCTAAATGCATTGCAAAAACACATTCCTGACATAAAAAAAGATGGGGGAGTCATGTGCACACACAGACACACACATGCACACATACTTAAATGTTTGTTCCTCTCCACCAAAAAACATAAATCTATGTGAAGGTGATGTTAAGGTTGCAGATCTATATTATATTTCTTCTCTAGACTCTGATATCAAAGCTACCAATCCTGGAAACCCAGAGTTAAAGTTTAGCTACAAGAAAATAAAATCTTAGAGTACTGTAATTCATAAGCAGCTAAAAACTGTTTTTGATTGAGATGTCAGCTTCCATTTGTTTCACCTTTGCAGGGAGAATATATATATAAAAAAATCTATGCACCAAAGAAGGCTGTTTTTTTTATCACTTTTTTCATCTGTATGTGTGACACAAAGTGACTCTGCTCTACTGTTACTCCTTGTCCTAGAAGTGCATGATGTAGGAATATAAGCTTGATACACATAAATGAAACTAATTATCAATTGGCTTCCACAGATTTGTAGTCACTGATCCTGTTTAATCTCAGCATGTTATAAATGTAGGTAACTCACTGCCTTCAGCATGCTCTGCATCTCATACAGAACTACTTTTATTCATTGGTCTGTGACATGAATATTCCTAGGCAATGAAAAACAGGAGAAATATAAGTTGGCTCCATCTGCAGTAATTATTTACATTGGAATTTAGTCAACATGTCACTCTTGCAAAAGGTATCATTTTTAATAATAGTGAGGGGTCAGGTTCCCATGCTTTCTGGAGTATGCCCAGAGCTGATAGAGTATTTGGGCCAGGGCCCAACAATTGTTTGAATGCCATTAAATGGATTATTTTTTTGCCAACTTTGCAACATGGTTAAATTGAAACAGATTTTCATGGGCAAGACTATGGGCACTGAAAAAAGTCACTTCCCAGAAAAAAAAAAGTTTTAACTTAAGTTTTGGAGTTCTGAGCTTCTCAATGAAAAGATCAACAAAACTTAAGATGGCAAAACAACACTATGTTCCTTAGCCTCATATTCAGAAATGGCTGAACCATTTCGGCAGAGCATTTCCAAAAAATAAGTTTACTCTGGAGGCAATGCCCACCATGGAAGAATTTAGCCCAAACAGTTAGTTTGGCAAAGTTCAACCAAATGGAAAAACAAAGTCTTATAAAAAGGATTTAGAACATAGGTAATATATATAGGGAGGACACGGGGTGGGGGGCCCCTGCCCTCCCATGAGATTGGCCCTTGTCAGAGTGGGGAGCACTGGCTGGTGCCCTCCGTGGGAAGTACTGGTGGCACTTCTAGTTTTGCCGGCAGCACTTCAATTTTTGAAGCCGGTGTTTCCGAGGCCAGCAATCAGCCACTGTCCCTCCCTCCCCTGTCAGTTGGTAATTGGCCACTGGTCTCCCCCACCCCCCAAGTTAAAAGGCAGCAGTTGCCGATGTTTTAGACAACTTTAATGAGAGGATCTATGTAGCTTTGGCTATATGAAAACTTCCTTTGGACAGAACAAGGAACAATGGTCTCAAGTTGCAGCAAAGGAAGTTTAGGTTAGATATAAGAAAAAGTTTTTTCATAAGGAGGGTAGTAAAGCACTGGAACAGGTTACCCAGAGAGGCTATGGACCTTCCATCCTTGGAGGTTTTTAAGACCTGGCTGGATGAAGACTTGGCTAGGCTGATATATTTGGGGATGGTCCCACTTGAGCAGAAGGTTGGAACTAGATAACCTCCTGAGGTCCCTTCCAACCCTAATGTTTTATGCCTCTATATTATTTTATTTTCTTAGATTATTTAAGTTGAACTGAACAGAACCTAGGTTGAATTGACCCAGAATGGTTTCTTGCCTAAAGTATTCTTGATGGCATATTATGAGAAATGATATAGTATGCTTTACTCTAAAAATCCATGAATTTGTAAACATACCTGCTATGCACTCATTAGATTGGACTCCTAGCTTCATTATGAGATAAAAGAATCTCAAATGCTAAATGTTTATTCTTAGGATGTAGCTCTTCTTCACATGACTTTTTCAGTTTTGCAGGTGAGAAGGTAAAAATAGGGTAGAAGGCAAAGAACTGTGACACATACTTTAATCCCTGCCATAGAACTTCAGAAAATAAGTAACTCCATACTCTAGTCGGCCTCAAATATTTACAGTAGCCATGAGTTAAGAAACTATTAGTTAATCTTTCACAAGTTTTGTCAATGTCTGCATTGTCAGATCATAGGAAATAGTATCCTTTTAGTTCTCAGTAAAAACTCCCATAGAGCAGCATGAAAGATCATTTTGGTTAAGTTCAGACAGTCAAAAAGCTGAAGGCTGAACCAATTCAGTCCTCTCAGCTTAGTCTAAGCTGCATAGATTGAACTGATAAGCTAGGGCATTTATACACATACTTTTCTGTCCCAGCATGCCAGAGATCTGCTGCTCTGTGTTATGTGCAGTTGTATAAGTGGTGAATTGCATGTCAGTGTGCAGAAAATGGCAGTGGTGCACTTTTGAACTAAAGCACATTCTGTGTTTTAGTTCAAAAGTGCACCACCGCCATGTTCTCAGTGCTGATGTGAATTTTGCCACTCATACAACTGCAAACATAGCAGTGCCAGGCACTTTTCAAAGCGCCCAGAGCTGTGATGCTTACATGTGTAAAAATGTCCCAAGTGAACAGAGGCAGACACAGCTCTTTGGGTAAATCTGATATCTTTTGTTAGACCAACTCCAATAGTTTGAAAAATTCTTCTTAGCAAGCTTTTGGGCACAAACACCCTTTGTCAGGCTGAATGAAGCATCTGCAGATGGTCTGTGCTCTTCCTGGATGGAGTGGAAAAGCAGCCAGAGGCTAGTATGTATGCAAGAAAGTCAGTCAGTTAAAATGTAAATTGAGGTGGTCATTAAGTGACAGACAAGTGGAGTGGAGGGAGAAAGAAGGACTGAACATAGCAGTAGTCAAAGGATGAGAGAAAGAAGGTGGGGTGAAGGGAATGAGAATAGCTGGTAAAAAGTGGAGGGTTTACCTGGGCAGTCAGATGTTTGGCAGGTAGTAATGTATCATAAATCCAATGTCTATATTTAGCTCATGAATTTTTGTATCCAGTAGATTGATGAAGTGGAGTTCATAGGCTTAACTGTGAAAGGTATTTTGTAAATTCCCTTTGAGGATTAGAACTGATAAATTGGAGAGAGGATTGGTTTTCTTGTGAGAAACGTGCCCCCACAGGTAATTGGGTATTATTGTCTTTGATAGACTTTCAGTATCTGTTCATTCTGGTGCGCAGTTGTTGTTTAGTTTCTCCTACATATTTTCCGTCAAGGCATTTGATGCAGTGGATGATATATTACATTTCTGGAGGTGCAGGTGTAAGATCCAGGAATAGTGATGGTTCTGTTGTGGGGTATAGTAATTGTGGGGATGCTGAAGATGTGTTGGCAGGCTTTACATTTCTTTTGATTTCAGAAGTGATTCTAGAAATGCAGTCACATGCCTGCAGTAGCCCAGGCCAGACACTGGAGGGTATGAAAGCATGCCTCCCTGCTCAGCTGAAACAAACAGCTTAGGCCAAGGCTAGCCCACCCCTCTGCAAGGTGGAGTTTGCAGGGGAGGTGAAAAGCAACCTGGGATGCTTGGGGACAGCTGGAGCCCTTGGGTTTGGGGAATGCTGGGGAGGCAGGCAGAAAGCATTTGTGCAGTGTGTGGTGGAGCAGGGGCTGGAGTGGGAGGCTGGGGGAGGGAAGACATACCTGCTCACTGCTGCCCCTGTCTCCAGCTGATTCAAGGCAAAGGGAGCCCCAGAACTACTCCTGACCTGCTCCATTTGGGAGTGGTGGGGGATCAGCTATATGGCAAGCCATTCTCAGCCAGGAACAGAAGCAGCAGTGCATAGGTTCCTCTCTCCAGGAGTGGCTCTGGGGCTCCCCCTGCACCTGGGTCAACCAGAGACCATGTCAGTGACAGTGGAAAGGGGATGCGGCTACATAGCTGCAACTTCTCTTGCCTCAATCAGCTGCTGTGAAAATAAAGCAGCAATTCAGTATCACTAAACAATCCTACAAAGCAATTTATTGAAGACTAGGAAGAATGGTATATTGTAACAAAAGGCTTCTGGTGAATTTGTAAGTAGGCAAAATATATACTAGCTACTTACACTGGAAATTAGCCAGGGACAATGCTCAACAATTCTGTGCAAAAATATATTTTAATAACCATGAATACTCATGACTTCAATCTGTCTTCTCTGCAAATCTATACTTGCATTATTACAATCCTCCCTACACAATATTGGAGCATCAGTTCACACTGAGTGCTCTTTGAAATACCAGTACTACTTCCTGCGGCACTATTGCCAGGGGAAACCCTGAGCAGATCAAGAGTGACTACAGGGCTCTGGGTGCAAGGATGAAGGGGACAGGGGCTCCGGTGGTGTTCTTTTCAATCTTTCCAGTCAAAGGAAGGGGCCTGGGCAGAAATGGGTGCATCCTGTAGATCAATGCCTGGCTGTACAGGGCTTTGGCTTCTTTGACTGCAGGATGATGTTCCAAGAAGGACTGCTGGGAAGAGATGACATCCACCTGATGGAAAGAGAGAAGAGCATCTTCACAGACAGGCTCACTAACCTAGTGAGGAGGGTTTCACAAACTATGTTTGCCAGGGGATGGAGACCAAAGCCCTGATGTAAGTGGGGAAGTGGGTGACCTGGAGGAAGAGCAAGTAGGAGGGGGAAACAGGCGAGGTGTTCTCATTCTTCCTGAGAAATCCAGGCAATTGTGTAGTTACCTCAAGTGTCTGTACATGAATGCAAGGAGCCTGGGAAGCAAGTAGGAAGAACTTGAAGTCTTTGCACAGTCACAGATCTATGATGTGATTGGAATAACAGAGATTTGGTGGGACAGCTCACATGACTAGAGCACTGTCATGGATTACTACAAACTGTTCAGGAAGGGTAAGCAGCGGAGAGGAGGAGTTGCACTTTATGTAAAAGAGCCATCCTGAGCCATAAAAGAGGTCAGATCTCCAGTATGAAACTGGAGAGAGGCCTATCAAAAGTATCTGGGTTAGGGTAGGAAGAGAGATCAACAAGGGTGATGTAATGGTGGGGGTCTACTATAGGCCACCACACCAGGAGGAAGTGGTGGATGAGGCTTTCTTCAAACAGCTAAAAGAAGTTTCCTGATCACTGGCCCTGGTTCTCTGTTATTCTAATCATGTCATATTTCTGTGACCATGTAAGGACTTCCAGTTCTTCCTGCTTGTTTCCTAGGCTCTCCTGCTCACCTCCTCCCACAGTTTGGGGGAAAGGGGACAGGCAGCACAGTGGCAGAGAGCGGAAAGGTGAGCAACAGATCAGGTCAAGGAACAGGATTGGAGTGGTACTCAGGAAGGGTGTGGGACTAATTTGTGGTACACAAGACAAAAACCATTCACCTCTATTTTCTAATCCAACCCCTTGCCCAGATGCAGGATGTCAGATGGTGCTTAGCAGACAATTTCCTGAGATGGTTGATAGAAGTGTTTTAGCATTTCCCCATCTTTTTACAGACTTATAAAAGAAAAAGGACTTTTTAAATAGTGTGCCTTGTTCTTTGGTCAGTCAACATGCGACTACTATGTATGTGACTTGTTTGTTTTTCTAGCAGAAAATAGAGAACCTCTACCTTTCTGCAGTTTGTTGGGAAGTTTAGTGAACTGTAGGAAAGTGAGCAGGTAAATATAATAGCTTGGATGTTTAAAGGGCACTTAAAATCAAATATTTGTAAAGGAAGACATATAAACAAAACATTACAGAATAAAATCATTTCATTAAAAAATGAAAAATGCCATGATTCTGTAAATAGGTCTGCATATTGATGTGTGAAGGTCTACTCCTTTCTTGTTGGACAGCATAGCTAATGCTTGAGCATTGCTGTAGATCAGCTAAATAAAACAAAATCCACATTTCAAAGAGCTCCTGAGAATTTACAGAAAGAGGCACATTGATTCCTGTCCATAGATATTAATGAGTCTGTTTTGAATGGGGAAGACCCTGTTTATTCATAATGCAATAGGCTTGTAAAAATTTGTCTTAATACACACTACCCTTGTGAGTATATATGAATAATGATTTTTTCACCAGAAGCAGAATGTCAGTGGGCATGTCTACATACTCATTAATGCGCCTTTGCTACTGCGCATTAAAATTTAGTATCTCTAATATTAGATGTTACATAAAGGTACATTACCCCATCTTAATGCGCAGTAGTAAACTCAAACTTTTTTTGTGATGCTTATGGCACAACAGACTAATTCTACTGAGCATTAGCCCATTAGTACAGTTTTTGCCATGACATGCTAATGCACAGTAGAATAGGCTACTGCACGTTACAGCATCTTATGTAGATGAGCCCAGTTCTTTTGGGCCCTTAATAGTTCTGAGGCAAAACTGAAAAGGCTTTTTCAAAGGGAACTAGCACTTCCTGATAGCTACCAGCCCTCTGGGCATAGTACCTTTGAAAGCAAAGACAAACTGGACTACTAAGGGTACACAAATTGGCTTATTAACAAAAAGAAAAAGTGAATCTGTGAATTACAGGCTCTCCCTCAGTAATGGGGCTGGCACTGAAAATAAGTTTGATACTGATAGCTGAATATAAATAGAATGGCTATTTATTGCTGTGGAAGAAGAGAGAAAGAGAGGCACTTTTTTTGTAATGTTTTACATTACACAACAATAAAAAAACCCCAATTTATTAGCTTCTCAGCTGCAGTTATTAGCTTTATATATAAGGGTAAAAGCAAGGAACTGCACCATTGATTTTATTAAGTGTTTTAAAAATACTTCAGTACATCATAAAAATTACAGTACCATTGTATCTTGGAAAGACATAAAACTGATCATTGCATCCATTTACAAATTATACTGACATTTCAGATGGCTATCCAAAAGGCATATAAAATGCAAAACAGAGAGAAAGCAGAAGGGGCTGTGCTTAGGGATCAGGATCTTCATTTCTATCTACCTGAGCAAATGCTAAATGTTAGACTGTGGAAGTGATTAGGGTAAGAAAATAAATAAAAAAAAAGGGATGAAGGTGGTATTGAAATCCTAGCCAGTGTCTGAAGCAAGGCCCTGCATCCTGACCTTGCCTATGTCCCAATTATGGGGAAGAAAAACAACTGAAAATACCTTTAGAAGGGCAATAGCCACTACTCCATTTCCAGTCACTTCTGTTTTCCATTTGACTGTGTGCTCCTTCATTGGTCCTCCGAAGAAGTCCCTTATTTTCTCACATGCAACACACTGGCAAATGGGACATGCACCTCATTTCTGAGAGGCAGAATAAAGGGGGAGGGGTGGAGAAAAGATCTTTCCTTTTGAAATACTAGGAAATACAGTATTTTCATAAGGAGAACACAGAAGCAGTTGCAGTTGGAGGGTAGATCAAAAAAACATTCCAACTGCTCTGTTAACCCCTTATGTGCAGGATAGGATGGGTACTGCTGGCTGAGCCAAAAAATGTCTGACCCCCGTTCTCTTGAGCTGAGCTGGGTAGGCAGTCCACTTTTGTTATGTGAACCCCAATTTCCATCAACTGTTGGATTTTTATTGTATTTATTTTTTGGGGGGGGAAAGAGGGAGGTCCTGGAAGAACCTATTCAAGAAAATATGGTGGAAGGTCTGATGTAATGACACTATTAAGCAGAGTAAACAGGACTATCCACATTACTACAAGATAATAGAATATCTGATATAGGTGCTTGGAGAATTAAAGGATGATAGCATATTTAATGCCAAACAACATTATTTTGCGATACCACAAGTTGGCAGACATAACTGTTTGTGGGCTGGCAACACATTCATTTTCAGTAAATATGAATACAGACAATATCCATTCAGTTCATTCTGTCTACCTGAGCAAGATTTTCTAGACTCTTTCCATCGTTGTTGTACGTGCTTAAAAAGGAAAGATGGGAAGCACTCAACTTTATTTTTGAACTTTTTTTTAAAACTTTATGTTGCATCTTCATTTACAACTACTACAACAATACCCAAGGGATTAGGACTCACTGGTGAGAATCATAGTGATGAACCATTTAGCTGGTGTTCAATAGCTGATTTTTGATTACTCTCTGGAGTATGATACCAGAACAGGGACAAGATCTCCCCTCTCGCTAGCACAGTGGAGGAACGGGATCTTGGCGTCATTGTTGATGCCAAGATGATCATGAGCCACCAATGTCAGACGGTGGTTGGGAAGGCCAACCGGACCCTAGCGTGC
>JAGPOW010003648.1:38803060-38815799 GCA_030014935.1 Caiman crocodilus
TCCTGTGACCCTGGCACTTGTTCCTGCCATTGGCGGGGGGTCAGACTAGATGGCCTGCTCTAGGCCCCTTCTGACCCTAGATACTATGATACTATGATAATTGGAGATGGGGCAAGTGCACAAGCGCTATGGCAGGTGTAGAGACCCTCCTTCCCCTATTGAGAAGAGCCAGATCATCAATGGGGACTTAACCATATACCTTTTAATGAGAGAACAGTAATGGGAACATAAGTATAAACCAGGGAATATAGGGGACACTACAACACCTCAGGGGGGCAGGATTCAATAAAGGTTAGACATTTACAATCATAGACATTCATCCAGTTGACACAAATAGCAGAACAAAAAATATTGGTGGACAACATACAAAACATCAAATAACAAGGAATATAAGAGTTCGGTACCTGGAGAGGTGGGAAAGAGGGAAAACACAATGACCCCTTTCCACTGCAACAAAAATATATCCTTGTCACTTCACTCACCACAAGTCATCCCAGATGAGACTTAAACTCAGCTCTCCCACATGGTAGGCAAAAACTCTACCACCCCGCCACTAGTACTGCTCCAAACTGCGAGGGATCTTGATTTTCCAGGAGCCCCTGCTTCATGCCAAGCTTCCTGGCCTCTTATTGGAGGAGCTGGAAACAGAGCTGGGAACCTCTCAGGTTGCTGCTCAGATCTGTGCTGGAGCTGGGGAACCTCTGTGTAGGCCACAGCCTCTCGTAGGGGATCCTGGAGCCCAGCAAGGAGCCTCTCCTGCCGGCTGCATGTTACGCTGCTTAGAGTCCCACTCCTTCAGGTTCTTCTGGGGCAACTGCTCCAGCTCCGCTGGCCCAGCTCTTTGAAACTCCTTCTTTGTGGCCCCTCGCAGGTCTCCCCCCACCCCAAGTCAGCTGCGCTGTCCCTTTTATCCCCCTCCAGGTGACCCAAGGAGCCAATCAGTGGACATGGAGGGTGAGTCTCTGGGGCCTGACTGGTGAGTGTGGTAAAGTGGGTTACACTCAGGCTAGCCGTCACTGGACCCCCACCTGCCTCTGGGCATGCCACCTACTTGTCTCAACCACCACTCCTTGTTGGAAATTAAAAAGTTGGTAAACAAGGTGGGAAGCTGCCTATTTTTCTTTGCACCCCAACATTAAGGAGGTGCCCACAGCTCTGTACCACCCCTACACTACAGCCCAAGCCTCACAGATGGCATCCAGATGTTAACAAGCACCCCAGCCACACACTGGACTTCAGAATCTTCTTGGTGGGACCCTCCTTTGAACCCTCCGCTCAGGCAGCCTATGCCGCCTTCATCCAGGCTGCCAAGCTCCTTGTAGCTGGCTCCCCTCTTGGGTGTGGTTCCCTGCTTAGGACCTTCAGCCATATACAGGCCCTGGCCTCACCTCCAAGGCCAGGCAGGGTCACAGGCCCACAACTCTGGGTGCCCCTCGCAACAGGCACCTGGCCCTTTTGACCTTGTCAGTCCTAGCCCCAGCATGGGACAGTCAAGGGGACACTCTACCTCTGGCCTCACTAGTCCACAGTCTCTGGGTCCCCCTTCCTGGACATGGGAGAGCTGGGGTACCTCACACCACAACTGGTGCCCCAGGGTCTCACAAGGGACTCTCACTCCCCCCCTGGGGCAGCAAGTCATGGTGCTAGTACAGATCTTACTTCTACCCACCCAAAGGTGAGGGCTGGGGTTAAAGCATCCCTACTCACCTTTCCCCAGGGTGGTAACTGGTCTGGCATTTCCCGGGGGCTCCTGAGGCCACCCACTCCTGCAGGGTGCAATTTTAGGTCATGCTGAGGACCAGGAGCCTCCTGATCATCCCCTACAGCTCCTCCCTTACCTCCAGACGATACCAGTAGCCTTCCAGCCAGGCAATGTTGTTGCCTAGCCTCTGGCAGCAGAACTGCCCTGTTTATATGGGCAACCCCAGATTCAAAATGACTGTCCCCATCAGGCACCTGGCAGCTGCCAGCTCCAGGCCCTTAAAGTGGCAGGCACTCACAGTGCCTTGCCACAGTGAGGAAGAGGAATTCCAAGCCCTCCAATCATCTTTTACCCATTCAAAACCCCTGGGCTAAATCACTACCAGCTAGCCCATCACATTTACCTTCCCTGGTTTATATTTTGAGAACTACAAGCTGCTTTGTCTCTACTAAGATTTTTACCTCACCGGTTAGTGAACTTCAGTTAGCTAACCTGAGTTAACAAAATGTCATTTTTTTAAAATTGAAGTCAAGGCCTTAAAAGGTAGCTTCATTTGTGACACGTGTGTGTGAAAAAAAAAATTGCATTAAAAGGGGTTCAGAACTTTTAAACTAATTTTTGTATCACATACAATTATTACGCTAGTTTTCCATGTCCAGTAGCCCCCCAGCCAGTTATGTTTCCTACAGCCATAGCTTTAAAACATATCAAAAGATTCACTTCTGAAGCAAGCTAGTAGACTCAAATATAACTATTTATAATACTAAATACTGTTTGTAGAGTTCAGGAAAGTCCATTTAAATAAAGCATATTAAAAAAATTATTAAAACTATTTCCTATGAAAAGTTGGATCAAATCCTCTGAATAAGACACCTGTTTTTGCCATGATGTGTGAATACATATAAATGTATCCAACCTTATTACTCAAACACATTAACAGAAAAATCTAGATAATGAAGATGACCTTATATTTATATTAACTCTCTTTGTCTAGGAAGATATCAAGCACTTTATCAATTAATATTGCAAAAGTATATATTATTCATTCTAGTAGCTAACGGATGTTATCCCTTCATTACATACCCTTAACTCTGACCCCCAAGCCCCAAAATAGCAGAGTAAACGAAACATAAAATGCTCTTAAAGAAAAAAATGACTAATATATGTATAAATGAATGACTTCTAACATCCTCAAATGTAAGGCCACATTATGTTAACATAAATGTGACCTACAACTACATATACAACATTAGTTGCAATTATAAATGATTTACCAAAGTCTACTGTCATTTGATTATTATATTAAGTTAAACTTTTCCCACTTAATGGTATCACTCACAAGAAAATACTTCAGTTCCAAAATCATGACAGCAAAAATAACACATAATAAATTACACTTCATAGGTAAGAATTAAATTTGAGTTATGATGAATACTTCGTTTCTTTAATACTTGCTATGAATAATGTGTTTGCTTCTCCTTCTTCACTGTTTACTTCCTTGCTCTTAAGTGATTGTGCTTTGTATGTTAGGCCTCCTATGGCTTTTTTCTACATTATATGGCAAACATTTAGTCCTTTCTGTCTGCCTAGGTAACCAAGGCTCTTTCCTGAGCCCCCATCGTCTTGCCACCCACTTACTGTAATCACCTTCCTGGAGTTCCCTAATGCTGCCAGAATCATATTTCTGGCTTGTAGCCCTGATCCTCTCTCTCACTGACTCCCCCTCTACCACATCAAACACAAGCTTCTTCCTTCTCTGTTATAGTCAGTATTTAGTCCTGACACATCTTTCAGATCCACCTTTTAAAGCTGCCTGTTCCCACTTTTGTTCTGTCAGCTACTGCAGCTTCAATTCCTTGTCTGCTAGTCCCTTTTCAAAACACACCTCTTATGCAATGCATGTGTCTAACTACAACCTAGTAATAATTAAGTAGGTGGCAAAGTGTGATGCTACTCCTGATTGACTAGAAACTAGTCTTTTCTTTCCCTGTTACTCTGTGCATGTTCCACTCCATAGTTTGTGTCAAGTCTCCTTTATGTGTTGTTTTTTCTACTGTAACCCTGGTCCGCCATGCTAGGGGTGGCGTCTTGCCAAATTCAGATCCCTGGGGTGCCAATGGCCTTGGTATTTCTCCCAGTCCACTGAAGAAATAGTAGCAGCTGAGCAGCAGAATACCCCAAGTTCCTTTCCTCCAGTGCAAGACATGATACAAACTGATATATACAAACTATAATCCTACATATATATATATATATATATAAGATTAGTTATGTATTTTTCTTTTGGTGTCATATATATATAACACCAAATATAACATCTAACCTAATAATACCAGTTAACAATCAACAATAAACAACTCAACATTCACATACTTCACATTGCTAACAGCACTTCAAATACATGGATACTCTGACTTAACACCATGACACTCAGGATAACAATAAAAAGCCTTTGCAGCCTATCCACTGGTCAGCAGAGGGGCAGGCAGCTCAGGGTCTGCTGGGCTCAGCACACACAACCCAGTCTTCAGCTGGGTTTTCAGGCAGCAGCTGGTAGAGGATGCCGTGGCCCCTTGCTCATCTGGTAGCTGACTCTGGCTTCTCATACCCTCAGACAGTGCTGTCCCACCCCTAGTACAACCTTAACTCAAAGGCAAGCACAAAATAAAGCAACACAAAGACCATCATGCTTTCCAACCCCTCTTGGTCTTTCTGTAGCCCTCCACTCACCCCTTCTAGAGATTACTACATCACAAGCTTCCCTGCATGATGCTCAGTACCCCTTTCCCTTCAAATCAACCAGACCTCTCACAAATGGCCAAAGGTGACCCAGGAATAACTCCCTCTGGTCTCGCCTTCCCTCTTATTCACACAAGGATTGCAGGTTCCTTGAGGATGATGTGCCTGTGGGGATCAGCCTGTTGCATCCTGAGGCCCTGGCTTGGTTCTTCAGGGCTGAGCACTCCCTGGTCCTCTGGAGGTTCCCACATGAGCTCCGCTTGGCCCAAGGGATGGATCCATCACTGCATGGCTCCCTCTGCCATCTTCCAGTGTATATCTTTCTCTACCCCTTTCCCACAGAGGCAGGAAAAACCTCTCCAGGTTCACTGACAGATCACTTTGTTTGCAAGTTTCTTACTGAGGCTTCCCTCTTCCATAATGCCTCTGGCTGAGGCTGGTTTTCATTTGCCTCTAGCCAGTTATTCTCAGAGAGACAAAATTCACTACTCCCTATGGTACTTTAGAAGAGGCAAACCTCTGCTGCTGACAGCCATGCTGTGTCTGGTGTGGAGCACTCTTCTTCAAGGTGCACTTTAATGCTTGTTACACTATTAGAAATTTTCTTTTCTATATGTACAATGCCTTGAAAATTAACAGCTGAGCCTTCTTGCCCTGTAGTAGTACTGCATTATAAGTCCTAATGAATGACAATAGTGTACACAAATGACACAGGCCCCTAGAGGCTGGGGGGGGTGGTATGGCAACCACCCACAGGCAGCAGCAGCAATAGCAGAGGTGGCAGCTGGCGAGGTTCTGGCAGCAAATGGGGAGTTCCTGCAGGCAGCCGTGGTAGGGTGCCGTGCCATGCTGGCGAGCAGCGACCACCCACAGGTGCCCCTTGCACTGTCAGCAGTGACCAATCACAGGGGGAGCATCACCAATCTCAGGGGGTACATGTGCCCCTACGTTCACCCCCTACGTGTTGCCAATAATAGTGTAGAGTGGGACGAGCAAAGTGCAGCCCATGGGCCAGATCCATCCAGCAGTGGACTCCATTTCCCAAGAGCCCTTGCCCACATGTCTGGGGTTTGTTTCTATGACACCAACAGCAGCTGTGGTGTGATAGTGCAAGGCAGGGGTTTCTGTGGAGACCAGCCCCAGCAGCATTTGCAGGTAGCAGTGCCGCCAGCCTCTTCCTGGTTGGAGAGGTGAGGAGTAACTGAGGATGGTTTGTACTATGGGCAAGAGTGGGGCAGGCTCAGCTACTGCCTCCTGTGTGAGGCAGGCAGTAGCAGCGGCAGCAGTGCTGCTAAAAGGGGGGCTACAGGGGATTATGGGGAATTTTGGGGTGGCTATAGCCCCCCCAAGCTCCCACCAGTACCAGCCTGCTGGCAGGGTGTACAGCAGGGTGCACAGCTGCTCCAGAGCCCAGTTTGTAGTGACAAAATAGTCTGCAGACATGGCAGAGCCATGATTTGCAGTCTGCATATCCGAGGCAGGAGCATGCAGGCTGCAGATTATGGCTCTGCCCCAGCTCCACACCATGCTGTCAGCACTGCAAAATCCCAGCCAGGCAGTTCTGTGCTCTGCTGCATGCCAGCGCTGCTGGGGCTGATCTCCATGGAAACCCTGGCCTGGAGCAGTGCAGCTGCTGCTGGGGTCTTCATGGAAACTGGCCCCAGACGTGCAGGCAAGGACTGCTGGGAAATGGAGTGCGGCCACTGGCCGGATCCAACATTTTGCCCACCCCTGGTGAAGATGGAATTTGAAAGAAAAGGTTTTTTTGTCTTCATAATATATACTCTTCACTACTGAAATGCAGCAAACCATATGGGATGAAGAGGAAAACTTGCTTAAGACTAGGCAAAGAGTTCCTCTGATTAAAATACAACAGAATCTTTGATGCATACACAAAATACAGAGCACTTCAGTTTTTAAGGCCTTATATGACAGTACAGATTTAAAAAACTGCAAACTAAAGGCCTGAGGGGTAACAGAAAATCCCTGTTGAATATTGAGATCATTCTACTAATTTCAGTTGTTATGCCCAACTGTGGCTGAGGCCACCTTTTTCTTTATATTATACTTGTCTTCCCATATGCGACAGAGTCAACCAACTTCAGTCTCATTGGTTCTATTAGTTTTTATCTCCTGATATTTCCTAGAAGTAGCTCTTGGTAGCTTGTATAAATAAAAACAATATTTTACAGGAAAAAAAGAGATTTATGGCTTTAATAAGCTTGCCTTCATCCCTGCCCTAATCCTTGTACTTCAAGACAAATCAGGTTAAGCAAGCAGGTTCTGTTCCTGAAGCAAACCATTTGCAAGGAAAGCCTTAATTCTATGAAGAGCTTCTAGCTTTCTTTCAAGATGTTAAATTATTGATAAGTAAAATCAATTGCTTCTTCCACTCAGAAAATGTCATTCAATCACTCTTGCAGCTAAGGTGGATTTCCTGCTTTATTTACCTCACACCTCTTCTGAATTAAGCTTCCTAGCCTTTCTCTTTTCAAGGTCCAGATAAATCCTCGCTGGGGAAGCTGTACAGTCCTTAGTCCCTTTGAAGTTAATGGAAGATTTTCCTAAGCATGGACTACAGAATCAAATCAAAAGAAAAAAATAACTGCACTTTGAACTTCTATAAACTGCTTTGAAGTCCTCCTCTGATTGGCAGTAAGATATATTTCTCAAAGGAACTGAAATCATGAAACATGTTCTATTAACAAGGTAACACAGAAGATCCATGAACAGAAAAAGGAAAAAGATGATAGTGGTAGTATCCTTAGAGGCAGCACCCTAAATGAAATGGGCTGTAAAAGACAAATGGACAAAGGAAAGCCTTGAGTAGACAAGGAGGTATCTCACATCCAACCAGCAATAAAATATCAAAATAGCTCCTTTTCACCTTAAATAGTGATACAGTCTGATACAGAGTTTAATATTCTGTTATTGCCCATTGACTCCCATTATAGCAATCACCATTAAACTCTTTTAACATTTTGTTAAAGTCAGAGAAAAGAAAAACGTTGAGACACTTAAAACTTGAAGTATTAAGGCTTTCAGTTTGACACTTACATTTGTCCCCTGTAGTTATACAGTGCTTTGCAGGGGAAAAGTAAGTTTGACAGTCTTTTGGAAGCTATTTAAGAAAGTATTAATTGTCTTTTGGCAGAGGGCTCCTGTTGGGGCTCCCTCCCCTGGCTTCTCCTACATGCCCCCACCAACAACCTGGAGTGCCTGCCATACTGCCGTGCCACAGGGGGAGCCCATAGGGAACTGAAGGTGAGGTAGTGTTACTCTGTGCAGGGGAGAGCCTGCCTAATGTACACAGTGCAGTGGAGAGAGGAGGAGGAAGTGCCCTCTCATGCTAGTGCAGTACAGCAGGGTGGGGAGCACTCATCTGCATGTGGTGGGGAGAATGGTCAGCTGCATAGGTGCACATAGGGCATGCAGCTTGCTAGAGCAGCCCATGGGGCATTTGGGTCCTGGCCACTTTGAAATTGGACAGCCCTTTTTAAGACAAAGGACAACAAACACAAACAAAGGGAGAGGAAAAGAGCAGCAGCTTCTATCTCTGGTGCTGACTTGCCCTTTCAGCCTTCCTGCTAGAGATACAGAGGCCCAGCAAATGGTCCTATCAGATGCTCCAAGCCCTGGCAAACCTTTCCCCATGTCAGATTCAATAAAGCATTGGTGGCCTGTTTTTCTGATCACAGCTCACCCCAAAAGTACTGGGGTCAAACAACCCCAGCAATGTGTTTGTCTAACCTACTCTTAAAGATCCCCAGCGAAGTGGTGCTGGCTCCTACCCTGGGGGTCTTTAAGAGGAGGTTAGACGAACACCCTGCTGGGGTCGTTTGACCCCAGTACTTTTTCCTGCCATGTCAGGGGGTCAGACTTGATGATCTGCTATGAAACTATGATGTTACAAATGTTGCCTTGGCCAGCTAAGCAAATTCTTATTAGAAGATAAGAGGAAAGATTAAAAAAGGAAAAATAAGGTATAGAATGAAAATGACTTGTGAGGGAGGGGATGACAGAAGGAACCCAAGATGTTGTTCAGAATGTAGCCAAAGCCAGCGGAAATTATGTCATCCTCCATTTCCCTCGCTAGCCAATCTGGCCAGGATACCTTTCAGGATCAGGACAATATCCTGTTAGATCCAAAATGAAGATAGGAGTAACAGATCTGATGATAAAGCCTATTCTTTGAGGTTCAGCAGCTTGCCATTCGTTTCAGTGATTCTTGAATAATCAGTGTGTAATAAGTATTAGGAAACTCATCCCATTAAAAATAACCAATTAAAACATACTACAACTAATATAAGGCTTTCCTCCCCTTGCTATAATTTTTAATGCCAACATTTTAGCAGTTTGTTCTGAAGACTCTTTATTACAGTACTGTTAATTTAAACCATTTTGTGCCAGTCTGCTGTGTCCAAGTTTTACATTTTTTGATAACAGTTTTGTGCAACAGACAGAGTTGGATTTTTGTGACCTTTGGACAAGCCTCTGAACAAAAGAATACTATACATATGATACAAAGACATATCCTGGGAAGTATCCTTTATCCATCTTTAAAAATAATAGATGTCTCTGTTTTTTACACTGAAGAAATACTTGTATAGCTTGTCGTGCCAATCATTTCCATTTTAATTTGAAGTGGGAGGCAGTAGCATTTGGTAGATATAGCATATCTGTTAGAAATTGATCTTCAGCTGACAAGAAATAAGAAGAGTCCAAGGGAAATGTATATGTATTAGAGAAGGCACTTTTTGAAAGAGTGCCTCTTTACTCCCATCTCGGACATCACCACAATGCCTCCTCCAAACATACATGCACACACACTCATGGGATGGATAAGTAATCCACCTAAAAGACTATTTCATGGTGTATTATACTGATTTTAGAATACACAGGAGAAAATAACAAATATGAATGTGTGAAAAAACCGGTTCAGATTCAAAGTAATATTGAGAATATTTTGCTTGTTTGTTTGTCTTGCTTTTCTCACCAGAATGAAATTTCATTTGGCCTTGAACAAAATGTCCCAAACAAAACTTTATCTTGTCAGGCACTAATAATAAAAGCAAAGGAACTGAATTGTTTAGCTACATAAAACCACCGGGGGAGGAGTTGGTCTCTCTTTTCTCCAGTAGTCTGGTAGCTAGGGTTTTTAACCTGTGTAAGGGAGAGGGAGTCCGCTCCTCTGCCAAATGGATTTGAAATCATGTCTCTCATTTCCCAGCACTGAATGCCCTACGTAGCAAGCTATAGTCCATAGCAAGGTATCCATACGGGATTAGGAAGGAATGCTTCAAGATCTGTATGCTATTAATTAGTGCCTCCAACTAGACTGTCTGTCTGGAATGTTAAATGTCATGTGACGTGCATCACGTAGCAACACACATTGAATATTATTGAAGAGAAATGTTATATAACTGAGAATTAAGCCTGCATGTCTAAATATTGAAATATAAATGAATGAATAGAAGCTTCAGGTAGGAAGCAAAATACGTTACAACATCTATGACAGCCCAACACCACCTCCAGTGTAATAGGTGCCCAATCATCCATTGCCTCTGAGCTATCTGATTTTATAACCGCTTGTTGTAGATATTAACCCCCTTAAGTTTTCTGTTTTATGAATCAATGGCTGAAGTACAATTAGCCAAGCATTAGCAATCATAAATAATTGTACAATTAGTGAAACAGGGACCAGGACTCCCAAGCTAGACAGTATTAGGAAGTAGAGTTCTCTTCTTGCTTCCTTTTGGACCTATTCCACTTTGCACAAAATATTTAAATATTCATTGAGCAAGAGACAGAGAAAGAAAAATTGGCTGTCTAGCTTCCTGATTAGGACACTCCCTGAGAGGCAGAACACTGATTCCTGACTATCCATTTATGCAAAGTCAAACAGCAATAGGAGCTTGAGAGCATGCACTCCCACATCTAAGCAGACAACCATACGCTACAGAATACCTTACTGCCTAGTGCTACTCTCCTGACAGATAAGAGACATACATTCAAATACCTTCATTGCAAAAGATTCAGTTGAACCTGGCCCCTACATTCTGGTAAGTCCCCCTGCCCTTCCCTCCCAAATCATGGAGTTTTTAGGTAAATGGGAGCCTTCTTCTAACAGTTTTGTAAATTTAGCCTTGCTCCTCTCCCAGGTTTGGTTTGGTTTTTTGTCCTTTTCCCCCCAGTTGAAACCATTTTGGGAACTCAGCATAAACCCATGAGTTTGGGGCCAACCAATACCACCTTTTCAAAGAACAAACTATTCTTTAAAAAGGAAAACATCACTTGCTTCTAATCCCAAACACAGAACAAAGGGTGGGATCTACACTTCTGAAGCTGCCAAGGCCCAAGCACAGTAGTCAATGTGCAACTGAGACCCAAATGAAGAAGAAAAATCTGTATTAATGCAGAAAAACTTAAACTGTTATGGGATCAGTTTTTGCCACATTATTGGGACCATTGCCCTTATAAGACTTTGAGGCCTGAGGGAAGGCACCAGATGCCCAAAAGCTCATCCAACAGCTCTTCTCAGCACAGAGTTGGTACAATAAAAGATGAAAGTAGGATAGATTTGCAACCTCTAGACTAAGCAAAGTAGATATACATACACATACATATATACACATGCAAACATGTGTGCATGTGTAAAATATGTGCACACATCTAGCACAAGCTTTTGTGCATTCATGCTCAGTTCATCTACTTTGCTTAGTCCAGAAGAAGCAAATCTCCTGTTTTCTATTTGACTTCAGACTAACATGACTAAATACATCCCCCACATAAGAACATAAGGGGCGCATCCAGATGAACAGAAATGCTTGTTTCCCTTGGGACAATTAGCAGTGGCACACCTTGTGTTGCTGTTACTTAGCTCCGGCGAATGCCTGTGTCACACATGCTCTAGCATGCAGCAGATTACCCTGGGTGAGGTAGGGGAACCTGGAGCCAGCAACTGTGGTGGCCCTGGGAGCTGCAGCCAGGGTGCTCCTGCAGCAGGAAACCTGTCCACCAGCCGAAGTGTGGCTCCAGCCAGCCAGACTGGTTTTGTGAGGCATACGCAGCCACCATGTGTGTCACCCTGCTTTTTTCTGACATTTTTTTTTAACCCTGGGTTCTCTCAGAGTCAAAAAAACCCCACGCTGCAAAGAAGTCTTGCGGGAAATGCTTACATGTGCAGTGTGTGAAGCTGCAGACGGTTCTGCAATACTGCATACCGCACATCTGTGCTTGTCTGGACAAACCCAAGAAATGCCATATCAGGTCACACCAATTGTCCATCTAACCCAGTATCCAAAGTACACACCATTTGGTGCACTCGTTTTCAATCAGTGACCTCATTCCTGTTCCTGTTTTTGCTTTGGTTGCCCCCCAAAATCAAGTGACATGTATCCAATAATCCCTAATAACAGGGAAAGTCTAACCTTTGCTCTACAGGTGTTGAGACCCTGTTAACTCTATGGTCAAATAGCCTGAAGTGGACACCATACAGAATGACCATTGTATGGATATGATCCATCCCCTCTTCCCTGGCACCTACCATGTATTGAGTTAGAGATGCTAAAGAAAACATCTCCAAACATTCTGTTCGACAACCATTAATGTATAGATCGCTATGAATTTATCCAGGCCCTTTGCAAACCTGGCTGCAGTATCTGCCTCCACCTCCTCTTCAGTGGCGACAAGTTCCAGCAGTGGGAGATGGAGCAAAGCAGTCTGTACTGCTCTCACCACCAGCTTCACTGCTGCCTGAACCCTGGACCCCAGGAATAGAAACCAGCTCTGGAGCTGCCACACCTTTCCAAGCACTACCATGCATAAGGAGGCCATCATAGAGGACGTTCTGGTTTCTCTCCAAGAGAAAAATAGAGGACATAAAGAGAAAATGTCTATTTTCTAGAGAAAAATAGAGGACATAAAGGTGTCCTGTTTCGTATCGAGAGGACAGAGGACAACCGATGGCCAGCCTAATTCTGGATAGTTCATGTCTCTTATGAGCATAGATCAACTGGGGCATCCGAATCCCAAGACCTCCAGGCTTGGGCCTGCATGGAGGAGCCCTGCCAACAGATTTGGGAATATCTGAAGTTCCAGGGGGAGCAGCTGGGATGGAGGCTGCTCACCAGCTGCGGCACCATACGTGGTGTTTCAAATGACTGAGTTCGGCCTGCTCAACCCGTACAGTTTTTGGAATGATTGCATTCTGCTCACTCTGTGTGATTTGAAACCGGTCTGCTGGATTCAACCGGGAACACAAAATATATTAATAATATTAATAATATTAATTTTATA
>JAGPOW010003648.1:38815899-38843319 GCA_030014935.1 Caiman crocodilus
TTTTATATATATATATATATATATATATATATATATACACACACACACACACACACACACATTTTAATATTAATAATATTAATAATATTATTTTTCAAATGGCTTTACAGCTGGCCGGCTCTTTTTATAGCAAAACAGACATTTTGACAGTCTGCTTCTTTTTTTGCCCGTGGCCCCTCAAAACGTGATTGCGTGAGTGGCCGGTAAGCGGTGGCTTACAGGGCAAACGGTGGCAAACAGGGCTTGACACCTCCCACCTTTCACATAGATGGCACCCTCCACCAGGGAAGTGTGCCATACGTGTAATGACTGCCAGGGGCCTCCAAGACAGAGCTCTACCCAGGCTCCCCAGACAGCCCCAATACATGGGACCAAAGAGAAAGCCGGATGTGTGTGTTTGTGTGTGTTTTGCCTTTATTTCCTTTTTTTTGGTGCCTTTACTTTTGTCTTAAATGGACGTCATGGCTGTGTGACGTTTAATGACGTCCGAAAGTGGCAGCATGAAGGCGCAGGGGGAGCTTCCCGCCAACAACTGAGGCGCGCGCCCGGAACGTTACCAGGCAAGGAGAGCAGGAACTGGGAGGGCGGTGAGCCCGAGCGCATGCGCAGTAACGCGGAACGCGCCCGCGGCGAGGCCCCGCCCCCTTGTGACGCGCCGATCGCGGAAGCGCCAGTGGGACCGCTCCACTCAGGTACCGGCGTCTCCTTCGCTCCCCCCCGGGCAGCGGCTCTGAACGTTCGCGCCGCCGCGCCTACGTCACAGCCTCTCCCCGCCTGCATGCGCATGTGCCTCCCCTTGCCCCGCTCAGTGGCAGAGTTGGAGGTGCAGAGCAGCCGCGCGTGGGGGTGGGGCTTCGCTGGCTTTGCAGGGGGAGCAGCTGCCCCTTATGCTGGGGCTCAGCAGCTTCCCTCCCTCCACAGGCGCAGCTTGGGCAGCACCATGGCACTATGCCCTTGGCGAGCAGTGGCGGTGGGTGTTGCGGTGCTGCTGCGCCTGGGGCTGGTGGTCTATGGGCAGTACCAGGACGAGACCTTGGTGGTGAAGTACACGGATGTTGACTACCAAGTGTTCACAGACGCAGCCAGGCACGTGGCCGCGGGGCGCTCACCCTACCACCGGATGACCTACCGCTACACCCCGCTGCTGGCCTGGCTGCTTGTCCCCAACGTCTGTCTCTCAGAGGTCTGCGGCAAGCTGCTCTTCATCGCTGGCGACATGGTGGCTGCCTGCCTGGTGGAGCGTGTCCTCCGCCTGCGGGGGCTGGAGCCTGATGCCACCTGTGGCTACTGTGCCCTCTGGCTGCTCAACCCACTGCCCATGGCTGTGTCCAGCAGGGGTAACGCGGAGTCCCTGGTCGCCGTGCTTGTGCTGGCCACTGTGTATTACTTGGAGAGAAGAGACATCGCAAAAGCTGCTGTGTTTTATGGCCTTTCCGTGCACATGAAAATCTACCCAGTGACTTATGCGCTGCCCATCGCCCTGCACCTGGGCCGTGGCAGAGGGCCAACAGAGACTGTCCCATGGAATGCATCCAAGCTTGGCTTTGCGAGCTACTTTGGGCAGCTTTTCTTCAGGTTGCTGAGCCCAGATGTGTTGCTTTTTGGGGCAGTGGCTGGCAGTACCTTTGGTGCCTTGGGCCTTGCATGCTACGCCCTGTACGGTTGGGAATTTCTGGAGCACGCCTACCTCTACCACTTGACCAGGAGGGATATCCGGCATAACTTTTCCCCCTATTTCTACATGTTGTACCTGACTGCAGAGAGCAAATGGAGTTTTGCTCTTGGTCTCGCCGCTTTCCTACCACAGCTGGTCTTGCTTCTAGTAGTGTCCTTGGCCTATTACAAAGACTTGGCCTTCTGTTTCTTCCTGCATACTGCCATCTTTGTGAGTTTTAACAAAGTGTGCACATCCCAGTATTTCCTTTGGTACTTGTGCCTGCTGCCACTCGTCATGCCTGCTATCAGGATGTCTTGGCATCGGGGTGTACTGCTTCTCCTTCTGTGGTTTATTGGACAGGCACTGTGGCTGGCTCCTGCCTACTTCTTGGAGTTTAAAGGAAACAACACCTTTTTACTTACCTGGTCAGCAGGCTTGTTCTTCCTCTTTATTAATTGCTTCATCCTAGTTCAGATTATTTCTCACTATCATAAAGGAACACAAGCGGCCAAGAAATCCAAAGCACATTAATATTAGGTCTGTATGCGAATCAAATTCTGCAAGCAGTTCTGTTGAGGAAGCTGCTTACCTGGGTAACTTGGTTTAGTAAAAGTGTATGTACTGTGTTCAGTGGTATAGGTTGTAGCCATGTTAGTCTAATAAAAGCTATCAAATTTACCAGAAGAACCTTGTCTGCCTATGTCTTCAGACCAACTCAGATAGTTGGAGAAATTCTTCTTTGCAAGCTTTCAGATACAAATACCCTTCGTCAAGCTGCTTGAAGAGTATTTGTACCCGAAAGCTTGCAAAGAACTTTTTTTCCCACTATTTGAGTTGGTCTAATAAAAGATACCACTTTACCAACAAAACTTTGTCTGCCTAAGTTTTGTATATACACTGCACTGAGGTGTATCTTATGTAGATGCTGCTTTCTAGTACTCCTAAATGTGTTGTTTTTTTTTAAACTGAGGTCTTTGGTCTCAGTTTGGGAACAGAATCATGAAGTTTCAGAGGGGTATTACCGTGGTAGGATGCTGTCATACTCCTTAAAAATATGTTTAAGCTCATGGAAAGAAAACATGATTTAAAGCAATCGGTTATCAAATGCTTATGGACAGTACTTTTGTTTCTGCTATACATTTTTGGTATGTATAACTTGTTATGTATTTGATTTTTCTTAATGAAATGGGAAGACTGCAGAGCTTACAACTCGTTAACTTCCCAAAACAGTACCATTCCTGCTTTTCTGTTTCCCAGAAGTTTTGTCCACATTCCTGTTCTACTAGTGTGGGAGGCTTCTACATGGTTTGATGAAAGACATTGCCTTAGGCGTTATCCACAGTTTTTTCTAAAGCTTGACAACACTGCACTAATGTCAGAAAAAGCTCAATAGTATTAATGCTAACTTGTCAGAGTCCAGTAATTTTACTGCTATATTATCTAGGCCAGTTCTGGTGGTGGACAAGAAGAAATAAGTTGGCAGCTGCTCTATAGGAAGGCTGTCACCAGTAGAAACATTTTAGACCAGAGCTACTGTAGAGAGGGATCTCACAAATAGTAGTAAATTAAAGCAGACAATCCAATTGTATCTACTTTTACTATCATGATACTTTGTACAAGAAGTACAAAAGCTGTCTTGGCCTTACATATTGATGTTTGCAGTTTCACTGAACAGGACAGCTTTCACTTGTTCTGAGCTATTACCTAGCATCATTCCATTATAATACACAACTCACCAGATCTGGTATGTGGTCTATGACAGTCACAATGATCTAATGCATCAAAGGATGAAGCAATAGGCAGCACAATATGTGGGGCTGTTTCTTTTTGTCTGCCTTGGGATGTTCAACACATCTGCTGGCCTTTCTCTTAAATACATATCACCAAATAATCTGACTTCTTTTCTCTTAAATTATGTCATTCGAATTGTTAATATTTTTTGTCTGTATGGGAGATGGAGTCTGTCTCGGGGTTTTTTTAAAGTATGCTGCTGTATCTTGTTTTCTATCATTCCAGTGATGTGGACACCTAAAAATGAAAATTACTTTTATTTGGCTGATGATTTTTTTTTTAATAGTGATAGATGTTTTGCAGTTATCCTAACTTTGGTATGGAACAGTCCATTAATAGCATTGTATATCAATGTGCTGCAGGATCTAAGGAAGTATTTATGTCCCCCACATCTTTTATAATTTTTTTTTTCTTTTCGCCATTGGTAAGTACAGTATGTTTGTATACTGAATAAGCATGAGACCAGGAATGTTCCAGGTGTGAAAGCATTATCACGTACAAGGTGTGGTGGCCTGCAGCTAACAGGATGGATTGCTCTTTTTTTCTTCTGTAATCAATACACATGAAACTATCTATAATACCAAGCAATGTGGGTACCTTTTCTGTAAGCAGGGTAGTTCAATATTTGTTTTTATGTTCAGTTAAAAAAAAATCATTCCTACCCTCATTTTGTCCTTCGTGTCTTTTTAAATTGTGATCTTCACAGGATCATCTTTGCTATTTTATACTGTAAGGAGCATATTGTAAGCCATCCTCATTTATGATAAAGGAAGGATTCTTAAGATTTTTTTATGGGCTGGAAACTGCTCATGGCAATGTGACAGTATAATGTTAAAGATGCATTGTACTGTGAAGTACTGAAAATAAATGATTTTTTTTAACTTTTTAAACTTTAACTTCTTTTATTTGTGTGTATTATTCTGCATTCCTTTTTAAAGTCATTCACAAATCTGAACATCAATTTAAAATAAACATTTAGAAGCCAAAAATACTGTTTTATTATGAAAAATGCCTTTGGAAAAATCTGGATGAGGAAAGAATTAAATTGTTTGATATGCAGTAAATGCATTTTTCCTGGGATAAATCTCTAAATTTCCTCATTTCTAATAACAAGAAGGATTTTTTTGAGGCTTATGCCCACCACCTTCTCCTATAAGTGATCTCTCTCTCTCTCTCTCATGAAAAGAATAGGTCCTTACCACAAATGTCACCAGCTGCTATCCCTACCCCTATCTTCCCAGTATACTGAGGGATGCTTGTTTTCTACTTTTCTAGATCTCTGCTGGCTTTAGATAGTCTCAGATCTTCCTCTGACCTCAGTGTATGTTTGATTTGCAACATGGTGGTTTCAAATGAGGCAGCAGAAAGGAAACAAATTACTGCACAACACTCTGGCCATACCCATCACTTGAAAAGGTTGCCTCTGCTGTAAGCTGTTATAATACAAAAGCTTTTACTTTGTTATACCTTATTTGTTTATTAGATTTATATACCAGTTTTCCAAAAAAGGCTCTGAGCAGTTTATAGTAAGAAACAAAATAACTTACAAAAACAGATAAAGTATTAAATACTATACGTGTTCATATAAAAAATCCTCAAACAATACCCCAATGTAAGACTCCATGGAAGTGCAGAAATTCATCTACACATATAGCTCTTAAGTATTAGGTCCAGATGCTTTATTAAAAATACTCCAAATTAGTACAAATAAAACATCCAGTGAAATTTGATGTTTGCTATTTATGTTGTTTATTTTTTGAAAGCCTGCTTTTCACTTTTTCATGGTCAGCTTCACGTTGGGCCTTGTTACACCATATACTGTGAGCCATACAAATGTTGATTGGTATCACTGCTAGCTTGGAGTTGGGAACAGTCAGGCGCTTAGGCTAGAAACATCTGGCTGTCCCCCACCTGTACAGCTGGGACTTGCTGCTAGAGGCCTGGTGAGCAGGGGCAGGACTAGGAGCTATAGCTGTGAGCTGCCACTGGAGGGCTTGTGAGCCAGGACAGGCTTCTATCCCTACTCTGTGATATTAGGGCAATATGGTATCAAAGCTGTAAACTTTCCCTATGTTCATCAGTTTCAATACCTTTTCTATCCTTTCTTTAGAGAATGGTTGGGAATTTTCCTCTTTCTCAAGCTATGAAGATCGCTTGTATTGACACTGCTCTTATCTGATTGGGTCCTCATAACATTATCTTTGTTTGTTTGCCATAGCACCTATCAACTTTATTTGGAGAAATGTTATATTGCTGTATTCCCAGCTTGCATTTTGCTGCACTGAAATTTCCAACAAATGTTTCCTGCTTTCCCTCATATACCTTCATCTGTCCACTTCTGTGGTTGCTTTTCTCCAGCATGCTCTCCTACTTTCATGCAGACTTTCTACAAGGTGGTTGGCTATTTTTAGATTTCCGGGTTGCACATACAAAGATCACAAAGAGTTATCATTCATTGAGCAGTACCCAGTTTGTAAAATGTGGTGTTTTCATTAGGTACCTGTGATTACTTTTTTAGAGAAACAAAGAGTTGCAATCAGTAAACTATAAACTACTTCAAGTAGAAAAAAACAGTCACAGGTACAAATTAGCGGATGACAGGTTAGCCTGCAATACTGCAGAAAAGGATCTAGGTATTATAATGGACAGTAAACTGAATACAAGTCAACAGCGTACTCTTGTAGCAAAGCAGTGCTGAAGACTACACTTAAAGCCATGGGTAATTAGAAAAAGTCCATGGAAGAGCAACAAAAATTAGAGGTCTGGGAAACATGACTTTGAAGGAGAAGTTGGAAGAACTGGGATAATTTAGTCAGGAGCAGATAAAAATAAAGGTGGGATTTGAAAACAGTCTTCAGATACCTCAAGGAGGTATGGCAATAGATTATTCTCTGTGGTCACAGAGGACAGGATGAGAAATAAGTCTTACTTTCCATCAAGAGAAATTAGGTTGGATATTAGTAAGGACTTTCTAATTTTGAGGGTAGTTAAACACTGGGGAAAAATACCCAGAGATATGGAATTTGCATTCTTGGAAATGTTTAAAAGCAGGTTTGACAAATGCTTGTCTGAGATGGTTCAGGCAAGGCTGATCTAGTCTTGAGCAGAGGGTTAAACTAGATAATTTCCTAAGATCCCTTCCAGTCCTCTTTGCCTATGATTTTACTGTTGTAGTAGCTGAATCTATTAGAACCTGGTTTCTGTGGACCTTGACAAAGATAACAATCAGCTGTATTATACCCTACCCCTCTACGCCTCCTTGTCCCCCGTGGCCAATCCAAACCATAAACGCAACATACAAGAGCTTCAGAGCATGGACTTTGCCCATAGTTTTCTCCTTCAGATGCAATTTGAACTTCTGGATGTATATAAAAACTTTTCTCCCCCCTTTCTTCCAAGAAAATCCATACCAGAAAACCTCTCAAGAACAAATTTAAAAAAATTTTAAAACAAAATCATCGACATGTCAGTGGCACCATCCTCCAAAAATTCAGCAACTGCTTGAATTTGAAGGGTGACAATAGCTGTGGGTGTTAAAAATAACAAGTGCAAGAAGTGTCAAAATATAGTTACAAAACAGTTATAACCCTTAAGCACAAAATTTTATATCAAAAAGAAATTGAAACTGCAGTTTTTCAATAATTCAGGATAACTACTATTAAAAATAAATGGAAAAGAATGTCTGAAGGGGGAACGTCTATTTCCAGCAAAAAAATCAAGAGTCTAAAATACCAGCTTTTCAACCCTACAAAATAAGATACTTATATTTTCACTCTCAATGATAGAGGAAGAGATGAGGTGTTAAGAAAAAGCGCTGAGAGCACACACCTTTTGAAATACACATTCTGTTCCTTTGAATGGTACCTAGGAGGGGACTGGTTGCAGGAGTGCTGGAACAGAAGCAGCCACCTTTAAGTATATGTATACAGTTTAAATAAAATCTAATGTTTAGGTTAAATTTGACTTGAGTGTTTACTTAAAGTTTACAGTCTTGCCCTCTTTCTTCTCTTTATAAAGAAAAATGAGCTTTTTGTGTGTTTGGTGGAACAGAGCTTTAAGGCAAAGCAGTTTGGTTCTGAACATATGCAAGTCCATAAAGTTGTGTAGGTATTAATGGAGAAAGGTATGGCCAATGAGTTTACTATTCATGTTCCTAATGGGGATGCTGCTTTGAAGAATTCTGAAAACTGTTAATGTCAACAAGCCTTGAGTTTTCCTAAGTTATTTTCCTAATTTTGAATTGGTCCATTGTTATATGTCTTAGGGCCATACTACGTGTTGCCATACTGCATTTCCTGTTGCCCTCCTACCATTTCTGGAGGGCCAGTCCAAGCAGCGTGCATTTTGCTGGCATTAATTTCCAAGCAAAAGCAGTATGTGGCATTTAGACCTGAATCTATCGCGGCATCTTATACTTGTCAGAAAACAAAGAAAAAAAGTTTCATGGAACTTGAGTGTGTTTCCAACCAGTTCCCGTCTCATAATTTTAACATCACGCTGACGTCCTTTCAACTGTGGTTGCAAGACTGTTTTTAAATGAGCTTGCACATTTGCTGTAACAAGGATTTTGGTAGAGGGCTGAAAAGTGGTGCCTCCTTTTTATCCTCTGTTTTCCTTCTACTGGATTTATAGCTCTTTATGGTAATAGCTCAATAACAATGATATCATCATGCACTCTCAACCCTATTATGATATTTTCTTGGAATGATTTAGTTCTGTCAATATAGAACTTGCAGGAAGGGCCATTGCCTGAGGGACTGAGACACTGTTATGCCCAAGGAGTTTCATACTGGGGAATTCAAGTACATGTATTATTTTTAAATGTTTTGTTGATGTAAGTAGAACTTCCATGACCAGTTTTGTTGCATGATGTTCTTCCAGTGCTTTTCTACAAGGCATGCTTTACCCAGGATGTCATCAATACTTTTCATTTGAAGACTTTAAAGTGTTCACAACTATTAAGAACCAAATGAACCAAAAAAGATGATTACCAGAGGTATTTGCCAAGGCTTAACTACAAAAGATTGAACCCTATACAAACCCTTTGGAAAGTTGAAGGGGTAGGGGGTAGGAGGCACCACTAAGTACCATAGGGGAGAGGTACGAGGAGCTGCAGGGGGAATGAGGAGCAGGAGTCTTATCTGCTACTGTGGTGTGGCCTGCACTGCTCCTCACCCACCTGGGGTTGTTGCTGCTACAGTAGCAGTGCAATGTCCATCCACTAAGCTGCTAGGGCATGGATGTTTCAGGGGCCACCATTCTAGTGCCTAAGTTGGTGCCCAAGGAGGTGCCCTGCCTGCACCCAGTACTGCCTCCAAGTTGCAGTACTGGGTATTTTAGCAATTTAGATTTTGCAAGTCCTTTTAGATAAATAAGAAAACTGAACAATTATATTCACTGATAAAAGCATTGGATCCAAATAACTGTAGATGAGTGCAGAACAAATTATAATTAGTGAACAAGTGGTCATGATTATTCATAATACCCTTCACATTTATCAAGCAGCTTTCCTGTTAATATTTGCTGCTTTTGCTGGGGTTCACACTCACTTTGCCTAATTATACATCCATATTCCTGTTGGTAGACCAGAATTGCAGTAGGTATCTAAATCAGAGATTTCATTTTCTCCCATCAGTATCAGAACTTGTAATACTAGCTAATTTCAGATGAAATTCAATATAGGTGAAGGTAAAGTAATGTGCATGGAAAAAAATCACCCAAACCTTTCTACACTATCATGGGCCCTACAAGTTCATTAAAAACAGCAGCTCAGTGTTCAGCAGCTGTCAAAAAGGCAAACAGAACGTTAGAAATTATTAAGAAAGGAATTGTGAACAAAACCTAAAGTCCTGCACTTAGGACAGAACAATCCCATGCACCATTACAGGCTGGGGGCTGACTGGCTGGGCAGCAGCTCTGCAGAAAAGGACCTGAGGTTTAGAGTGGAAAATAAACTGAATATGAGCCAACAGTGTGCCCTCATTGCCAAGAAAGCTAACAGCATACGGGGATGCATCAGTACGAATGTTGCCAGTAGATCAAGATAAGTGATTATTTCCTCCAGTTCGGCACTGGTGAGACCACATCTGGAGTACTGTATCCAGTTTTGCACCCCTTCCCCTCTCCCCCGCCCCCACTACAGAAAGGATGTGGACAAATTGTAGAGAGTTCAGCAGAGGGTAACAAAAATGGTGATGGGGATGGGGCACATGACTAATGAGGAGTGTTAGAAAGGACTTCAAAAGGCCATCTAGCCTAACCCCCTGCTCAGAACAGGATCAGCCTTAAATAGATCATCCCAGCCACAGCTTTGTCTAGCTGAGTCTTAAAAACCTCTAAGGATGGAGATTCTACAACCTCCTTGGGTAATCTGTTTCAGGATTTTACTACCCTCCTAGTGAGAAAATTCTTCCTAATATCTAACCTAAACTTCCCTTGCTGCAACTTGAGACCATTGCTCCTTGTTCTGTTATCTGCCACCACTGAGAACAGTCCAGGTCCATCTTCTTTTGAACTCCCCTTCAGGTAGTTGAAAGTTGCTATTCAATTCCCTCTTAGAATCCTCTTTTCCAGACTAAATAAGTCCAGTTTCCTCAGTCTCTATGATTTATATGACTCTATTATGCCACTTTATAAATCCATGGTGCTTCTACACCTTGAATACTGTGGTCAGTTCTGATCCCCACACCTCAAAAAAGATATAGAAGAACTAACAAAGGTACGGAGAACATCAGCAAGGATGATTAGTGGGATGGAAGGGGCTTCCATAGAAGAAGAGAATGAATAGGCTAGGTCTATTCGGTTTAGAAAAGAGACAATTGAGGGGGGATATGATAAGCATTTATGAAAAACTAAATGGTGAGGTGAAAGCATATAGGGATCTATTATTTACTGTCTCTCAATACAAGAATTAGGGGTCATAACTGAAACTTGTAGCTAACAAGTTTAAAACTAGCAAAACAAAGTTCTTTTTCGCGCAGTCTGTAATTAAAGTGTGGCGCTCATTGCTAGAGAATGTTTTGACAGCTGACAGTTTGGGGGGAGAAGGGGGGAAATTGGTCAAAAAGGAATTGGACATATTCTTGGAGAAAAGGTGCTATTGAACATGAGAGTTAGGGGGACAGCCTCTAACTCAAAACTTCCTGGACCTTAAATGCTGAAGGCTGCAAATGGGAAAGGAACAGGGGAAAAACCTTGGTCATACCCCTGTTCACTCTCCTTTTCAGCATCCACTCTGTGCCAGTGTGTGACAATGTACTGGGCAAGATGGACCTGTGGTCTGGCCCAGTAAATGGAAGTTCTTACATTCCAATTTAAACCAGCGTAAGGACACATATTCAAGCCTCTTTTCCTAGTCATTTGCAAATGTTTTATTATCTGGCTTCAGTAGAGCTGCTCATGAATAGCATTAGTGCAATTAAGAAATAGTAGTCAGCCTCAATGATATGTTTTGGCTTAGCTGCTAGAATTGTAGCATGTAGTCCAAGGGTTTGTGGCTAGATTTTTAGATTGTTTTTGTACAGTTTTCTGTATAAATGACTTGAATTAAATTTTTAGCACTTGCCATTTGTTTGATACTGCAGTTATAAATGGTGTTAATAAAACATCAAGGGTACCTGAAATACAAAATGCTGCATAAAACTTTAATATGAGCATAGAAGGTAGACGTTTTGACATGATAATCATGTGCCTTAGTCTTGTCTACCTGCCATGCCACTGACACTAGTATTGTATTGATTCACCTCCTAGATAAGAAAATTATGAGGTCAATTGCAATCTCTTTCCAAAAAAAGAAAATAAAGAAATGTTGTACCTTGAAGCTTTGGTATTTAATATGTGGAAAACTTCACTGTTTCCTGGGGTTTTGTAGGATAAGCATACAGTGAAGATAATCACTCTTTCTTTAAAAACCACAAAGAATGAGTCATCTATTTCAAACATCCTTTTTGAGCTGAATATATGTGTAATAAATATATAGCTACTGTTTATAATATAATTAATCCATACCACATTTTTGTATTTATCAACCCTCAGTATATCTTCAGGACTGATACATCACTTCTAGCTTTATACAGTGCTTGCAACCTGAATTTACGATTGTCTAAGCCTTCTTAATACTTACAGGTACATACCATACACGAGCAACTAGTAATTTTGGGTGTCTACATTTCTAAAGGTACACTATGTTTAGGAAATATTAAAATCTGCTTCCTGAAGATTAGAGCCATTTATGGTGTCTCAGTGGGTACTGAAAATCACCAATAACTCCTGAAAGAACTGACCCATACATAAATATTCAAAGAGAGCAAAAGAATACATAATGAGAATCCTGACATTTCAAATACAGGCTCTCAAGAAATTAGTATTATATTTGTATGTGCAAATTTAAACTACTTCCCTGGGTGCATTATAGCAATCTACACTGATCACATTATTTCCATAGGAACTGAACCTCAGTAAATTCAGAGGTTAGACATCATGCAGTACATGAACATAGTCTTGCAATATTTTGATATTAGTAAAATTTGCTGACACACTACAATCATTATCTACTAATATTTTAAGCCACTACTATCTGTAAGGAAATTAATCTTTGACATATTATAAAAATGAATGCTTCTTTAAATTAATGTTATCCTTTTCATGCCCCTATCACTTCACAACCAACTGAATGAGAAATACATTTGGATTTGCACTGTTATGTCTGCAATTCACAGTGATTCTGTAACTCAGTGGAGTTACTCTACATTTCTCCTCTTGAATCTGAACAGAAGTTGACCCAGCATGATTCCTGACTTCATTCCCTTTGTGACCATGCTTAATTCACTGTGCAATCCCAAATCAGTAGATTGTTCATAACTTCCACCTCCATTATATCCAGCTGCTTACTCATTTTTCTCAGAGCAGAGCCAATAGTATTGCCTCCATTTTGCAGATGGGTAAAAGAAACAGGGAAGGATTAGGTGACTTTTGTACACATAAGCTATAACAAAGGTGGTAAAAGCAGAATTGAGCTCTCCTGAGTCTCAGGGTGCTTACACAAGTTACATTTTTCACACAAAAAGGCCCCTGAAAGCATTCTATAACCATGATATAATGCATGCTCATGTCTGAAGGGCACTTTTAAAATGCCTGATTGCACAAAAAAATAACATTAATTAAATCAGTTATTAACTTAAGGGGCTAAAGAGCAGAGCACCTTAGGCAATTTCTGTTCAGGTTCCCTGTGAGGGTTACGTGCAGGTGATTCCACCCCTATCCCATGCATCTTTGTAGAGCTGGTCATGCTAGCAAGCACCAGCCCATCCCTACCCCTGGGGCTGTCACAGAGAGGAGAGAGTCTCCTTCCTGTGCCCTGGGGAGAGAGGGTAAGGGTGAGGGTGGGAGAAGGTACCCCTGCTGGGGTCTTGAGGGTCTCCAGGTCCACAAGACAAAGGGGCTCCACCCCCTCCCCACCCCAACTCCAGTCATAGCAAAGTGGAGCCAGCAGCTGCATGCTGCCACTGTCAGGAGGCTTAAGCAGGGGGTTGGGGTTCCAGCCTGGCTCCCCCCAATACCCCAGCCAGGGTACCTCACAGGGGCTTGAAAGGTTCAGGGGCTCCCTTCCACCACCTGAGCCTCTTAACAGGGGCAGCACACAGCTGATGGCTTGGCTTAGCCATGGCTGGAGGTGAGGCAGGGGAGAGGGGTATTTCAGCAGCCTCCTAGGAGGCTGCTGGAGTGCTCCTGCCTGCTGACCAGGGCTAGTGCAGGTGGGCTTAAGATCCCCTGGTCCAAAAGGCAAATGCCTGTTGGGTTCAGTGGTGATCTAATTCATGGGCTAAATACAGACAATAACAAAGCCCAAATTTGAATTGTTTCAGTCTTTGCAGGTTTGTCTAAGCTGCAAACATTGAGCCAATAAGCAAATGAACTGACATTCACTTTTGATTCAAAAAATGCAGTCACATGCCTGCAGTGGCTCAGGCCAGAAGCCCGGGAGTGCTCCATGGTTCTCTAGCACAGCCAGCATGGGCTGTGTGTTTGCTTCCTTTTCCTGCTTCTAGGTGCCTCTGGGATTTGTAGGTCAGACGCAGCCAGCAATAAGTTTAGCAGAGCAGGGCAGTTCTGTACTTGGGTGGAAAAGGAAGTTTAACTCCCCTCCCTTGGCCCCAGATCCCAGCGGGGTTTGACTGGGGTGGGAGGGGAAGAGGAGGCAGTACGCCAGCTAGTGAGGCCACTGAGCCAGCCCTCACCGCTCCAACTAGGGAGCAGGGGGCAGGGCCAACACTGCTCTCTGGAGCAGACAGCATAACTCAGCCCAGGCCTGCAGAGCATGCTGGGATGCTAGGGGATTGTGATTTAACTTGAACCAGGAAGGGGTAAGGGACAGAAGTTTTATAAGCAGTTTGACTTAAATTAGTTAAATCTGATACTACATTCAACCAGGTTTAGCCATGTTGAAACTGGTTTATGTGCACTGAACTTTTCTTCTATTACAGGTTTAAACCAATTTCTGATCACTTAAACCTGTTTATGAGTAACTTTTGTCCCATAGTGCTTTGTGTAAACTGTCATGAGTTAGAGCAGTTCCCCCACAGGCTGCCTAAACATCTGTACTTCAGTCTGATGCCTTCATCATAAAACCATCCTGCAAAGCATGCAAACTGATTATGGCAAAAGTTTATACAGAAACAGTGCACGATCATATCATAATAAATACTACTGTAACTTATTTCTGCAAGGGAGTTAATACTGTGTTTTGTTATTGTGCAAACTTTACTCCGGACCCTTCTTATATAAATTGTTTTCTCATATAAAAGACTATTATATTTTCCATATTGCAGAAGTTTCATACCTGGTATATGAAGAGGTTTGTGGCAGCACATTCTCACCATTTCAACTGAAAAATATTGG
Source organism: Caiman crocodilus (assembly GCA_030014935.1). Lineage (NCBI taxonomy): Eukaryota > Metazoa > Chordata > Crocodylia > Alligatoridae > Caiman > Caiman crocodilus. The sequence continues at coordinate 38,830,244 of JAGPOW010003648.1, forward strand.
CAAGCAGCCAGAGAATAAGCTTTCATGGAAGAGATTTCTCAATAAAGAGTATAGAATCAGTGAGAAAAAAAGATCTGGAAGCCAATTTTGAAAGGGATATTTCAGTATTTGAAAAAGACTTAGATGACGATGAGCTCTTTTTGTCTTTAATCATTTGAAATGCAGCCATACTTTGAAAAGGAAGTTCTGGTGGAATTGGGGGATTCCACATACATTGTTTCCCAGTGAGTCATGATCAAAATGTATTCAATTAAAAAAAAATGTTTTATCATTACAGTTACTATGATCATTATTATTGTTGTTTTTGCCAGGTGGGTAATTGTGGCCTGGGTTTCTACTTACAAATCATAAAGGGTTTGCACCCAGTCTGTAACTGAATTAGAAAGAAATTGTTGATAAAGTATAAAGTAGAGTAAAATCTAGTTTACTCTAGACTATACTGGTTCTGAGAATTAATGAGAATAAAAAATTATTTTGGTCTCTGATAAGACAGAAACCTGCGGGTTGAGAAGGTGCTGTTTTTTTCTGCTATGTCTTCCCAAAGAAAGAGCCATACTATTCCTATTTGCACAGAAGACTACATAAAGGAATACTAATTCAAAATTCTTATTGAATTCTAACACTCAACATTTTATCCAACTGCATTCTGACTTGGTGATCCTTGAAGCCAATGAAATGTGAGTTAGCCAGGAAATAGGTTCAGAAAATGAAATGGAAAACAAGGGATGATATCTAGTTTTTATTGACAAGCTTCCGATTGTACATAGGCTGAATAATTAAACAGATTTCTGATTAGGACAGTCTTCTATGTAAAAACAGCTCATGTAAAAGTTGAATACATAGTTATTAAGATACTCCAGCCCTGAAGGATCAGATTAAGTAATATATTTTCTTATAGGACTCCTGCCTATTGCCATATATGCCTGAATCCTGTACCCACTTCAAAACTTGTTCTGGTTTTCTGTCAAAGAACAATTCTATTAACAAAACAATGACAGTTCTCATGTACCCTGGCTTGAAAATTGTTTCACTTTAAGGCCTTTTCCCCCCCTTCCAAGTAGAGGACTCACACAGCTATATAGGAAAAGTTATGCTGTACCACAATGTATTAATCATTCATTATTTATTATTTGTGTCACACAGCTGAGATCCTCCTAAAGAACGCAGTTCCTTTTTTCACAGTCTGAAAATTCACATGAGTAATGAGCTCCTCTCACCCCCTTAAAGCTGTGAGCTGTATTTGAAAATAGATTTTAATTAACATTAGCACTTTCAAATTTAGTGCTGGCAACAACCCATTTGCTAACTCCAGCAGCACAGGAATGAAGTTCTAAGCAGTTTTCCTGCATACTCTAAGAACCTGGTTTATCAAGTGGAAGAATTTTGTTATTGACGGTAAACAAAATGCTCTTTGTTCTGTGAAAATTCAGATCATTTGGACCCAAACTTAGGTTTTGCAAATAAGGTGATGTGAATTGGTCATTGTGGCTGAACAAATAGGACAAGCATATTCAGAAGACAGAGGCAGACTGTTGATATTTCAGGGGGTGACAGCAACTGGTGACCAAGTAGTAGGTGATGAGATTAGGGCAATCAAAGCATGCAAAAGAGACCTTTCCTCTATTGTATTAATTAAGAAAACAGGCACTACCAGACATTTAATTAAGATGGGACGACTTCAGAATCCCAAGGTCCTGAATCCCAAGAAACAAGCCAGAGCTTTCTTAGGTGAGTCTCTTGGTCTGGGAATGTTAAGCTGGGAGACAGTGAGAGAGAGACAAAGAAGAGCTAATATATTGGCACAACATCAGCCATGTAATGACATGTCTTGCTGTGAAATAAGATGGAACTAGACTGTTAGTGCAGGGCTGTTAGTATTTGTGAAAGCAAAACTGTTCTTATTACAGGAAAGTATAATGCAAAAGAAAAAATGTCTTTTGAATCATATGTCATGCCATTTATTGTGAAGATTAATTTAAGAGAAGAGTTTAGGAAAATTCTGATGTCTGTGAAAAAAAGAGGCATAACCTTCTTTCAAAAAAATTGCTGGACAGATCCCTCTGAATGGGGGAAAAGGTCAGAGTGTCCAGAAGATACGGCAGCTGATAACCTATTTGAGGAACAAAGGGAGAAATGCAATTTATCTCTGAAATGATGTGGTATAAATGGAGATGGTTGACCTAGAATGGCTAACATAAATTATCTTAGCTCAAAAATGACTGCAAATTCTAACAAAGCCAAGAAGTCTACATTCTAGGTTGTTGAAAATATCACTGCACCTAGAAATTCTGCTGGCCTCCCATTTGGCTGGGGACAGACATAACTGTAAATTATTTTAAATGGAGAAAGGGGCCTTGCTGCTTTGAAGTATACTTCTGCTGCCCCCATTTAATTACTACATCTGTCCATTCCTATACCAGCCTAATGACCCTAAACTGCTATTATTTTAAACATGAATGCAGTTAGAATAATGGTTATATAGAAACAGTCTTTTTTGCCAATATAATTGTGTAGCTGTTACATATGTCCACATCCTTTGTCACTTGTTCTTTAGAGAAACACAATTCCCAGTGGAACAGCATCTGCCTTTCTGTGGTTTCTTGTCTCTGCATAGATCTCAGCATGACAACTGTAGTCTCAGTATCTCAATTGTACGATAGTACTTAAAATTAATACTGGCTCCTTCAGTCTACCAGAGCAACTCAAGCACATACTAGAAGGGAATGCCATTACACTTTGTTATCCATACACTTTTCTTTTTACATTCAATGTTTCTTGTGCAGATATGAAACAACCATTAAACCTATCCCTTTCTGTAGCATGTTTCACACTCCAGAGCACCAAAGCCCTAATATGACTTCACTAGGGGTTGGGAGATCATTGAAACTTAGCCTTCCCTAATTCATCTAGTTGATGTCCTGAGCCTATCTTTAGCCATAACTCCGACTCTTATTGCAGTTGTTGAATATACAACTGGACACTCTTTGTATCAGGTGGTCCTGTGCAACGCTGCATTCTCTTGAACCTGTGTGCTCTTTGCACTTGTGTTGTTCTAATGTGAAAAGTGTTTCTGTTTTTCCATTCATCCATTGGTACAGATTTTATCATCTCCAAAGAAGGTAAAATTCAAGCAATAGCTATTGAAACTTGCTGTTTGAAAGTAAAGGTACTGGTGGTCATCTTTTGTTGCACGCAGTTGTTCTATTGATTGTACAGTTATTAACTCATTTCTACTGCTCATTCACATGCAGTTTTGCTGACAATTTTTAATAATATATTGATGCTATGCTTGACTCTTTAAATCACAATGGGAACTATGGTTGTTTGGCACCTCTAGAAAGCCATTTCTCTAAAGGTTCTACAGGTGTTGATTATCAGCCTATCTAAAGCCATCATAGAAAACTCTTTGGGGTCCACTGTATGTTCTAAAGTCTTCCTTAAAAACTACTGTTCACCTATGTGTCAGGTATCCAGGTTGTAGTCATATTGGTCTAGAGGCAAAAGGAATCACCTATGGTATTTTACTTGCACTTTTATATATTTACCTCCCAACACTCCATTCTTTCTTTAAATTTTGCTCTGATGTACATTTCTGCAATAAAACTAAAGTGGTATTACAAAGCTTTCACTTAACAGACAACTCACAGTACTGAATAAAAAAAAATGCTTGTCATCCCAATTCATCAAGGCCAACACTATATTCATTTAGCAGGCTGAAAAAATTACAAGTAATTTTATCCTTTAGTGTTGATTAGTAGCTGACATTTTGTCTAAACTTAATCCTCTGGATAATATAGCATGTCTCACCTGGGAACACAAGTGTTTGGAATTTAAGTGTTATTTGAGGCTAAAAAAAAGCCAGCCATTTGTGGCTAAATAAAAGCCAAACAAATCCAGCCGTTAATTTAGCCCCTTTGAGAAGCCAAATGTTACCAGAAATTCAGATGTTTTGATTGTAGGCTGATTCAAAACATTTTTGACAAAGGAATCATGCTGTATTAATCACTGAACATCATATTGTTCAGTATCTTAAAGGTTAAATATATTCATGGGAACAAGTCATCTTATGTATGTTTGGCAAATAGATATGAAGATCTTATCTGATACAAAAGAAATTAATCAGTATTCTGCAATGAAAACTATGGCTCTTAGATGACAGATGCAGATGCTCCCCCCAGACTTCGAGTTCTGCAATGTGATTTAAAGAAAATCTATGAAAAAATACAGGTATATTCTTCAGCTCAGTTTGATGAATAGTGCATCCTACACTATGTGACAGAATTGCTCTTGGGAACAGATGGTGAAGTCTCACTTTCTTGAGAGGTTCAGTGTCTCATGGGACTGGTAGATTGAGAGAGAGCCTTCTATGTCTTGGTCATTGATTCAGTCCAGGCTAGGTGGAAAGAAGGTAAAGACTTAAAACATAAGGTTGTAGTATTTCAGAAAGTGAATATGTATCCATATAATAAATTCCCTGCAATAACTGGTTTAAAAAAAGAGGTCAGGTAGAGGCAACAAGACCCCTTCTTCACAGGAACTGAACTCTACATATTTTGGTACATATCATCACTGTATTGAAGACAGACTTTGTACTGTCAGGCTGCATCTACGTGAGCAGCGTACTGTGCAGTTGTTACTTGCATAAGCAAGTAGTAAACAACTGTGCAGTAATCAGCATTACTGCACGGTGCTGCCACATAGACACACCTTCAGTGTACCAGCTTCATGAAACAAGCTGTTGATCTAATACCTTCCATACGCAGTACACAAGTGATAATAATAATAGTGATGATGATGGGAATAATAATAATATTAAGAAGAAGAGGAAAATATTCCTGTTTCTTGGGTTAGAGTGGAAATACTCATATTGGGTGCCTAGAAACTGTTACTGTTAAAACTAGAAGTTAAGGAATCGAAATGAAGTTATGATTTATCTAATTCTGCTTCCAGTGACATTTCGAAGAAGAACTTGACTAGGATTGTTTAGTTAGGGATGAAACTGTCTTGATCATTGTTGTCAGCAGTCCCTCGATTCCAGGATGGTCTCATTGATAGGTCTTGAGGTGGCTTAAGAGCACAGTAATTGAGCCACAGATCAGTCTGTAGAAGTTGCAGGTTTTTCCACAGGGGAAAGTAGGCTATAGTGTAGGATGCCTTGATCACAGGGTTGGATTAGATGACTCCTGAGGTCCCTTCCAACCCTGCTTTTCTATGATTCTAATTTGTATGGAAGTTCTGCTACTGATTTCTTTGGGTTCATAGTCAAGTCTTAACAGGAACTGATGGTTTTAGAAGGTTTATCATTTGACCTCTCTATCTAAAGTACTTGTTAGGAGTACATCAATGTTTTGATTGTTTGAAAAGGCTTTTAATATAATTCCTCTTTATACCAGGGGAAAAAAAACATCCTGGCACTCAGGAAGTGAGACAAATTCTGATTCCAAAGGCATTGAAGTCTCTGTGATGACACCGGTCTAACTAAGGCCAGAATGTAGCAAATAATTTGATGCTTTTTAAGGCAATTTCCCTTGTTGTGCCTTGGTGTGAAGGGGAGTTTCCACTCACTTTAGTGCTGGGAGGACTGGTCATAGGTCAGGAGCAAAACTTCTCTTAAATCTTGTAGATTGTAAACAGACATGGCATTTTTTCCAGGAGAAGCTTTTTCTCTTGGGATCTTACATATATTCACACCTATTGTCCTGTGTCAGGTACCTATGAAGTCCTAATGTGAGTAAAATGTACAAACACTTGCCTCCCACACCACCCCAGATATCACTTTGTGGGTCTGTAAGTTAGTTACTGTTCATTTAAATTAACTGTAGTTCATTCCAGGGACAAGCCTATCAGGTTATGTTCCTCCTGGCCTCATAGGACATGTCTCCACATGCAGGGACAGGCACTTGCAATGGCAAAAATAGTAGTGGCCCAAGATCATACAGCTACTTTTTGCTGCTGTACACACCCCTGTACATATGTTTTGGTGTGGGGCAAAATGACTGGCTTTGGGCAAACTGCTCTTTCCCTGCTTTTCCAGGCACCTGGTGTGCTGGAGGAGCCAGGGCAGAACTAAAGGAGGACAGATGCTTTGGTCAGCAACCAGAGCATCTTCTGGGAGGACTAAGCTTCTGTGTCTACCAACACACTCTCCTGCAGTATGTGCTGTGCTCTGTTTTTCCACTGCCCTTTTTTTTACTACTGAAATTTCCTGGTAGCAAATTTTTCCCCCACACTACAAATTTGTATCACCAAGCACATTTTAACATGCCTGGTATGTGGGTTGTGGCACCACAAATATCCCCTTGTCCTATCCCTTTGTCTCACTCCAGGTGTTCAAAAATGTTCCTGTGGCCACATTTCATAACACATCCTGGCAGTGCTCAAAAATCCAACAAAACCCAGTTTATGTAGGTCCCTTTGGCCATAGTTCTATGATATAACCACAAGAAAAAAAGACAGAAAAACATATAGGGCTTTTGCATACATGATGCCATTACTATGTACACGTGATGAAAATGTCACTTTGTGTGGTTTAATGGCATCGTAATGTACAAATGCAAGAATTTGGGGGGGTTTAAATTTGTTTACATCATTGCAAATTAAATTACTTCCCAATGTAGTTTAGTTTGCAATGTTAAAAATTGCAACAATGCAGCTGTCAGCTCACCCTCTGGCCATGGGAGAGGCAGGCAGGCTCCGCAGAAACAAAGGATCGGGTTCCTCACCACTTCAGCCTTCAGCATGCTCCTGAGTCTAGCAGGACAGGACATCTGGGGCCACCTAGGAATGTGCTGGCTTGCCCCTGGGGCAGCATGAGAGGGTGGCAGGAGGGTGGCTAGGTTTGCTGGTGGCTGAAGAAGGTAGTCGGGACTGTGCACAAGGTGCTGGAAGCCCAAGTGGGCTGCTAGCTGGCCAGATGCTGCCCCAGTTTGGAGGCGTCCAATCCAACACTTCCCCAAGCCCACTTGGGCTGGCTCCCAGCACCCTGTGCACCATCCCCATCACCTTCTCCAGTTGTCAGCATATCCAGCCACCTTCCTGCCAACTTCCCAGACTGCCCCAGGGGCAAGCTGGGTGTGCTGGTGGCCAAAGAAGGCAGCAGAGATGGTGCACTGGGTTCTGGAAGCCCAGGCAGGCTTAGGGAAGTGTTGGAGCTAGAGCATCTGAGCTGGAGCAGCACCCGTCAAGCTAGCAGCCCACCTGAGCAGCCCCATACCCAGTGCACCATCCCTGCTGCCTTCTCTGGCTACCTTCCTGCCACCTCACTGCAGTGCCTCAGGGCAAGCCAGCCTTTTCCTGGGCAGCCCCAGGTGTCCTGCCAGCCACAGGAGCCTGCTGAAGACAGAAGTAGTGAGAGGTGCCCAATCCTTTTTTTTTTCTTTTTTTGAGCCTGCCCATCTCTTCTGTAACCAGGAGACAAGCTGCCCATGGGACAAGTGTCCTCTGAGCTGTGGGGGGCACTAGGCCTTCCCTCCAACTGAAACTACAGGAAGTATAGTTTCAGAAGTCAAGAATCTACTATGTGAATAGTGATGTAGTTTCTGGTTTTACTACCTTGTTAGAAGAAAAGCAGCAGATTCTTTTTGCACACAGATCTGACTGTTGGTTTGAGGTAGTGCCCTGGACATTATCCAGAGTCTTGTGCTTTGGGCTCTCTTCTGTGTCGGCTGTTTCTATGACACCCCTACTCTCTGTGTCCTTATTATTTGTCCCAAGGTATTAGTCAGTCTCCTTACCTTTGCAATCAGTCCACACTCCAGTGTGGGAGACAACCAGTTCAGATTCCTAGGAGTCCAAACACTGCCCAGTGGTCAAATAATATGGGGCAACGTAATGGGTATTATCTAGGATATCAAACATGGGCAGAGAGAGAAAATATTATTGTGGGGGGAGGGGGGAGAGGGCTGAGCATGTGCTTACATGCACACCTCCCCCCACCCTTGCTGATAAGTCTATCTTGGAGAAGGGGCATGGTGGGGGGGGCAGATTGAGACCCCTGCAGTGAGGGAGGGCGTGGGGTAGGGAGTGGGACAAACAGGATCCTAAGGCCAAAGTGTGTCATGGGATGCTTAGAGCCCAGGTGGCTCGTCCAGGGCTCTCGACACCATGTGCAGCCCAGAGGAGGCCCAAGGGGCATGTGCTCCCCAGATCTGTAAGCAGGGCGGAGGCGGGCTGTGCTCTGCAACCCGCTGCCACTGTCTGGGAGCGGTGCAGAGCCCAGTGGTGGGACACAGACCCCAGAGGTGGCATTGCTCAGCTCTCAAAGCAGCAGCAGTGGGGTGCAGAGCCCAGCCCATAGCTGAAGCTTGCCTCCACCCTGTGCACAGAATGGGGGGCACGTACCCACCTTGCCAATCCCGGGGTGTACACAACAGCAGGAGTCCCCCACAACCTGTACAAGCTGTCCAGACTCCAATCATCCGATGACCCAGGCCAGGGCTCCATTCACCCCTGCCCCTATGTCTGCCTCCCTCCCTCCCACACTGTGGCGGCCTTGATCGGGCCATGCCGTCCCCCCACCCCAGCTCCTTCTCCTTCACATAGGACACTGAGACTTGCCTGGCTGCTCTGCTGGACAGTAATCCACAAGACAGGGCTGTGATCCTGCCTGGCTGCAATTGTGGCTGAATATCTGAAATTGTGCACCCCCCTGTGCAGCAGCCTGGAGCCAGTGGCCAGGCTGCCCTGTGGTCCCACCTGCTGCCCTTCATCTGGGGGAGTTAAGCCCCATTGCGCCTAGCCTTCCACTGTCTACGGTATCAACACAGTTTACAAAAACTTATCCAAGAACCTAAGTCAGTACTTGGTTACCCTTTGCTGAGCTCCATGCTGCTATGGCTACTAAACTAGAAATACCTGAACTAGCTAATATAAAAATAGCTTAGGTGCAGCTGCATTGCAGTGTAGACATAACCTAAGTTTAAGATGGGCAATAAAACTGAATGGGTGGAAGTAACCTTGGGATAATACTGGCATGTGTGGAAAAAACAGCAGTTTTGGCAAACTGTTTGAATAACTGCTCAAGGTCCAGCCTTACTGAAGTCTGTGTATGTGTGTGTGTGTGTGCGTGTGTGTGTGCGCGCATGTGCATGCACATGAACACATGCTGTCTTTCACAATATCTCCCTTTCAAAAACCCTGGGTTTGATCCACTTATTTCATCTACTGTCGTTGTGGGTCCCAGACTAAAGGTCATACAGTACAAACTAAACCATGAGCCTTCTTTTTTGCAGAAGGTTATGTGGCTTCCTTCCACCTTTGTTTTACTCTTTGAGAAGAATACGGGTTCAGGTAATGATGTGTCCTATGTGGTGATTTTGTTTGTATTGGGGGCAGCAGGGTACATAAATTCTTGTAATCCTTTGTTTTACTGTTTTTGCAAACATAAGCATATAATAAGCATACAATGGTATAACTCATTATTGCCTTACACAGGAAAGCAAGAGATAGGAGAATGCCTATGGCAATGGAAGATTTTTATGTTCCCTTGAGGGTTAGGATGGAATGGAGTCTTGTTACACAGCTGATGCCACATATATACAAGTGCACATTGGACAACAGAACTCTGGCATCTTCCTACACAGTAAGATACTTTATGTCAGCAGGGAACAAAGCTCAATTAAAATATGGAGAATCATGAAATCTGTGAATTTGAATATTATTACCAGATGAGATTGTAAATTCCAGGAACTAAGAAACGGACAGCCATCAATAGAGCAAATCAACACAACCCACGAAGGGGTTATACTGAAACAAGATTCCCTGATATTTAGAGTAGTAGGTGACATTAATGTCTCAGACAGCACTTTGAAATAACTGCTAGCAAATATTGACATGTTCATGATGACCATTTTGCACGTAAGAAGAACAGCACATCTAAGATTGCTGTGCAACTCATTCTGAGTTTCCTGACTTTTGTGCAATTAAACCCTCATTTTTAATAATGTATTACCAGGTGCTTTTTCAAAATACATAATTTCTCATGATAAAACATTCAGGTGAAACACTAGAAGGCAAATTTAAATTGTATTTCTAAGATGACAACACAGGTGCATGCTTTATGCAAATATATCAAATTAGACAGCGTAACCACAATCCTTTTGAGAAATTTTAAACCATTTTCAAGAACAGTGAATAAATGAGCAGTCATTCGTCTTTATTCTTTAATGCTGCACAATCTTCTGTGTAAAGCAGGTAGACTAGTATTTTGAAGTTCCAGTAGTTTGATATAGTTAACTAAATAGTATACAAACGCATCATTTACAATATTTAACTAGAGACAGGTTTTATTCGGGGGAGGGGGAGGAATCGCATGCAGTGTGGTATGTAGAGAGATACCACTTTAGGGGGGACTGTGAATGAAAAGAATTCTATAAATCAATAGTAAAACACTGACATTTAAACGTGCCAATTTGAGAGAAAAAAATATGTTGCTGTTCCAATCAGAGAGCTGCACTGATTGCCAATAGTTGCAAAACCTGGAGGGTTGCCTCCACACATTTGCAGTAGTATTTAAACATTTTCAGATTCTTCTACAAAGGTTATTAAAAAAAAAGCCTCCCTTTGTGTGTTGTACTTTCTAGACCATCCATTGGGATAGGAAGGATACCATGTGAGTACCTCAGGAGACTGTAGGAAGCTAGAAACAAACAAATGAACAAATTGAACAGTCCTAACGATGACACATTGAAGGAGAACATATGAAAAGTGGGAAGTCCAATCCAGAACCAGAAGGCAAAATCTGGACAAGCAGGTTCAATTTGCAGCTGCCACTACTTTCATTCGCTTAAAAATCCTTTCAAGCTTTTAATGATATTTGATAATAATTAAATATAATTTAATATTATTTATTAAATAATTAATTCAATTCCATATCCATGTAGCTGGGAGGCAGCTGCCCAGACAGCCAGGACAGTCCCCCCACCCCCTGCAATTCCCCCCAGCTGGGACAGAGCTGCCCACCCAGCTGAGACAGCTTCCCACCATGCTCTGGAGCTTGGGACTAAACCCAGGGTTGGCACCCAGGGGAGCCTGGCTGCTGCAGAGAAACAAAGCAGGGCAGGAGGAGCCCTGGAGTGGACCGCTCCTATTAGGCTCGATTTGCCCCTGACTGAGAAACACATGTAAAGTGCAGAAAATTCAAGCACATTAATTGCACGTGTAGACATGCCCACTGTGTTTGTGAAAGCCAAACATGTTTTTTTTTAAACTCTTTTAGTGATCAAACTGTTCTGATGCAAAGAATCTAAGCCTGACAGCTGTTTCTTTGCCATCCCTTCATTTGCTATCTTGGCAATCTGGACTGCGTTGTCATATCCTGTAGAAAAATCAAGAAAAGAAACAGAAATTAATCACGATTGTAGGTTAGAGAAGAGGGAGCAATTGCAAATAATACTTCTTCATAATCAGTTCACTAGAAGCTACTGCTACCAGAATTTACTTGCTTTAAAGTTATAGTAGTCCCACTCTCCCCACCAATAGATTTGTGCCAGGGAAATTTCACAAATCTATCTGACAGCATGAAGAGGTCTTTTAGCTCCATTCATTTTGAGTTCTACCTAGCTACTGAGGATAGCAAACATATACACATATATAAATGTACAACTATTACATAAACTCTTCTTAGCCAGTGTTTGTTTCTCATGGATTTGAACAAACTAAGAAAATTGTGCTTCACAAAAAATATAAGGACTCTGATATTTGGTTTCCAACCAATATGGAATGCAAATTAAATCTTTGTATTTGAGAACAATAGAAGCATGAGTATTCTTCTTTGAAAAGCCCTAGCTTAATGATTAGGGCACTTATCCAGTATGGTGGAAGCAAGGAATCTGAGAAAGGACCTAAACTTAAGTCTCTCACAGCTCAGGGAACAACTCTAATCACTGGCGTCTTGGCCATTCTGGTGCGTCTCCTCCTCCTCTTCTTTTTTGCCCTCATGGTGGACCTGAGAAATATTCCCAGAAAAGTCTTTTCTGCAAAATTTCCAATGAACACTAGTTTTCGGTGACATACCTAAGAATTTATTACCTACTAGATCTTAATCTTCTATCTTTGGCATTTGCTAATATCTGCACCAGTGCTGCCAGTTCATATGGGGAGTTTTTCACCAGAAGCAATAAATATAGGGCCAACACCATGCCAGTTATTTTTGGTTATGTTTTGAAACAAAAGCAAAGAAGAGCTGTGTTGTCACTTCTGCAAAATTCACACATGGTCACCAGTTTAACAACTTTATTTTTGTGCGCCCAGGGAGTCACACAGTGAAACAGTCCTCCTTTCTTTCTTCCTTTTGCATTATTTAGGGAAAAACATTTAAAGGGACACCAACACATCTAACTAGGACCACATTTTAGTTCTAGTACAAACCAATAGGCCAGATCTGCATTAACACCAAACTCCGTTTCATTGTTTTGGGTGATGTTCTGCCAGTAGAAAGGACTTAAAGTAAGTATAAATGTCATTTATACCCTTTACATTCTCTTTAGACTGGGTCAAGTGTGCGTGAGTAGAAATTAGAATTAGACTTAACTGACTTAAAAAGATATGAAGTAACTGGCAATGAAGGAAAGTGATTTTCATTGTCTAAGATCAGAAGACTAGAAAATAGTACACAGTGAAAGGGTTTTTTGTAGTTCCTTCATGTTTAATGATTTTTTTTTACACAAAAGTGATTCATGTGGCATGCATGTGCCAATTTGATTTCCCATGTTAATTATTCAGGCTACTTTGTCTTCATTTCTTCCAAACTACCATCTCATTAAATACAGGGGCAAAGTTAATAGGTTCTCAATACAGAGCAGTTTTGCTAGGGCTGAAGCAAGACCTTTTTGTTCTTAGTGCAAATCCAGTTCAAAATAAGCCTTTTGCTTCTAGGTAAGTTAAACAATACTACAGATAAACTGGAGCAGTTTTACTCCATGATCTAAACATTGCGCTGGATCTGTTATGCTCCAGCCCAAGTCTGAATTCGTTGCCCAGTATGCGTGAGCCAATATACGAATACCAGTTGGAAGTTTGAAAGAAAAAAAAGCTTTTATTGCTAGCAATAAAGGTGCAAGGTAGCAAGCACACCAAAC
>JAGPOW010003648.1:38843419-38891859 GCA_030014935.1 Caiman crocodilus
TCTTTGAGGCCCCTTGCCTGGTACAGCTGTCTCCTCCTTATCACTGCAGATGGGCATATTCACAAAACAATCTTCTAGTCTCGCCTTGTATCCTGTCTCGGGAGGATGGCTCGAGGCCATTTATCATGCCTTTAGAAAAATGGCTCGAGATTATTCACAACAGATCCATCAACTTTAGCCTCCCCTTCCTCAAAGAGCGAACTGGTCCTACTTTGAGCCATCATCCATCTCTGCTGTTTAGTTGTCTTTAATCTCAATATTGTGCAGTGATCATGAGACTAATAGTATGCATACATGCATTTTTATGCTTGGGGATCTGTTTCTGTAAACATGTTATCTCATGGTCCTCTCCACTCGGCATGTTTGTCTACCAAATTTCTTTGATCTAATCTGTCTGGGCATTACAGCAGCTCACTGTTTTTTCTGTCCATGTTTGAGGAATGCTGTTATGTAAAAGTTCCCTTTCATTGCTATGGTTGTTTACTTATTTTTTACCTTTAAGCTGCGTATAGTAGTATACGTAGGATCTGGTACTAGAATGGATAAGGTATCTTGCTGTGTCTCCAGAAGCATGAGTTCTCTGGATTCATGCTGAAGGTTGCTTTCAGCTGGCCTAGCTGTAAATGGATACCTGTTCATTTGGAGCGTGGAGGGGCATTGCTAGGGGAGAGTGGCTGCAGGCTCACAGCCACTCCAAACAGCAGCTCTAAACACCAGTCACTTGATTCCCCAACCCCTGGGACCCAACAGTGAACTTCTGTTGGGTCTGGGGGATTGTTGCGACTCATGGCACTTCCTGCTCTTCTCTTGGCACCTTTAGACAAGCTTTGCACCACAAAATGCCCTTCAGGAAGAAGTCATGGCTACAACAACACTCCAGCCCTACTTTTTCAAACATGATATTGTATCTCATTGCATTGCACTTTGACAGTAAACAGCATTCCTGGCCAGGTGAAACAAAGCTTTTTTCATCAATGGGAACTCACTTTTTTCAGATATCCGTCTCGTGAAGGCCATGACTCACTGTAGACTCAAAGTTAGCTAAGATCCATACAGATTTGTCATCTCATCACTGTTACTGCTGTAAGTGATTTTCCTCAGAAACAGAGACACATGAGGTCATAGCAATAAAATGTTATTTGTATGAAATGAATAGATCCTATAGTATTTTAACAACCTACATAAACAACATTTTTGCGTGCCTTAATGGGGTTATGGCAGGTCAAAAGATGTGTTTTCTTATTGCAGCCTAATATTTCTTAATCATATGCAGGTACCTGACCACTTTTTTATTTACTTTGAACAAATATGACTGGCAATTACCTTAAATAACAGCACATTACAATATTTGGCTTTAGAAACATTTATATTCATGTTTCATCACATAGAATATATTAGACTTACCCCACACTCAACCCAGAAACTTTGAGCTCCTTTTGCTCATTAATTTCCACCGTGGAGTTTTAACTCCCTGAGACATAATTATATAAAAGAATAAGTTGCCCAAATTTTTTTCTCCACCAGGTATTAGAAATGAGCTGGGAACCATTCCATAATTTTCATGTTGGTTTTATGCTAGCTTCAACACCTGCATAGTTTAATTTTAGAGAGTGTCATATGGGCTGTTCTCAAATGTACTGAATGCTTATAGCCCCCAGTGGCCATTATACCATTAAAAAATGACTGAAGAGCAGTAGTTATCTGACTGTGCTTTTCAAGAATTATACACAAGGGAATGTGAAAGTAGTTTCACTCCACTCTATGCTGCACTATATGAGGTGGAATCCTTGGGTGGAAAGATCCAGCTCCATTTTAGTCCCTTTACACAAGCCAGACCACAGGTGAGATTCCAGCAGGGTTTTTTTTCTCTACTAACTGTTCCCTGTTTCCCCTAGTATTTGGAATGTAGTGTAAATTCATATACACATACATTAAAAGGCCTGGGGACTTGAAATAGTCACACATTTTAAAATAATGATGCACTTTGCCTCTGTTCTTATTTTTGATCCCCCTGAGCCGTCCCTCTGAACTGATGATTAAAACCAGATAATAAAATAGAATCTATCAGAATGCCATGTAAGAGGAGCATATGTCGCTGAATTAGGAGGATGACTAGTAACTCAAGCAGGTATAGAACTAGTACCACCTAGTGGCAGGATTCAAACTGGAGTTTTTAGCTGTGTATTTTAAATAGATACTCATGCAAACAGGTTTTAAACAGTGAGAAGCAAGGATTTCTTAGGGTAATATCTTTTACTGGACCAACTGCATATCTGTGATAATTAGACAAGGTTTTAAATGCAAGACATGCTTTATCACATCCGAACCTGATGAACCATCCTGGCTGCAACATCATGCCTGGACTATCACGGCTACAGCATCACTCTCTCACTAATTAATCAGTGAAACAATTCATTAAATAATACGCACATATATGTACACACACACACACACACACACACACACACACACACACAACTATAAATTAAGCTTGCAGCACAAAGGCTAACAAAAAAATCAATTAAATACTAGGAATATCATTTCTCAAGATTTTACCTACATAATTAGACCAATTTTTGCCTGTTGATTTTTGACTAAATGATCTCTATTTTCTTTATTTTCATTCATGTGATATTCATATTAATATTGAATTATTGGGAGATCCTTATCTTTATCCTTATCTCCTGAAAATAGGGTACAGTTACAGGTGGACCTAGACAGGCTAGCAAATTGGGTGAATCAGAATCTGATGAAGTTCAACGTCAAGAAATGTAAAGTACTCCACCTAGGGATGAGCAACCTCCAACACATCTCTAGACTTGATGGCACCAAACTGACTAGCACCATGAATGAAAGGGACCTGGGCGTAATAATAGACCACAGTATGAATATGAGCCGGCAGTGCGATGCTGTAGCCAGTAGGGCAAATACTACTCTGGCACACATCAATCGATGCATCTCCAGCAAAGCCAAGGTGGTGATTCTTCTGCTCTACTCAGCACTGGTGAGACTGCAGCTGGAGTACTGCATCCAGTTCTGGGCACCATGCTTTAACAAGGACGTGGACAAGCTTCAGAGGTTCCAAAGAACAGCCACGTGTATGATCCGAATCTTAACAGGGATGCCATACAAGGAAAGGCTGCGGGATCTGGAACTCTTCAGCCAGAGGAAAAGAAGGCTGAGAAGGAACCTGGTAGCTACTTACTGCTATACTAGGGGAGTATACAAAGGGCCTAGTGAGCAACTGTTTAACAGGGCACCCGAGGGGAAAACTGGGAGTAATGGCCACAAACTCTTGGAAGATTGATTCAGGCTCAACTTTAGGGAAAACTTCTTCACAGTGAGGGTGTACAGCCTGTGGAATAAACTCTCAGCAGAGGTGGTGCAATCACCTACCCTAGAAATCTTCAAGAGGAGACTAGACAGTCACCTTGCTCGAGTCACCTGACCCACAGTTATCTTTTCTGCTTGGTGCAGGGGGCTGGACCTGATGATCTTCTGAGGTCCCTTCCAGCCTTACAATCTATGAATCCTTATCCCTATCTCCCAGTGCCAACCCCACAATTGTGGAGCTGGCACTGGGAACTCTCTGCTGGTGGGGGCTAGGGAACCTGTTCCATACCTGCACCATGATCATGGATATGGGTGAGGAACAAGCTCTCCAGCCCCCATGCCATGATTGCAGCCCTGTGCCCCAATTGGACAGTCGAGGTGCGGGGCTTGGAAAGAGCTGTAGGGGTCAGGAAAGTCCCCTGCTCCATCTGCCAATGTGGCAGCTAGTAGTGAGCCCCCAGCTCGGCGGGAATTCTGATCAGGGCACTGGGGCTAGGAGCTCCCTGCTGCTGGGGCAAGGACACATTGTCCTGGTCCCAGCAGCAGGCAGCCCCCCATGGGGGCAGGGAGCAATGTTCCAGCCCTGGCCGGAAGACAGCTGTCTCCTGGTCTGGTGCTCCCTGTCAGCCCCTGGTCTAGCATCCAGGGGGAACCTAGAACTCCCCCGATAGTGGCAGCAGCCCACTGCAGGGTCCCAAGAAGGAGAAGTAGTGTGCTGCTATTAATGTCAAATCTACTCCCACTTTCCTGTATTTGTAGATGCCTGCCTAGGCATCTACAAAACTTTACTTGTGAGTAAACTGCTCCCAGATCTAAGGCAGGTGTCAACACACTTACTGTACAGTTATCTATATCTGGGTTAGTATCAGGAATTAGCACTAGAATTCTTCAAAATGAACTACAAATAGGCAAGCAGTTAGAAATGTCTGTTAAACAAAAAATACCCAGGTACCATCCCTTTTATGTCTCCTATTTCAAAACATAGTGAAATGCTGCACTAGAGCACATTAGTCTAATTCTCGATCTTTAAAGAAAGAGAAAATGTTTTAACTAAGGCCAGTGTTTAAAAAGGAGGTAGTTAGGAGTGTTAGTCTAAAGTCAGGCAGAAGGCAAGGTAGGCATGCACCTTGCAGACTATTAAATCAGTGATGCATAAGCTTTCATGAGCCTGAGCACACTGCATCAGACAATATCTGATGAAGTGAGCTCAGGTGTATGAAAGCTTATGCATCATTGATTTAATTAATATACAATATTTAAGTGTAATTTGTTGCTTGGCTTCCTCATGCTATCTTCCTATATGTATATTTTTCGAAGAAGCATCATTTTCTATACCGGGATTAATAGCCATCTGCCTCAAGCTTTTACCTACCTGGGGATTTGGTGCCATTGCCCACATCAAAGATTCTCCCATTAGTTTGTTGATTCACTGTTGGCTTATATTCTGACTGCACAGTTGTCAGTGAAGGAAATGCAGACATCTTTTCATAGCTTTACTGTGTTTAATACATTTTTAATCTAAAGAACATGAGCACATTCTTAGAAGCAGCTATTAAGGTTTTCAGGTTCCAGTACACGCATTTTAAAATAAAAAACCTAACATGTAACTAACCCATTTGACAGAGCTACTTGAGCAAAGGAATATGCTCTGCATCACAACTTTTCCCTTTGCAACATGTTTTTACAGAATGTCTCCAATATTTATGAAACATTTTGATTCTGGGCCACTTTATAACCTAAAGACTTTTTTTAATAGTATGATTATCCAGATTGGTGTATATTAAAGCATTTTTGTAAAGCAAGCTGAGATCTATAGGGCTAGGGGCAGACATTACACACAAACCAGTTTAAGTGATAAGAAACTGGTTTGAACCTGTAACAGAAGAGACAGTCAGTGCACATAAACTAGTTCGAAAATGGCTAAAATTTGTTTGAGAGAAATCTGGTTGAATGTAGTATCTGACTTAACTGATTTGGCTCAAACCAGTTCATGCATTGTCTGTCCCAGACCCTTTGCTGGTTTAAATTAAATCATACTCCTTCAGCATCCCAGCATGATTTCTGGGCTGGGCAGGGCTCTCTGCTCCACAGCAGAGTTGGCCCCTCTCCTCTGCTCCCTGGCTGGAGCTCCAGTAGAGACTGCAGATGTCTTCCTGGCTTCTGCTCTCCACCTTCCCTCCCCTCCCCACTCTCTGCTAAGCAGTCATTCTCCTGTTCCTTACAGATACCTCTCAGCATTAGCTAGCAGACCACATGCTGGTTACAGGAAAAAGCAGAATCAACAGGTAGCTAGTAATGTTCCTTTGTTTTCTTAATGAGCTAATAAACACTGAGTTAGGGTTGATAAACATTGTGTTATCAATTTTCTGCTGGGCTCATCAGGATGGAGGGAACCCCTCCTTAATCAGAGCATCCTACTGGGGCCTGGCCATGCCCCCCTCAGCTCAGTTCTGTAGAAAGGAAGAGAGGGCTGCTCTAGCACCCCCAGGCTTCTAGCCTGAGCCACTAAAAGCATGTGTCTGCATGTCTGGGATGTCTGTACAGTTACAAACTCATATAGCATAGCCAGGTTAGACTAGCCTGCAAAAATTGAATCAATTCAGGCTCAGGCTTTTCAAATGTCTGTCCCTAGCCTAGATGACAACATTTCATTAGAGTGCTATTATCTCTATTACTAAGTAAAAATGGATTTCATGAACACTACTCAAAGCTATATATGCCATTAGAATATATTTATAAATATTATATGGATGCTGATGGCCATGAAGGAATAATCAAAGGTTCCTGAAAAACTGGTCACTTTTTTTTTCTGTTGAAGATATTATTATGTTTTTCAATATGTTAATCTAACTCTCAGAATTTGGTCTTGATAAAAGGTTTTTTAACAATCTTTCTTTGCCATTTTAAAAGATGTGTATTGTGTTATGCAAAGACGATCTGTAAAGATTGTTTAAAGTTTGAATCTTGCTTGAAAGATGCTTATCTTTTTAACCAGTCTGATATAAATGAAATAGTCAAAGGTAATGGCAGTCCCATCAACACACAGGTGGTTTTCCCACAGTGAGGCCTGTCCCTTGTAGTCTGGGCAGGCTTTCCCCTGCACATTTCCCTGAATGTGGGAAACTTGACTCACAGTTTTGTGGCAATGGGGGACTGTATTCATGCTTCCCCGTGACTTATTCTTCAACTTTTTGGCTACAAGCAAAGAGACTAGGAAGCATCTGAATCTCAAGGCCTCCAGGCTTGGAGCTTCATGTAGGATTTTTCCCATTGATTTGGGGAGTACCTGGAGCCCAAGGCTGATGAATCTGAGATGCAGGATACCTGTCCAATAGTAGACCGCACACAAAGACTTGAATGATTGAGCTACGCTCAGCTGAAATTTGGAACTTGACTACTTGGAACTTGGGTTTTGCCCAAGTGAATTTGAAACTGATTTGGCACTTGAAAAGAATTGTTGGGGTTTTTTTAAAATGCCAACTGGGAGTCCTTTGCATGCTAATGCTGTTTATGCAGTCCTAATCTCTGCTATTTTCAATCCTTTATCTACCCATCAGCCCCACACCAGTTTCTCCCCTCAGAAATCACCATGATTCAGCTTCTTCCTTATTCTCACTTATCCACATATTCTTCTCTCCCTGAATATTCTGTTTGATTTTTCAATTCTTCCCTTTCCTCTGCTAGTTCTTCCTTTCACCCTGTCTTTTGATTCCTTTGTTTTGAATGATATATGTACTCCACAAAGAGCTTAGGTTGCTTTTCAATTATGGTAAGAAAGCTCTCTCCTGGCCTCATAAAGATGGCTGTTGAAAGAGATGCAAGGGAAAGAAAAGAAGTCCATTTCTTGTCTTCAATTTCCCTTTTGTCTAGTAAAAACCAGAGCCAGAAAATCCCAGAGAGTAGACTAAGTTTTTCCTCATTTCTTTTTTTTTAGGGCTATTTTAGTATAGTCAACTGTTTAATTATTAAAATGATTATTTCAATTAAAATTAAAATTATTGTGTACTGAAACCATCTAAGGCAGTGATTCTCAACTATGGTTCCATGGCACCCTGGCACCCTTGAGATCTTTCCAGGATGCTATGCAATAGCAGCACTGATAAGTATGCAAACATGATTCACAATATAAACACAGAGATTTCATATAGGAATCCATAGTGCTAAAAACATTCTAACCTGGTGTACTCTTTCTGAGTTTTTTTTCCACAGAAGAATTGATCTAGTGTTTTTATTTAGTAAAAAAAAGGTGAAAACTAAGAGCTGGTACTTTCTGAGGGGTGCCTTGAGTCTAAAAAGTTTGAGACGCATTGATCTAAGGCCACCTGCTAAAAGCTTTTTGTTCATCTTGCTATGGTACAGAACAGTTGTCATGTATTTTTTTTAACGGTCGTCTTTGAAACTGCAGGCTAATAATGGTTGAGATATTTTCCTGCAGTTTTGTTTTGTCTCTTATGCATGAGAAAGCAATTTCATTTCTGACATGCATTACTCCAGAGATCAATTACAATAAGACAGCCTCCATCAAACAGGCAGAGCCTTCTTGCCTATGCATATAACAAGTTACTACTTGCCATTACAAGGACAAGTGGTTTTAATTTTAAAAGGGTCACTTATTAGATCAGTGATTATAACACATTTTATGAATCACAGTACAGCCGCCACCAAAACATTTGGTTTCCACACTGCAAGTCAGTCTCTATTGATGAAAAATGAAAGGAGACTAGGATCCTAAGTTAGATAGACAGTGGCCTGATAGATCTATTGAAAAACTATTATGTGGACAGCCTGTAACCATTTGCTTTGACCCTCAAAGCAGCACATGAGTTTACAGTGCTGAAAGTGACATAAGCGCATCATATTCAGTAAAAATATTCTTAAGGCTGATTTGGCCTGATAGCTCATGTTTTCCAGTGATTGTCTATCTATATTGAATAGTTCTCTCTTCAGCTAGGCATTTATGTTAAACAAACCAACAAACAAAAAAGCAACCCCAAAAGATAGTGACTTCATTATTAAGGTTCTAGTGTCTTTCTCTTGTTAGCTGTAGATGATAAATATTTGAGTAGCTTTATGTATAATATTGATAATTTGAAAGACTGGAATGGAGATCATCCTGTATATGGTGTCTAGGCTCTCTAGTCTACTCTATTTCCTTTCAGTTAGTTAGCAAAGCACCCAGATTTTGGTAGAAGCAAGACAATGGAAAATTCCCCTAGCTCAAAGAACCATTCAAAGGTGTCAGGCTGTGAAGGAGCTCCTACTCCCAGCATCAGAGTTCTGCTTGTAATTGCCATTCACTAGTATAATTGTATATCTCTGGTGTAAATTGGAGGAGGCTGCCAGCTGTTTAATTTCTTCTGTGGCTAGCGAGAGCTGGATCAGGAAGCTGTAACTGGCTCCAGTTATGGGGAGCCTCACTATATCCCACCAAACATCCACATGGAAGATCGGTACTATTGAGAACCCGGCTACAAATGTTCTGGACTGACATAAATTGCTGTGAAGGGTGACTTTCACTGCCAGCAAGTGAGGTCACTGCAGGAGCCTTATTTAGGTACAGTGGCAGAGATGGGTGTGGGGAAAGGCGATGGGGGCTGAGCAGATGTCAGTGAGATAAAAGGAATATTCCAAGCACTTAGCTGACACAGGGACTTCCTCAGTCTGAAACCAGCATCAACAGCTTCTCTCACTGGCTTTGGTTTTATAAGAGTTGTTCAACTTTGGTCTTTATGTCTTTTTCCCTCCATGAGGATATGGAGAAATGGTGCTTTCTAAAGCCCTTGAAAGAGTTTGTGTATGCACTTTGGCCTAAATTCTCATTTACACAGTCCCACATTAACCTACTTTATTCCATCTCACCTGTTATATGGCCAGAGTGATGCAAAGGGGACTCAGTATAAATAATCATCAAACCCTATATATTTGGGACTGATGGTTGAGCTTTAGATAGTTGTCACCTATTCACTTTAATATTATCAAGAGGAATTAATCTTTCCTCTAACAGTAATATCCCTCTGCTCCTCTGGTGCTTGTGTGGCCCAATTACTTTGTGTGTTCTCACTGAAATTCTCCCCCAGAGAAATACAGTAAGACAACCAACCTTCAAAGTCAGAGCTGATTAAATTAAAATGTCTCAAGCTTATAGGCATGGGCTCAAAAACCTTCAGCTCAAAGTGTTCATTGCTGCCTCCTACTGTAACAACAACAAGATATTTTTCCATCACTTCAGCTGCTACCATGGTTACGGCTTCCCTCTGAGTAGGGTCACCTTTCCTTTCAAGAAAAATCAATGAAAGATTTCATTTTTACTAGCTTCATTATTCCCACGCCAGTCACTTACTGCATCAGTTCTGATTTCCTGAACATTACATTCTCAGAAATAAAACAGCAAAAGTGACGTCAGAAAACAGTGGGTTAGAGGCAAGAAAAGCAGATGTCAAGTTAAAATATATATATATAGGCACAGATTTGTTAAATGGCATGGTGTGGCAATGACACCTTCAAGCAGTATTTCCCCTTCTCCGCCACCCTCCACACACAAAAGTGCAACTATCACTACTTTTAATATTTCGAAAGCAGTGTTTCTTAACCAGGGTGCTGTGGCACCCTGGGGACCTTGAGATTCTTTCAAGAGTGCCCTGAGGTGCTGTGCAATGATAGCACTCTTGGTGTGAAAACATGATTTACAAGCTATCCCAGAGATTTCTAATAGGAAGATACAGTGTTAAATACATTCTGCCCTGGTGTGGTCTTTCTGTGTGCTTTGCAACAGAAGAATTGCTCTATTGTTTTTTTGTAATCAAAAAACAAGAGAAACAAAGAGTTGCCATTTTTCCCAGGGGTTCCTTGAGTCTAATGAGGTGTACGTTGCATCTAAAAAGGTTGAGAACCATTGTTTTAGAGGGAGGATCTTTTTTGATAATTAAACTAGGAGTTTTTATGGTGAAAGTAACCTTTGAAACCTGTCACTAAAACCTACCTTTCATGTTCTTGACAGCTGTGTATTTCCCAGAACACTTATTACTGAAGAGAAATGTGTGTAGGACAAAACCACTCTTCTTTTCTTGCTGTTCATATTGAAGTTTAAATTCTTTTCCCATCACCTACTGTACACAAAGGAGCAATCACAAAAACACAACTTTTAAAATATTTTCAGTCTTTTTTCAGTGTGTAAAGGAAGGAAGGACAGGGGTGCTGGAGGGAGAAGCAGTGAGCCAGTTAGCTTTCAAATAAATTTGCAAACAGTATCACACTGAGGGTGACGTTTTCATCTTGAGTCCTTAAGGGCTGTACAAGCTTCCCAGCAACTGAGAAAGCAGAAAGGAGTATCATTTGGCTACCTTTTCAAGTAGGGTTTGGGAATCAAGTCGTTTCTTTGAGTCATGTCAGTAGTGTAAAGTGACTAGAGATGGGGTCCTGGACCAAGACCATTGCATTACTTGAAATGTCTTTCATGTTTAATAAAAAGCACTGAATCAAGTCTTTGTAACATCAAGGCTATAGGAATAATCTGGCATGAAAATAGGAAGTATGTGGATGCTGCAAGTAGGGTCACTACGATGAAAAAGGCAGCAAGGAATTGGACATTTTGGCAAATGTGTATGCTTTTAAATCTAGGTAAGTTTACAAGTGCTCATGATAAGATGCCAAACAGGCAGTACTGGAATCTCCATTTTTTAAGAACAAAACATGATTAGCAACAACAGTGCAAAATTTCTCAAAATAATCCTGCTTTGAAGGAGACTTCAAAGTGGTGAAAGTTCTTTCTTCAGGCATATTCGATCCTTTGGCTTCTCTGCGTGGACTGCCAGCTGCAGTGCTGTTTATATGGGAATGCGTATCTACTAACAACTGACAACTAGTTGATTTGAGTTTAACTGCTGCACAAGCATTTAGTGGTGGTCACTACCATGCTGGGCCATCAGATTTAAATCAATGATGGGTATGACCAACTTCTGTTAACAGTACCAGCCCCCCAAGTCAGCTAAGAGACTGGCTCCAAAATGAAGGTTAGCAATTAGATGGGGCAAAGGAGGATATTTCTGTTAATGCTTGTAGTTTTTGTCACTGAGATGTATACATTTGCTGGTACTTTTCCTACAATACAGTGCAGAGTGAATATAAGTCTACTTTTCTATAGAAAACTGTTCAATGTTCCCTCTTGCTTGAAGAGCTGAATGTAGTGACATGCCAACATTTTTTTAACCGCTGGTTTCTACATTGCTTTGGCTTTGGAGCATAGAATCAACTACAGGAGTACCCCAGGTCTCACCTTTACAAGGGTACTCATTCTGCTCCACTCAGAAAGAATATGCTGTTTTATATAAAAAACAGAATGCACAGTATGAGGTGAAGAAGCACATGTGGGGGCCTTAAAGATATTCAGTTGTTTCATGATAGCAGTTGTAGGTAGCAAAAAACTCAAGATTATAGAAAGTTATTAACATAGCCCCTCTTGTCCATTCCATAGCAATTAAATATTTTTCAGCTGAAGTCTGCCATGTTTTATCTCTGTGTGAAGGTAATTATTTTTTGGGAATGGCCTCTCTTCAGTTATGCTGGGACTGAGAAAAACAGCACCACACATTCTTCTTAGTGGAAAGCCAAACAAAAAGGCCCCCCACTGACACAGGAGCAAATAGAGGAAAGAAAGGAGAGTGGATTAGGTGACAGAGTAGATTAGTATTAGTCCCTTCTGTACCTGCAGTGAATACGTGCAAGTGAGGGTTAGAGGGTCACACCCTTATTTGCTACTAAGAAAGCTAACACATCGATACATGTGGTTGGTACATGTTACATGTGGCTTTCTCGCAGGGAGCCCATTAATTCAAATTTGAAAAGTAGCAAGGGTCACTAGCAAAGCTGCATAGGAAACTGGAAAACATCTCCCACCTTGAGCCTGCCCTGGCACAGACCTTGCCATTTCCAGCTCTTTCCTGCATACTACATTCATTCTGCTTTTCTCTAAAAAGAAAAGAGTCGGACTACAGCTAACACTGACTTAAGAATCTTATTTTAAAAAGGGGAAACCTGATGCCACACAACAGTATGAAATGTTTTGAATATTTTCCTAGGCAGCACTGGTAGAAAGGCTGGAGAATCTGTGCTATGGAGAAGATGAGGTTGTCTTACTGATTATTTTTAATTGTGGACCCCAAGATTTCAATTAAAAAAAGACAGTGTGGGAGTGTATGACATATCCCAGAAGGATTTTCATTAAAGCATTTCAATATGGTTATTAAATGGAAAAATACAAAGGCAAATGCTACTTTTTATCTTGAAAGTATAATTCATACCCTTCCTCTGAACAGGGGGAGAGAGAATGAGGACTTTTCTGATATGTGATTCACCTGTGCACACTTTAGCACCACCTTCTTCCATAAAACTAATACTGTGTCAATGGTGGTGCTAGCAGCTACCTACTCAGCTACTCACCATGGCTGTTGACTGCACCTCAGTGCACAGTCACCACTGCCACCTAACTCTCTCTGGAGGCAGATGCATAACATTTGTTTCACTCCTCCCCCCAGCTTTAAATGTCAGTATTTTGAACTGAAATCTGGCAAAACTGGCATGTGTAGATGCAGCCAATGTTGTTTAACTACTGGATTTCTTCTTGACTCTTTATATCAAAGCCTGTGGATTTCAGTGCCATATGCCGAATGCTGACTTTATAGACGACGGCTGTATAACAGCTGACCTTTAGTAACTCTGCTGAATACACAGCCCAGACTTTTTCTATTGCTGCCTGTAAGCAACAGCAGCTGCCAAGCGAGTAAACATGGAAAGAGGAAATACAAATAGTATAAATAGAAATAAAAATCTCACAAACAATCAAGGAAATGTAATCCTGTTGAATGACTATGTTCAATCCTAATGAGGCTTCCTCTACCCCAGTATCCTAAAAATGGGAGCATTTCTGCATGCCACTGAATTCAACATTTCTTATTATAAATAAGCAGACCAGACATCAAACTACTAACCTGGAGCCCTCTTGGAGCTAACTCTACCTGCCTCTGCAACTGGACAAAGGTTGCTCATAGTTAGTCAGTGCATAACTACATATGAACATGTTTCCTGTGTATTTGTTAGAGAGTTTTTGAGTGATCTGCCTGGAATCTTAAATTTTCTAGCTTATCAACAGAAATGGTCAAAAAAAACAAACAAAAACAAATGAACAAATAAACAAAAGAAGGATAGCAATTCAACAGTCCTGGAGAGCTGGGGTGGGGAGGAGATCATAGAATCAGAGAATCATAGAGAAGTGGGGCTGAAAGGGACCTCCCATATGTCATCTAGTCCAACCCCCTGCCTGAGGCAAGATCATCCCAAACCAAACATCCCTATACAATCCATAATCTAAACTTTACATAAGATTACTGTCAACTCTGACACAACACAGACCTAACACCCTAACCTACCAGAGGTTAAACAGGGGAACTATGCCAGCCAACATCCTGCTTCTATGACAAATTGTCAATTTATGGTCAAGAAATTCCAGGTAGAGGGTCATATTCCGTGCTACAAAAGAAGACAAAAACCACCACAGTCCATGCCAGTCTTAAAATGAAATAAAATTCTTTTCTGACCCCAGATACGATGATTGGTCTCATCCTGAGCAAAAGGGCAAGACCTTCTAGCCACAAACCATTGGCTTTGGTCCCAGCAGGAACATTAGTATACCCCAGCCAAATCCCAAGCCTTGTCTGTAGCCAATACCCAGCGTCTCTGGGGAAGGCTTAAAAACTACCCTGATACATGTAGCAGAAAGGGGGAGGGGCAACCAGAAGAACCTAGAAGCATGGGAAATACCATAGTAGAGCATACAAATGCCTATACCTAGATCATCCCTGAACAGTAGCTGCCCAACCTCTTCTTGAAGACCTCCAGTAATGGGGAGTCCACAACTTCCCAAAGCAGTCTATTCCACTGCCTCACTATTCTAACAGTGAAAAAGTTTTGTAGATATCTAATCTAAGCTTACTTTGATGGAACTTCAAACCATTGGTCTGCATCCTGCTCTCTGCAACAAGAGAGTAAAGAAATTTTCCCTCTTCTTTATGACAGTTCTTCAAATTTTTGAAGACTGATTTCATGTCCCTTCTTAAGTGCCTTTTCTGCAAGCTGAACATGCTTAGCTATTTCAACTTTTTGTATGGCTTATTTCTAAAGACCTTTATCATGGTTATCACCTGCCTTTGGACCCACTCTAATTTCTTCACCTCCTTTAAAAAAAATGGAGTGAAGAACTGCATGCAATACTCTATCTGAGGCCTAATCAGTGACAAGAAAAGCAGCACTATCACCCCTTCTGATTTCTACCTAGTGCTTCTATTGATACATCCCCACACTGCATTTACCTTTTGTGCAACTCCATCATAATGCATAATACTGAGTCTGTCATGTACAAACAGTCCCAGATCTTTTTCCGTAGTGCTTCCATCCAGTCGGGTGTCACCCATTTTGTATTTGTATTTTTGATCATCCTGAGATGAAGCATCTTGCATTGTTGGCTCCAGTCCTGCTAGCTCCGTCTAGCTATCCAGAATGTCAAGATCCTTCTGAATTGTACACCTGTCCTCCTGTGTGTTCACAATCCTTTCCAGTTCTGTGCTATTTTCAGATTTGCTCAACAGGCTCTCAATTCCGTTTGCCAAATCATTAACAAACATGTTAAATGTTGCTAGACTCAGGACAGACCCTTGTGGGACTCCACAAGAAACCTCTTCCCATTCTGACATGGATCCATTTATAATTACCCTTTGCTTTTGACTATTGAGTCAGTTGTCTGTTCACCCAAGTAGTTACTTTGTTAAAGACGGAGATCAAGTTTGTTTGACATGTTTTGTTCTTAGTAAATCCTTGCTGGGTGCTTGTGATCAACCTATTCTCCTCCAGACACTTGCAAATGGACTTCCTTAGGATATGCTCCACTAACTTCCTGGGTATTGAACTGAGGCTAACCAGTCTGTAGTTCTAGTCCTCTTTTTTGCCTTTCTAAGAAGGGCACTATATTGGCTCTTTTCCAGTCCGCTGATACCTTGCATACCTGAAATCATGATTTCCAAAATACTATTGCCAAGGGCTCTGAAATCTCTGCCAATTTCTCAGTCTCCTAGGATGAAGTACATCAAGCTCTATTGACTTGAATTTAGGCCTATCAAAATCTCTGTGTCTCTTTTGTTATCTCATCCCTCACTTGTCTCCTTCCTTACCAAAATAATCCTTATCAAGTCTGGTAGCATCTTAACTTTTGTGTCAAAGCTGAGATAAAATAGCTGTTGAATAGTCCCTCCTCCTTTACATATTTTGTTGAGAGTTTGCCTTGTCTATTTAACAGTGGATCCCCACTTTCTTGGTCTTCCATTTCTTGCCAACATATTTACAGAACCTTTTCTTATTGTTTGTACCCTCTATCACCAGATGCAGCTAATTTTTACCATTGCCTTTTTGATTTTGTCCCTGCAGGTTCTTGCAATTTCTTGATAAACTTCCTTGGTGACCTACACATTTTTCTCTCACCTGTATGCTTTCTTTTTGTCTCAGTATCTGGAATTCTATCATATCATGATCACTTGTTCCCAAGTATCCCATCACCTGCACATCTTCCACCAATTCTTCCCTATCGGTCAGGACAAGATCCAAGAACAATGATCCCCGAAGTAAATCCTCAACCTTCTGAAACAGAAAGTTCTAAGTCCCCTGACAGATAAAATGAGAACATAAGACTTGCTATTAACTGGATAAGTCCATCTTATCCAGTATCCTGTGTCTCACAGTGAAAGAGAGTCAATGCTGAAAAGGAGAGTAAACAGGGCACAACGAGAGTGTTTTCCACTGTTTCTCTCCCATTTGCAGCCTCTAGCATTAAAGGTCTAGGAAATTTTAATAATACCTCTTTCTCTAAATCTTTTCAGCCTCTCTTGTGAAACTGATGTAAAGAATGCTTATTCAGAGTCTCAACATTAGTTACTGCATCTGACACAGACTTCCTGTGATTTGGGGTATTTTATCCAATTTCTATGCACTATTTTTTCATCTCTGAAGTGGGGATAACATCTCTGTCATTCAAGGATGCTGTGAAACCAGTTAGCTCATGGTGTGTTATGGTGTTGAAGATACAAACATCTAAGAATAACTTATTTTATGCTCTACATTCTGCTATGGAAAAAAGCCAGGATATACATTTGCCACTGTCCACTGCAGCTAAATCACTGTCTGATAAAACAAAATGTCAGCTACTTCTCTTAACGTTAACAGAACAATTTGAAGGGAAAATTTATACCATTTGATAACTTATTAAGTGCAAGTATAGAAATTTACATGAGAAACTATAGCTTGGGATGCCTACATGAACTGGAACAAGATGATTTAAAAATAAAGCAGAACAAAATAGATTTTAGACACTTTATGTATAAAGTGGTAGCACTGACCACTGGAAAGACCATGACCCACAATACTTATAGTTAACCTTGTGTGACCTTAATTCAAATGGCCTTGTAGCGTGAAGATCAAAAAAATAATTGGGCACTGAAATTAAATTAAAATTTCAATTATAGCTGAATTACAAAATAGCTGCTAAGAAAAGAACTGTTCCAGGCTAAGAGTCACATGATTTTTAAAGAAAGATGATAACTTTAACCAAACCACTCCCACCCCTCCAGTGGTACACTATGTAGGAACAGGTTTATTTGTCTTCCTCTCTGGCATAGTGTGGTGTAGTATCTTGTTTGTCATTCTGGAAATGGAGTTTGATTTCCTGCAGGCTAGACATTTGATTTCTTGCAGGGATAGAGGGGGTGTAAAGGCCTATAGTGAGGGAACTAAACTGAAAGTTGAAAAAATATGGATTCACTTCCCTTCTCTATTACAAACTTACTGTATTACTTAGGCAAGTCACTTAATGTCTCTTAATTTCCAACTTGTAAAATAAGAAAATTAATACTGCCTTACTGTAAAGGTGGGAAAGGGAAAAGTGTCATGAGGGTAAACATGTTAGAAATGCTCTGGGGTGATATATGTCCCTAAGAAAGGGGGTTATAATGGTCCAGGATTTTTGTGGGTGATATCTGATATATCATGTAGAAGAGTTCTTAGTACCTGAAAACCTGTCTATATTCCTCCCAACTGTAACATTGGTTCAATAAAAGATAACACTCACAAAAATCCTAAGACAGATAGAATTGTTCATATTCTTTCAAGATCACAATTAGATTCCAAGGGTGATTCTTTGTTTTCTTGCAGCTTGTACAGTTGCTTTCACCAGAGTAAAGGGAGTTTATACAGATCCACCAGCAGTTTCTATCCATTTCTCACTGGACTAAATGAAATGAGAAAAATGCATTAACTCTTTTTAAGAATCCAGTCAGGAACTTCAGGGCGTTTATACACATGCTCCAGGAGTGGTGGGGGATGGGGGCACTTTAATTAGACCAGCTCTGAGAGCTGTTCACCTTGGATGTCAGTGTCCCCACACTTAAAAATGGCAGTGGGGGTTCTTTAACTAAAGCTTGAATGCACTTTCGTTAAAGCACCCCTGCTGCCATTTTTAAGGGCGGGAATGCTAGTATACAAGATGCTGGAGTTGGCTGGAGTGCGGCGGTTACCACAATCCAGCAGACTCAATTAACTGAGTCTGCTTCATCGCTGCTCATGCATAGGTACCCTCAGGAAGAAAATAGCATGAAGCTGAACATTGTTCAGTAATCAGGAATAACAAATGTGGCACTTACCCATGCTTTAGTCTTGCAGTCCAGATAGTCAAAGTTGCCTTGTCAAACTGACAATTTGCTCCTGTGGAAAGCTAGTATGAATTACAGTGATAATGTCTGAGACAACATTTTCTTCCTATCCCTTTTTATGCCTTTATACTGTCATTAGCTATATCTGAATCAAGGCTGTAATAAGGATTTACTTTAGCATCTGCTCACTTTGAGATGCCAAACACTCTAATAGCTGAGTCCTGATTATTTAATTTTTTTTTATATATGCACAATTATTATTTATAGAAATGACAGGAAAAGAAAAAAAAACACCTCGCTTGCCTAACTCTTTCCAGCTAGAGCTGGTCAAAAATTTTCTAATGCAGCACTTTATTTAGTGAGAATATGGAATCAATGAGATCAAAATATTTAGTGGGAAAGTATCCTTTTAAAAAAATGTACTTCAGATACCAGAAACAGGGGGCATCTACATATGCAGTTAATGTGCAGCAATAAACTTCAGCACATATCACGCCAGAGTTTATTGCTCCTGGGCACTATGTTTACACATGTGCCCAGAACCACAGCACCTTGACCTGGGTAGGATCAGCCCTCCAGGTGTCAGCCTGCCAGCCTGGGGATGCTCCAACTTAGCTCTATATCCTGTGGAAGGGCTGGCTAGGGGACAAAGGTGCTCCAGTGTGTGGCTAGCCAGCAAGCAGTCCTCACACTGAAGCACCCTTGTGCCCCAGCCAGCCCTGTCAGTATCTACATGTGCATTGCTGTGGAGTAAAACAACTCTGCTGTAGGATAGTATTTGAGTTTACATGTACTAACCTATGGCAGTATTAATTAGTTTACTGTGGCCTAATAGGGCCACACATATAGACAGTGAGATGTTTGCTGTGGAACTCATTAGGCAACTGCAGTAATTATCTCATGTAGATGTACCCACAGTCTCATCAAAGTGGCATAGAGCTCTGTGTGGGCTTATTTACCTGCTTAAGCAAGCTGGCTTGGTTTTCTCTATGCAGCACTTCAGAGAGCAGTGTAGACATACATGCCTCACAGGCCTCTCCACTGACTCTCCTGGGTTGCTCTTTCTAGGCTGGATCCCTACTCACATTCTTATTGGAGAGCTCCTACTGCATTCCTCACATGTCTTCATCTAAAGAGAGATGTATGTTTCCTACTTCTGTATCCTGGCAGACTATGATCTCAGCCTGCAGTTCCCATTATGCTCTTGGAGATAATAAGCATCCAGAATGCCTTCCTGCTAGAACAGAGTGATGATGGGCCATATGTGTCCAACAAAACCTGTTCTGCATTTTATGCATACTTGATCTATGTAATGTCTTTTCCAGTGCAGATTTTCCAGTTCATTTTTTAAAAAGTCTGTGGCCCTTCAATTTTTTCAAAGTCATATAAGCCTCAGCATTAGTAATGGCACTTTGATATCATCATAAATTTTCTTTAGCTCAATGTCATCTCATTACTACTTGTTTCAGTCAATGGGGTCAGTTTTCATCAAGTCAGAATAAGTTTCTATGCCTTAACTGATCCTCAGAGCAGCTTCTCTCCAAGTTCATTAACATCTCTTTCCAATGACATTCCATAACAAAGAGCAAGCAACATGTTTTTAAACCAATCTACAAAATCTAAATACCCACTCAATTGTCTGTTATCAGACCAGTGTCTCTCCTCTGCACAGAGCGTTAAAATATATCATAAGGGTATCTTGCCTCATATTTACTAATTAAGTCATCATCCTGTTCTTTGCACATCAAGCATCTGCTGTCATGACCTTCATTTCACTCATATTATAAAGCAACTCTGTTGGCTTACTTCTGTCTGATATTTCGCTTATGAAAAACATTTACGCCTTCAGAGAGTGGCATCAGACATAATGTCAGTGTCATGAACTGATCCTTCTCTAGACCCTGTGTTGGTTTCTGTGATACAGGTCATAAGCAGTCCTTGCCATAGACTATGGCATTGTATTCCTGCTGTCTTTGGCTGTTGGATGCTTTCTCTGAAGTAGGTGAAAGTGAATCTCAAGCATTCTGGAAAGTAAACAAGTATGAGGAAGGGTAGATAATTAGCCAGTCTCTCTGTGAATATTTAAAGTACATCATCCAGTATCTTATCGTAAGATGACCCTGTCTAACACTTGTAAAATGAGTGCCCAGAATGCAGTCTTTTGAGAATGACACGGTTCTTTGGGTAAATATGATGTCTTTTATTAGGCCAACTAAATAGTTGGAAAAATTGAGGGTCTGAATTTCCCCTCCTTTCTGAGTTGAAGTAACAGCTATTTGGAGGGAAACTTTCTTGGAGATGTGAGAACAGGGCATTAGGTACTGAGAGGGCAGTTGTCACACTGAGGTCTCAGGGAGGTAGAGGCTTCTGAACTGATGGACATGTATATGAGACCCTTGAGAAACCTAGCAAGTGTAGGGTGAGAAGATATAGTGTATTGTCCTCAAATGAAGCCTGATATGCAGACACAGCTGCTAAATGTCTTCTTGGAAGTTGACTGGAAGTTCCAGTTGTTCAAGGTTTGACCAACAGACCAAATAGCAGAAACAGGATTTCCAAAGAGGGTATAGGGACTCACAGATACCTAAAAAAACTTTTCCCTTTTACTTGGTAAGTCAGCTGAACAGAGGTGTTTATCAGAACGTGACAAACACGTGAATCAGGATGTCCTAAACAGCTCTGTTCTGCAGTAGTTAATCAGCCAATATCAAGACTAGCAGGGTGCAGGATCACATCGCAGCTTTAAGAAACTGTGCTAGGTAGTCAGGACTGCAATGACAGGTTAATTAGATGTGCATAGAAGAATTGTTTGTGCCATGCTGGATACATTTCAAAAGTTTCCCTCAAAGTCCATGCTGCATGGCAGTATGCAGTATAGATATACCCCAAGAAGGAGTTTGAAGGAATTTACCTTTGACGAAAAGAGAAGGTGGGGAAAGGAGGGGGAATGAAACAGTAGTAAGTTTGTAGAGACGTGGACTTGCATTAGGGAGAGAAGACAGGCTTCTCTTCAGCTTCAGGGAAGGAAAATATTGACAGTTTGAACTATCATGCCATATATCCAGTCACAAAAATATGTGTGCGAAAAAGGGATCCCACATGACTGTGAACTCTGAAACCAGGAGAGACTTTCATGGACCTATGGATACCATAGAAGCAGGTATCAGCTTAAGGGAGGTGAAGAATTATTTTGTTTCAGATAGAGTCTTATTAACCTAAAATAGATCAACTTCAATTGGTGAGGGGGGAGATCAAAGGAAGTTTCCCCTTTAAGGCACCCACATACAGAGAGAAAGATGCTCTTGTGTAAAAACCTTTTCCAGTTCTAATTTCAATGAAAACAATCTCTCAGAACAACAACTCTCTTGTCTGAGTTTGCATAATGTGAACTGGAGCATTCATTCACAAGAGAAACTGCCAAACTACTTTTTGCAAAATTTATCATCATCTAAATTCAATTTCCTATTTGAAACATGACAGCCAGAGTCTGCTCAAAACCTCACACAGCCAGTTGTTGTGAAGAACTGGGGAAATGGAGGGATGGTAGGGAAAGGCATAACTGAAAAATCAAAATACAGCAATTAAGTTACTTATTCCTGTAAATAAAATGGTACTTATCTAGGTGAGCACTATACTGAATTGTTCTCTGGAGTTTCATACTGTGCCTGTCATGACAATTCCTAGCACACCAAGTTCATCTTTCAAAGCAGAAAGCTGCTCTGATCAAGATGGAACACTGTTTTTCAGGGGTGAGTAATTATTTCAGGTGGAGAGGTGCTTACTGAGTTTTGGAAAGCCATCAAAGGCCATATGACAGGCAGCCAGGGACAGATAAATATTAATTTTCTTAGTTTTTAGGGGCCCCACTAGCCACATCTGGCCCAGAGCCTGCATTTTGCCCACCCCTGCTGTACTGAAAGACCTGAGGGCTATTCAGGTTGTGTCTTCTGAATTAAAAAGTGTCTGCTGTCATATGTGACATATCTGTGAAGACAGATGCTGGCCATGGGCCCCTGGTATGAATGGGCAGCCTTTGCAAGAAATTTGGTTCCTATGTACTTGCTACCGCCTTCCAGCTACACCACTGTCCTTCAGGTTCATTGTATATTTCCAGCTGGGCACAAAACATATGCTGGGCACAATACCTTTGCTATTTGGGATTTTCTATTTGTCAAAGGTAAGTCTTATACTGAAAGGGGTTTGGTTGGAAGAAAATGCATACATTTTAGAGACCCATAATAAGAAAAATAAATTACAAAATATACAAGCAAACATGAAGAGATTTCTTACCATTATACCCCAGAAATTCCCAGCTCTACACATATTTTTCTTAAGTTTAATGTTTTTGTTACCCCATCAGACAAGTCCCAAGCATTTATATACTCCTGTGTAATAGATCATGAACCGATTAGTAAGACATGGTCTTCGAAAGAGAAGTCTTTTATTCTATACCATTTGGGGTAGTTGATCTGAGGAATTGAATATCCATAGGAAATGTTCTGTCTGTTTCAGACAGCAACATGTCCCTTTCCAAACCTTGTTTTATGATTTTACCTTGGAAACTGGCAAGATATGTCCTTCAGAGTTCATGGTTTTTAAAAAAACCCCTAAAGATATATCATCCAAATACCTTAATCCAGATATGTAAACAGTTAGAAAAAACTCAAGCTACATATGATTACTAATCTACCACAAGTTATTACAACTGCAAGCAACAATTAACTATTTCAATCCTGTTATTGTAGCAAAAATCCTCCACTTGTCAATGCTTTGTTATTTGAATTCTCTGGAAATAAGAATGCTATTAACTGTCATAAGAGTATCTGTACTCCAGGAGAAAGATATCATAACTAAGATTTTATTTAATATATGTAATGCATATAATTTTCATGAATTAGAGGAGTTTGTATAACTAGAGATGCCTACATTAGTCAAACTATTTGTTTCTTGAATACTTTAAAGCTTTATTTTACTCTCTCAAACATCTCAGTAAAGCTTCAGCCCTGATCCCCAGAAAGTAATCTACACCAGACATTACTAATAGGTTCCAAATTTTAAAGGAAAAATGTCATGTCCAGACCTTCAAGATATTTTACCTGTTTTCTCTTTCCTTTCAGCTTTTGGAGAAGTGAAAAATTTAGAACTATGCATGTTTTCTGGAGTTTTTCTTTAAACCCTTTTCCATTTATTTCAAAATTTTTTTACAGAAAATACTTCCCGGTTTTTGCTTAGTTCCACTAGTCATTGATTATGACAGTAGTTGCTGGTATAGCAGATAGGTGCATTACAGTGATACTGTATGTGCCAAAGTACAGGCTTTTTATAAAAGTAATGGACATTTTGAAATGAAACAATTTTGTGTACAATAAGTCAGAAACTACATGGTGACATTGTTGAATGAACCCATCATTTATGGCTATGGAGAGAAGTCCTGTGGTCCTGAAAGTAATAATTGCACACAAAGTAGTTTTATTTGAAATTGCTGTTACTTTCTGAAACACCCACTCCTGTGCAAGAGAGGGCTGCCCTGCCTTCCCCTTGAGGGGGCCATGATGCATTAACACTGTTGATGTGCATTGCACTTTAGATAGGGTGGAGCTCTGAAGACTTTACAATCGATGACAGCAAGAGGGCTTCACATTTATCTGGTCCATGATGGCTAGAAATTTATATTTAGAAAATTGTTTTTAGAAATCCATGTGTAGGTAGAATAAATATTGCATTAGAGCAATGGTCCAGGGGAACAGCCACCATGAACAGAGGGCGTAACACCAGCCATCTTGCCCACCCCGTCAGATGTGGAGGGGGTGGGCATCGGTCCTTGACTTCCAATACTGCTGATGTCTGACATTCAAGCAAAGAACTACAGGGTAGCACTTGCATATGGGCCAAATGTACCATCTCCTCATGAAACCTTGGAACTTGTGGATAAATAGGATGGTGCGGGGGGATTATTTTGTTTGATTTGCCTGCATTACTTTTATTTGCTATCACCATGTATCGATAAAATTTGCCTATTATTGAATGGAAGAATTTGTGACTGGTCAAATTTCGAAACATTGGGCCCACCTGGAACAAGGTATTAAGACTGGGTCATAAATCCAGTGCCAACAGTCCACATTTTCTGTCTTATTATACTGTGTGTATAATATAACAACTGAAATTGGTGGCATTTAACTTGACGGCCTAATATGCCCAGGGAGCATTGTGAAATAACTCCCATGGACCTAGCTACCTGCTGAGTGTCATCAAAAGCTACAGCATACAAGAGTCTCCTGACTGAGTTTTAGAGACCTAGCCTAAGGACAGACATTACACATAAATGGGGTTTAAGTGATCAGAAACTGGTTTAAATCTGTAACAGAACAGATGTTCAGTGCACATAAACCAGTTTGAAAATGGGTGAAACTAGTTTGAGATGAACCTGGTTGAATGTAGTATCTGACTTACCTGATTTGGCTCAAACCGGTTTTTTTGTTTTTTGTTTTTTGTTTTTTTTATCTGACTTACCTGATTTGGCTCAAACCGGTTTGTACAGTTATGTAATGCCTGCCTCGGATCCCTTGCTGGTTTAAGTTAAACCAGACTCCCCAGCATCCCAGCAAGCTCTCTGGGCTGGGGAGGGCTCTCTGCTCCACAGCAAAGCTGGCCCCTCCGTTCTGCTCCTTGGCTGGAGCTTGGCAGAAACTGCAGGCATCTGCCTGGCTTCCCCCACTCCTCCCTTCCCTCAGCACTCCCTGCTAATCAGGGGCTTCCCTATCCCCCCTGCAGTACAGACGCCTCTCAGCTTTAGCTAGCAGACCACATGCTGGCTACAGCCCATACTGTGGCAGATGGGACAAAGCCAGAATCAAAAGGCAGTTGGTAATGTCCCTCTGTTGTTTTCTTAGTGGGCTGGTAAACAGAGATGATAAACATTGTGTTATTGATTCCCTGCTGGGCTGGTGGGGGAGGGGAATGGAGGGGAAGAGGCACGGGAGAGGGAAATCCTTCCCTAATCAAAGCATCCTGGCAGCGCCCTGCCACATCGCCCTCAGCTAAGCACTCTAGAAGGGAAGGAAGGGCTGCTTTAGCACTCCTCAGCTTCTAACCTCAGCCACTGTGGGCATGTGCCTGCATTTTTTCAGTCCAGAGGGGATGTCTGTGTGGTTACAAACTGATTCAGTGTATGCAGGTTAGACTAACCTGCAAAGATTGAATCAATTCAGGCTCAGGCTTTTTGAATGTCTGTCCCTAGCCGTAATGCACATTTTGCTTGTGGAAGAAAAAAAAGCTTTCTCATTTTGTAGGCACACCTGTCTGAGGGCCTCATTGTGACTTAGCAGAAAATAACTATAGGTGTAAATAGAAAATTGTGCAGATGGCCACAGGTACATTCAAGACCCATCTTCAGCATACAATTCACATTGCCACAACAAACCAGAAGATGGGTAAGTGCTCTTGAGATGTGCCAGTATGAAGACTACAAGGATTATAAGGGCAACAGAACAAGCAGAGATAACAGGTTAGTATTTTTACCCTCTGGGCCCAATTTTCTGTTTGGAAACAAAAATCTATTTTAAGTGCCCCTGAGGGCTTCCTGAAGTGGGTTGGAATTTGCCAGTATAAGGGAGAAGATGGTATCAGATATTGTTTTATGTTCTACTTTAGTGTACCTAAGAAAAAGGGATTTTGTTTGTGCACTATATCTTGATCCCCAGCTTCATTCAGATACTTAAAGTAACTGATGAAGGTGGGATGATGTAAAACCAGCATAACCAACTCTTTCCACTCTGACCATGGCAGGAATAGGTCACACCATGCTCTGATAAACTTGCACTGGCATAAGTATACATGCAAACTGCTCTGCCTGATGTCATTTACAGACATTTTCAAGTTATGTCAGGCATTTTTCAGCCTAACTCTCCCAGGATCAGAGAAACAGAAATGTAGTCCAGGCCTCAAGTTGAGCTTGTAGTCTCTAAGGCCATGTAGACACAAACGTTTGGAGTGGTTATAGCAATAGCTGATAGTTCTAATAAAGCTCAGATATATTTTCCCTCATTTGTCAAAATGCTAACAATTTTTGTTATAATGAAACTGCCCATATGCATTTAGGATGTATGATGAAAAAAACACATTCTATTGTAAGTTACTCTGTCAGCACAGTAATAGATATACTAGCCAGGAGAGGGAGCTCATACGATAGAAAAAGAATAGTGAAATAATTAAATGCAACTGAATAACAACATTGCTCAAAGAGTTTGATATT
Source organism: Caiman crocodilus (assembly GCA_030014935.1). NCBI lineage: Eukaryota > Metazoa > Chordata > Crocodylia > Alligatoridae > Caiman > Caiman crocodilus. The sequence continues at coordinate 38,869,745 of JAGPOW010003648.1, forward strand.
AAGTAGATCTATTGATAATCACCTGTATTTTGATTTGTGAAATCATCTTTATTTCTGTTCCAACTTTATCCCAATATAGATTTTTTTATTATTAATTGATTAAGTGTATCACAGAGATTACAACTAGTTTCATCTCTAGTGAGAGCCTCACATCTTTAAAAAAGGATTTTTATAGTTCCTTAATTCTGGTAAAATGGGTGCTATTATTTTTCAGCATGTCTTATATTAACATTATCTATATTGGTTAAACACACTTTTTAAAAAGTTAGTTCTCAGCTCCCCGTAACATAACATTGAATATTAGGCCTGTGCGAGTAGACAGGTATTAGATCTGGCTTTGGATCTGGCCGCTTCAGATGTCAGCAATCTGATCTGGAGCTCTGGATTGGTTTGCTGCTTCGATCCCGCCAAAGTGGCTCTGAAGCCTTGGAGCCACCTTGGAGATCCAGCCATAGGCTATAATAGGGGATAAATGAAATATCTATACCTTTGTTGTTTTGTTTCTGATTTGGGTGAAACTTGCCAGGATGGTAGCCCCTGCTGAGAGCACAAAGCCTGCCAAATTTCAAGAAGATAGGTAATGGGGTTTGGGGGGAAGTGCACCTCAAGATGCTGACAAGCAAAACTCGTGACACAGATGACCCTGTGTGTGTTAAGTTGCAGTGGGATGAAAACTGCAGGGGTGGTGGCCCCTTTTAAGGCCACAAAGCATGCCAAGTTACAAGATGATACATGCAGGGGCTTGGGGGGAAATGCACCTCAAGCTGCTGACAGGCAAAACTCGTGATATGGGTGGGTACTTGGGCAACTGCGTCTGTCTTGGGGCACAGAGGGGAGAAATCTACTGCAGGCTTGAGTGCTGGGCCCTGCCAGGCCACAAAGCCTGCCAGCTGTGTGTGTGTCTTGCTGGGGGAGTCTGTCTTCTGGGGCCCTGCATCTCCAGCTGCTAACAAGCAAACTCATGACGTGGGTGGGTGACACTGTGCCTGTTAAGGTGCACCCTTCCTGCCACTGGGGCCTCTGTACAATACTGCAGTGTTCCCCAGTGAGGTCTTCTCCTCCTCTACAGCCTCACACCCAGTCCTCCACTTTATGTGACAACAGCTACAATAACTTAGCTGGCTCAACACCAGTGGCATCAGCAGCAGCATCAAAAGTACCCAAATGGAATGACAGAGCCTGTCGTTTTATAAAGGAATTGACAGCAAGAAGTAAAGATTTTATGTTGTGTTGTGTTGGACACATGATGTTACACATGGTGTGAGATGGCTTATCTTGTGTTCTTATGTCTACATGTGTAGTATGAAAAAAAAGGAGTACTTAAAAAAATGTATCTTTGGTAGCTTTAGCATTGAAAAATCCCTTTGTCAGGCTGAGGAAGTACCTGCAGTTGGTCCTGGATGGAAAGAATAGTAAAGAAGCCAGAGGCTAGCCTTGCCCAAAATGCAGGCAAGAAAGCCAGTCAGTGAAAATGCAAATGGGGTGAGGGATAGGCTGGGATGGGAGGTAGAGGGGAAAGGGGATATAGCAGTGCAGGTAAAAGTGCAGCGTTGCCTGAGGTGTCAGATGTCTGGCTGATGCAGTGCAGTTCATAAGCCCAGCTCTGAAAAGTGGTTTGTACATTCAAACAAGCACCTAACCTCATCACCGGAACTGAAGCCAACTTCCCACAGCTCAAAACACAAAACCTACCAACTATCTCCAGTACCCCCACAAACAACACACCAGGACCTATCAAAGACAACAAAACCCAACTACCTGTGGGGGCACATTCCTCACAAAAAAACCCACTCTACCTCCAGTCTCTCAGGTTGGATCCTGAGAGGGAATAAATTACAATGCAAACCACTTTTCGGAGCTGGCCCTATTAACTGCACTTCATCAGTCTCCTAGGTAGTAGGTATAGAAACTCATGGACTCCATATACACAGCTAACAGACATCTGACACCCCAGGCACCTCTGCACTTTTACCTGAACTGCTACACTGCTACATCCCGCTTTCCCCCCTACCTCCCACCCCAGCCTGTCTCCCCCCACCCCCCGATCCCACCATTTCCATTTTCACTGACTGGCTTTCTTGCTTGCATTCTGGGCCAGGCCAGCCTCTGGCTTCTTTACTATTCCTTCCATCCAGGACCAACTGCAGGTACTTCCTCAGCCTGACAGAGGGGTTTTGAACCCTAAAGCTGGCATCCCGAGCAGCTAAGCTGAGCTCACTGGGAGCCTCACAACTGCACTGAAACCAGCAAGCATTAGGCCTGTCAAAGACGTGACAGGTCCGGGCATTCCCCAGTCAGGACTTTGTGTGTGCGTGCATTAGCTGGAGGTTATGGCACCTCTTACCCACCTTTCACCAGGGGATCATTGATCCTGGCATTTACGGGGATGCTGCACCGTCAGCAGTCCCACAAGGCTTCCCTACCCTGGCAGGGTGCAGTTTTAGTGGTCATGCCCAGGACCTGGGGCCTCCTCCTTCCCCATAGCCCCAGTTCTATACCTCCAAGTTCATCCTGGTGGGGGAATGACCTCAGCAGAGACATGTTCTTCTGCTGGCTGGTGATGCAGATAATGCCCCCTCCAGCTGAGAGCAGGGCATTACTCAACTTTTCACAATCTCCAAAAAGGAAAATAGTGCAGACGGAGTGAGGAGGGTGGCACTCAGTCCATCTTCAGGTAGAGCTTGGGGAACCCCAGTAGGGGGAAGTTGGCATTTAGGAACACCAGCCGCTCCACCAAAGCAGGATCCAAGGAGGTGCGATGGGGTGTCACAACATACCCAGCAATGCTGAACACCGTCTCACTTGGAACACTGTTTGGTGGACAGGACAGGTGTTGCCAGGCAACCATGGCCAGATCCTGCCACATCTGGCTGCAGTTTGCCCAGTAGGCCCAGGGGTCACAGTCCAGTGGCTCCACATCCTCAGCAAGATAGGTAGCCACCAAAGCCTCAGTGCTACCTGCCCGAGGTTTAGTTCATAGTTCATAGTTGGTAGGGTCGGAAGGGACCTGAGCAGATCATCAAGTCCGACCCCCTGACATGGGCAGGAAAGAATGCCCGGCTAGGTGTTTATCCAGCCTCCTTTTGAAGACCCCCCAGGGTAGGAGTGAGCACCACTTCCCTTGGAAGTTGGTTGCAGCTCCTAGCTGCCCTGACTGTGAAGTAGTGCCTCCTGATGTCTAGCCTAAATCTACTCTCAGTCAACTTATGGCCATTATTCCTTGATACTCCCGGTAGTGCTTGGGGGAACAGGGACTCTCCCAATGCCTGGTGGTCCTCCTTCGCAAGTTTATAGATAGCCACTAGATCCCCTCTCAGCCTTCTCTTGTGGAGGCTGAACAGATTCAGGTCCCATAGCCTCTCCTCATAGGGCCGGCCCTGCTGCCCCCTGATCATGCAAGTGGCCCTCCTCTGGACCGTCTCAATGCTGTCCACATCCCTCCTGTAGTGTAAGACCTAGAACTGGACACAGTACTCAAACTGCAGCCTTACCAATGTTGCATAAAGGGGGAGGATCACCTCCTTGGCCCTACTTGAGATGCATCTGTGGATGCATGACAAGGTGCAGTTAGCCTTCCTGACCACTTCGTCACACTGTCAGCCCATGTTCATCTTGGAATCAATAGTGACTCCAAGATACTTTATTGCCTCTGCGCTGACAAGAAGGGAGTTCCCCAGCCTATAGGTATGCTGCTGTTTCTTCCTCCCCAGGTGCAGCATCTTGGACTTGTTGGTATTGAAACCCATCCTATTCTCATCCGCCCACCTCTGTAACCTGCCCAGATCTAGTTGTAGCCTGTCCCTCTCTTCCAGCATGCACACATCTCCCCACATCTTAGTGTCATCTGTGAATTTTAACAAGGTGTTTTTTTTCCCCCTCGTCCAAGTCGCTGATGAAGATGTTGAACAGCGTGGGTCCAAGGACTAAGCCCTGGGGAACCCCACTGCCCACAAGCCCTCCAGGTCAAAAAAGACCCACCCACCACCACTCTCTGGGTTTGGCCCTCTAGCCAATTTGTGATCCATCTGACTGTATAGGCATTGACATCACAGTCACCTCATTTTTTAATGAGAATGGGATGAGAGACCATGTTGAAGGCCTTCCTGAAGTCCAGAAAGACTACGTCCACCGCAACACCTGCATCCAAGAATTTTGTGACCTGGTCGTAGAAGGCCACCAGTCTGACAGGACCTGCCTTGAATAAACCCAATTTGATTGCCCCTAAGCATAATCTCCTCTGCTGGTCCCTTGCAGATGTGCTCCTGGATAATTTTCTCAAAGAGCTTTCCCAGGACCAAGGTAAAACTAATGGGCCTATAGTTTCCTGAGTCCTCCTTCCTCCCTTTTCTGAAAATGGGGACCACATTGGCCCTTTTCCAGTCTTCTGGCACCTTGCCAGAGTACCATGAGTGCTCGTATAGCAGTGCCAGGGGTCCTGCAATGACCTCTGCCAATTCCCTCAGCACTTTGGGGTAGAGATCTGGGTCTGGTGCATTTGGATCTCGTGCATTTGGACCCCAGCATTGAAGCCATGCCCATGGCCCAAATTGGCAGTGGCTGGTGTGAGGAGACTGTCTGGTGCTGGTTCTAGCACTGGTGCTGAGAGTGCTGGCGTGGGAAAGTGGACCCCCCTCTTCCACATCCCCTTGCCTCTGCACTTCAGTCTCCCTGACTTTGTTCACCAGCACCTGTGTCCAGTGATCAAGGGTTTTAGGGCTGCTAGTGCACATGTTCCCCTTCACCCTCGGGTCACACATGCCTATCATCATTTGGACCATACTGGACTGCAAGGGATCCAGCCATCTCCTGATGCCCTCTTTCAACCACCTCACCAGTGCCTGTACATCTGGTGACAGCAGCCTGCCCCAGCCAGGAACATTGATCACCTGGAACTTCTCCATTTGGTTCTCCAGTTCCCTCTCTAGGGGGATCACGTGGCTGAGGAGGGCATTGCCAGTGCTAAGGGTTTTGGTGGCCTCGAGGAAGGGTTTGAGGACCACCAAGATCTGGGAGATGGTACCCCACTCTGCTCTGTTCAGGGGGTCACTGATCCCAATCTCCCCAAGCAAAACCATCTTCTGGATGGCCTCCTGTTGCTCCACCAACCTTTTGAGCATCAGGTATGTGGAGTTCCACTGAGTCTCCCCATCCTGCATGATTTTATGGTGTGGGATGCTCGGTCTGCCTGTTTTTCCCTGCAGCATCTTGCCCCCTTGATGCTGCGATGGCAGTAGCCTGCCACCTTCCCGCATTTTGAAATCAGCTGGCTTGTAGCAGTAGTGGTGGTAGCGCCGTCACCAGCAGCCCTGTCCACCTGCAAGGCATCCCTCACTATTAGGCGCAGCCTGTGTGCCACACAGCAGACGCCAACAAAGTTGGCATCACAGACAGCATTCACCATATTGGCCCCATTGTTGGTGACCATGAACCCATGGATGAGCTTGGCCCGCCCAATAAGCCATCCCTGCTCCATGCGGTTCATGGCCCCCATGATCTCCCTTTCTGTGTGGGACTCATTTAGCACCTCAGCTTGCAGTAGAGCCCATTGAAAGCCTGACTGAATGCACCAGTGCCCTGTAAGGGAGAGGTAGGCATGATCGCCACCCCGGCAGCTCCAGATATTGGAGGTGAAGTGCAAAGGTACTTGTGACCCTACCTTGCACAGCTCCTCCTTCAAGTATTCCCTGCATGCCTCATAAAGGGAGGGCACCACTGTCCTGCTAAAGGTGGTGCATGTGAGCACTTTGTAAAATGGGGACAGAAGTGCTACGAACTGCCTGAACTCTGGCTGCTCAACTAGGGAGAAGGCTGGCTATCCAGAGCAAGCATCTCCCCAGTGCTCTGGGTGATCTCACTTGTCTTGGGAATGTACCCCCCCCTTTCTGTCCACCTTTCCCCCACTGGTCCAGGGTAGTTTGCATCTGCTTTGGGGAAAAGGGAGCTTTGGAGCGAGTGGGGGATTCTCCTTTCAGCATACTCACACTGGTGCTAGGCTAAGCAGGAAGAAGGGCAAGGCAGTGCTACCTCCTCAGATGCAGCAGCATCCCTGTGGTGGAAAAGTGTCTCACATCCTTGCTATGGCTCATGTGCCTTTGGCAGTGCCAGCAGATGGCAAACCTGGGATCTGCCAGCTCAAAATGCTCCCACACTACACTATTCCCCCGCTTATGGGTTGAGGATGAGGATCCTGCCTTTTCTCACTCCTTAGCAGGCTCAGACTTAACAGCAGGAGAAGCTGCCTCAACTGAGCCACTTGCCTCTACAACCTCAGCCTCCTCTGAGATGCTGCTTTCCAGAGGAGACCTGGGTCTAGGGGAACACTGAGGGGTGTGGAGCACAAACTCTGATTCCCCCTCAGTGCCCAAAATTGCTTGAGCCAGTACACTCAGCATCCCTGGTTCTAGCTCCAGTTTCTTCTCTGGCTGTGGGAGGCTCATGCTGAGAGCTGAAATTGGGGTGGAGGAGACAGTGATTCCACTGCTGATTCCTACATCTGGACTGAGTGGAGGTGGTGCAGATGCAGGAACGTCAGGTGCAGACACTGCTTCCACCTCCTGGCTTCCACTGGCAGCACTGATGTCATGGCTGCTTGGGAAGAGACTGCCTCTGTGTTTGGAGGGGGTGGGGCACTTGCAGCTCTAGCTCTCCGCCTACCCCCTCTTCTTCCCCTGCCAGAAGACCTGGCACCTGCCTTTCCAGCATGCTTCATATTGATCTTTCCTGTGCTGCAAAAGGTGTGTGTGTGTGTGTGTGTGTGTGTGTGTGTGTGTGTGTGTCTGTCTTCTTCTATGAATATCTGATTTTCCTTTATTGTGTATGTATGTGTGTGCATGTGTGTGTGTGGGTGCATGTGCATGTGTGCGTGCAATCTGTGTGCTTCCCTGCACAGTGATGGATCATACTGGCAGGGAAAACACAACTATCTTTTTTCAAAGTTTACAACAAAAAAAAGAGCAAATATAAATTCAAAGAAATGAGTTGAATGGTAATAGTAATTGAATAGAATAGCTAAGCTAAGATAAGCTAAATCCTACCCAACCCTTTCTAAACAACAAAGAGGAGCAGGCAAGTTCAGCTACTGAGTACAGTAAGCAAGCTGAAATGCTTGAGTCTGAGGGTTCCTTTCTCACGCAGTTCCTGAGAGGGAACAAGCTAGGAAAAGGCATTGACATCACAGTATAGGGTGTTTTGGATAGGGATGATCCTTCCTCAGACAGGGAGTTGAACTAGCTGACTTGCTTTACTTCTGTGCAAGCCCCTGTCTGTGGGGTTGGTGCAGGGCCAGTTGTCCTGGGTACAGTAGGGGAGTCTGGGGCCAGCAGCCTTACCTGAGGTCCTGGCTCTTTGTCATTCATTGTCTTTAGTCACAAAACCCCAGTGATGCCTTACAGGATGCAATGGACTTTTTCTGATCCTCTGCAGTAACAGAATTACAGCATCTAAATACGCAGCTAGTACAGGGTTGCTAATAGCATTCTAGCTAACATATATTGCAGATATTTTTCTCTAATCAATAAAAGCGATTCTTTTTTTAATTAATTCAGTTGAGTATGAGTCATAATGGTGTTCACTGTTCTAGCTGTTTTTCTTTTTCATTTTAACAGCTTCAGCAGAACTATTTATTTTTAAATGCTGAACACAGTGAAATTTTATATTGGCAACAGTTAATCTAAAGAGTTTCTAAAAACTACATCTTTCCCCCATTACTTCTGCTTTTATACTTTTCCATATCCCTCCTTTCTTTTTTTTAATGTTTTTGTGTTAAAGACAATGAATAGCTTGATTCTGCGAGAAGCTGCGTACCCTCAGCTCCTTGCTTGTGTTGCTGTCTCTATATGTAATAAAATTATAAATATATAGATATTACTTTACCTTACTTGGGATATGTAGATCACTTAGCTTAAGATGCCAAAATAACCAATTTCCATTCTTTTCATTGTTCCATTTTTAGATGCTATTTTACCATGTCATGGCATCATACATTATGCAAGTACACATTTACTTTAAGGGAGAGGTCTATGATAAATTGTGTTTTCTCTTCATAAAGATCTAATGGGAGGATAAAGGCTAAAAGTCATTTATAGAAGGGGTGTCAAACATGCAGCCTGTGGGATAGATCTGGGAAGTTTGGGGTGTGGCTAAGATGGGGTGTAGCATGCCACATAATTTTAGGCCTCCTGGGTCCCTCGGTGGACATAGCCCTTAGCAGCAAGTGCCGGAGCAGTGGCTGTGCCAGTACAGATGTTTACTTTGCAGCTGCTTGGACTGATGCCACTGCAGCTCATTTGCCCTACCCCCTCCATTATTGCCACCCCATGCCCTGCTGGATTCACTATCACCCCATACCCCAGGCCAGATCTGGCTTGCGAGAAGCTTTGCAATCCAGATGTGGCTTGGGTCAGTGGGTGAGTGAGATACCCCTGCTGTACAGCATCTCTTTGAAGATGGTTCAATGTATGCTAGTTCTGTGTAAAATAAATTGGAAGCTTTCTCTGCAGTTCCAGCAGAGCCAAATATTTACTACTTAACTTTCACAAATTGAAATGCTATTGTTTTGTTAGTTAGAAGGATATTACAGACCTTTTCCAGCAGGTGGCAATACAACAATTTTCCTTCTCAAAGGGAGAAAATACTTGATCAAGAATTAATTCTATAAATAAGATAAGTTTAATCTCTCACAAAAGGATCAAGGTACATACAATGCTAAATATCAAATGTGCACAATCTGTTAAAAGGATGGCATTGTATATATTTGTTGACACATTTCTTTGCCCCTTTGGTAAAATCAAATGTGCATAGGTTTAGTGACTGCTGATTGAAAAAAAGCAGTTCTTGACATAGAAACTGATAAGTTATGTTAAGGGCATGTCTTTCAATCCATAAAGCTACTCAAATCTATGCCTATGGTAAAAATGTAAGCAACTGTTCATTTCTTCCTAAATGAAATATGTTGCTTAATTTTCAAAACTTGATCTCTGTGTATAAGTTTAAACAGGACACGTAGAGATGGATTATTAGTGCAGATATTTTCAAGGTGTAAGTGAACAAGGTATCCAAGGCAGCCTCACAGATCAAGAGGCAAAGCTTCAGTCTTTTGCTTATGGAATGTAAGGACTGCTCAAAGGTGCTCATTAGTCTCTCTAAAGAAAATACGTAGTGGACTGAACCAGTTGTTTTAAAGTGAGTTCAGATTATTCAATACTCTCAGTAGGAAGTGGACTTTTTGGTTTAGGCCCATACTGATTTCTTTGGGAGCTTATGGAGGCAAAATTAACCCTTGTCAGTGCTAAGGTATCCAAGTTGTTCTCCTACACTCAGTGCAGTTTTTCCCACGGGGAGCACATGGAACAGTAACTTGACTGCCTTTCCCAATGTTTCCATCAGCATGGAGAAGCAGCAGAACTCACACTTGAGCTCCACAGTGCCTAACTGGCAGACAGTGAGGAGGGCATGTCCTAAAACAATGTTCATCTAGTATAGACTATGGGCCTATGTGTGCACTCAGTGACACAACAGTGAGATTACATTGATTTATTTGCAGTTATACTGGAGTGAAACTAAAGTAGTGGAGCAGAATATCAGGTTATGCGTGTTGATTCTAGTTTTGTAAAAATAATCACTTACCCGCCACTGATACATAGAGTAGAATACATCAGACATTTCATACCATGGATATTTTACATAGGTTTGTTGTTATTGTTTGTTGGTGGGGGGTCTTTCTGGGGGGAAGGTAGTTCTGCCAAGTGAGTTTTACGTATGAAAATTATCACTCAAATCACAAGTATCTGGATTGACACTGGTTAATCTTAAAGAAGTGATACAGCAGGTCTTGTGGTCTATAAGTGGTCAAGGCTCCTGTTTCATCTAAAGAAAGTATGTGTGTTACATATGTAAGAGTTTTTCTTTTATTTTTAATTATGTAGTATTTAATCATTTTAACTAAATGGTTTGTTGTATGTATAAACATTATGATGCATTAGTTTGTCATCTTTTCATCAGTGCTCACAGTGAATTTATTTTCTTTGAAGCATCTCTCAAAGTGGCTCTAGGTACCTTATGAGCATTAGCAAGAGACCCCTTGTACTAAAAAGGGGGCAATATTTTAGTAGTTCTGTAACAGGTTTGATGAAAGCTTTGTAAGTCAGCATTTTGGTGGGTGACTCAAAGCTAGCTTCTGATAATCTCTTTATTTCCTCAATAATTTTGGTATTTCAAGGAATGTTGGCTAATTATATGATATGCTTAAAAAAGAGTAAAAATTGCCACTGATAAATCAGATAAAAAAATGTAGAGATTTGAATACTGTCACCACATTTAACCACTTTACAGATTTCATCCACTAAATTTCTTCTGTTTCACAGCATTAAGCATAGCACCTTCTTCACACACATTCTACCACTGGCAAGTCGTCAGACCAAAACAGACTCATTGGCTAGCATCCACTCAAGTTCTGAGACCTGTCTGACTTAGCCCCTCATAGTGGTTTTACTTGAATCACATTAACTTTTGTGCTGTTGTGCTTGCTACTTTCATCTGTTTGCTGGGTGTCATCACTGGTGATAATAAAAATAATAGAAGAAGAGCTAAAAGTCACTTTCTTCTTTGGCCTGTCCCCAACTTTCTGGGACATCACAATTGGTCTTACTGGCTTGTCATTCCCTGTTACTGGTTTTTCTTTCATTGTCCTCTGGAATCTCAGCAGGCGAAAGCACAAGAGCTGTAAAAGGCATCGTCGAAACTGCAAAGAGGAAGAATTAGAATCAAATTACAACTCTTGAGTATGTCAAATAATTCATAAATGTCTAGACTAGTTTTTATAGTCTCCAGCTGGAACCCTTTAATGAACTTGTTGGGCCATTACTGGGTTCCTTTCCGCACCCTCCTAAAAGGTACAAAAAAAAGGGATAGCACATTTTACCAGACATACTTTTGCAGGACTTGAAACAGGAAAGTGGTCTTGTATATATGCTGGTTTGTAGGACAAAACATTTTCTCCCAGAAGACATGCAACATCTGTTTACAGACATTGTATGTATGCGTGTTTGGGTGTGAGAACGAGAGCAAAAGTGAGCATGTACAGATACTTGCTCTTGTAGCTGAAACTTTCCTGGTGGTGATTTAACCCTGTCAGAAAGAGGAACCTAAGTGCTTGATCCTGAGCTTATTTGTACAGAGTATGCTAACATTTACATATAGCGGGAACAGTACTGTCAGAGACATCTGTGTTGTAGTGGGGCTGGCTACAATAGTGGGGTTGGGTACTGCATATGCGCACATTTATGTTTCATGAATACTGTTTACATTGAAATAAACATTATGAATTTATTATTGCCAAATACAAGCTTTCAAAAATCATTGCCCAGACACCAAAAAGAACAAAAAGAAGTGAACAAACTTAAACACTTATTTTTGAGTGTCTTTATTGTTCATAATTCCCCTTTTTTCCCTCTGCAAGAGTAGGGCTAGACATTTAAAGGGAAAAATGAAAAAGAAAGGGGAATAAAAACTGAATTTATTTTGTACCCTGGATGTACCATAAAACCATAGACTTTCAATAACATTTAAACATTGAATTTCTGAGTAAAAATAACAGACACCCATTTATGGGAGTAAGTCTCCCATAAATGGATCTAGCCTTAGGAGGTGAAGTGCACTTGTCTCTCTGAACTAAACAGGACATACTTGATACCATCAGCTCAATTCTACTTCACAGATAAGTGGTTCAAGATATTCAGCAGGAGTTCTCCTGAGCTGAGTGACTGTTAAGAATCCCAACAGTAGGGATCAGCTAAATATGCAGATAATGCTCTAATGTTCCTGAAAGAAGGCACACACATGCTCAGGTCATTTAGGAAACCTGCTTGAATCTGATTTTAACTCAGAGCAATCTTGACTCCCTCTGGAAACTCACCAATTAACATAAATCAAATTAATTTGGCAATTTCCTCCAACCTAATACTCTGAGAAAAGGCCTTTTAAAAGCAGCCAGGGACTGTAGTGAAGCCTTCTGAGATGCATCTCCCTTTGCATCATTAGAAGTTACCCCATGTGATCATCTTTCCATCTTGTACTTTTGAGGAACGTTGTTTGCTAAGACAGTAGGGTCTTGCTGATAGAGTAGGATGCTGCTCTGCTGGTGTTACTAACTTGCTGCTGTAGTTTCTCTAGATTCTGTGTAAGGGGATTTCAGGTGTTGAACAAAACTCATTCAGCCAGCCAACAACAGAGGCTTTCTTCATAATTCTCATAGGATTGCTCTGGCAATAGCCCTTTGGAGGCCACACGCTAGAAAGAAAGTCATCTGATGCTACATGAAGATGTAATAGGATGGTCAAGTGGATGGCTTCTAGATGTGAAAGGTAAAGTAGGTAGCTGAGAAAATGGAAGTAAAAAAGAGAAGACTGAAAGAGCAAAGGTAGGCAGCAGATATTGTAAGGAAAAGGGGAGAAGGTATGTCATAGTAAACTAAAACTGGAGCAGGTGGTTTTGGTTCGTATCTGAAATAAGAGGCAAGTGGTAACTGAAACATCCTCATCTTCTGGGAAATCCCAACATTTCAACACTCGTGTCTTGAGTTGCACATTTAAATATCAAAATTGTTCACTAGTTCAGAATTTTTTACATGAAAAAAACAGTAAAACATTTCATTTCCATAGTTTCATTCCAAACGAAAACTCTGATATTCTTGAATTGAAATGTTTCATTCTCATTGATTGAACATTGTGGTTCAACAATAAACTGCCTATCCCTACTGGGGCACATTGTGTCATGGAAGTTATAGCTTTGCATGCATGATGCTTCTGTTATTTCTGAGAGTCAGGCTCTCTGGCTGGAAAGCATTCCCTGTCAGTCACCTCCAGCCACATGGCACTCACTGTTTATCAAACAAAGACCATGTTGTATCCTAAGACACGTAGGGTACCTAAGCAGCACAACCCACTGGAGAGCATGGTGCCATTGGCATTCTGATTTCAAATCCCCTGAGATGCTGTGCTACTATATGAAACTTTTTGTTTGGTTTTCCCAACAGAAAATGTAAATGTTACAGAAACTTTATCTTTAATGAAGAATCTTGAGCCAGTTGTAAGAGCCTTGTCACATGTTACACTCAGGATATGTTTTGTTTAGAGTGTAGCCAGCATGACAAAGTTAGAGAGTTTTCTGAATGATCGCTGGACAGTGCTGGACAGTGGTGGACAGTGCTGGAGCTGGATGTGAAGTCAGCAACAGCTGGTTATCAGTTTCAGCACTGGTATACACCATAGCTGATGAAGACTGCTGGTATCTCTGTGGAGCAGTCCTACAATAGCATAACAAGGATTCCTTAACCCTATCTTGAAACACTCTTTCCCCCAAAATGCTAACTTTACTACCATATGATCACATCTATCATGTGTTTTCCTGCTTGAAAGAGTGACATTCATGTTTTAAGTAGCGTTAACATGTCCTAAGTGTAATGTGACAAGGCACTAAGTGAAACACAACACAGTTCATCAGAAGGCTCACAAACTTAAGGAAATCTTTTAGTGATGTTTCTGGTTACAGTACAACCCCAGGGTCATGCAAGTTTTCTTGAATTCAGGTCTCATTTAAACAGCATGACACATACATGTTGGTCATATACAGCTCATGGTTTGTCCCTGCAAACTTAGTTCATCCAGTTCCAGATTCCCACAACTACTGCCTTAAGTGGCAATTTGGCCTATGCCAAATTTCATACCCTTGCTCTGTTCTGATAGTAATTGGTTTGTGACCTGGGGAATGAGTCAGCGCTATAACATCAAAATCACTCTCTTCAAGTATTCTTCCTGCATACAGTGATAAACCTTGAAAACTCCATACCTATACAAGGTTAAAATATATTCAATGGCCAGGAAAAGCTTTAAGAAACATGAATATCTTTTTTGGGGAGTCATCTTTATTCTTCCTGCTTGGTACACAAGATACTTCCTGCAGAAGCAGAAGGTTTTATCTTGCTTTAATGGTTGCAAGGTGCAATTATATTTCCAGTTGATGCTCTGCTTCATAGTGAAGATATCTAGATGACTCATTCTCTGAAGTTACTAGGTCATTGTATCTATTCTGTCTTTATTATGTTACTAGGGATTTTGAAAGAAAATTAGACATCATTTATTGCAAGCATTTTTACAGATACGTTAATGATTCCCCTTTTCTCTACACAAGCTCATTTAGATGTGTTGATGACTGCCTCTAGAGAAGCAGTCTACTGCTCATTATGAGGACAAGACAAGAAGTTTATAAAATTTAATCTCCACTATCTCCTATAAAACACATGTTTACATCTGAATTCATTCCATTTAATTATCTTCAAAAGGGAATTTACTGCAGTCCATATGTGATTCTGAATTAATGAATGTTACAGCTCATCAAACTTTTTTTTCTAATGAAACTTTTTTCATCCGAAATGCACTGATTCATCAAATGGAAATGTTCTCAAGGAATACGTCAATTCTGACAAAATTTAAAAGGAAAAGAACAGAAAATGAAACGCATTAAAATGTCAGAGCATTCCTCATAAAAATTAGTCAGAACCTTTTTGAATTTTTATTCTGTATTCTTTTAAAACTGAACTGTGTTTTATTTAAAATTATAAAAAGATCAGAATCTAAATAAAATGTTTTGAATGACACAACATGATTTTTTGAAACTTCTTTGTTCATAATAAATTTCAACACGTTGAGATTTATTCCAATTTGGAATTAAACAAATTTCTGACATCTCAGAATGTTTGCAAATTAAAAATCTACCTCAATCACCTGTAGTCAACATCCTTGTCTTAAAATATTTGGGGAGAAGTCTTTGGCCAATGATCTTCTTTTTTTCATGAATAACTGCTGAATTCTGAAGAATTATAAAATCATGAATTTGTCTTTTAAAACTTTTTAGAGTAAATATCATTTTTAAAAAGGAATGTGTTGCAGGGGAGGTTTGGGGTTTTTGTTTGTTTGTTTAAATCATATCAGGCCTCTTAGATTTCATTACAGAATTATGCTACTGATAATTCACTAAATTCATAGTAAAGTCAAAACTGTCTTTAATTCTAATTGGGCTCCCTCTGAAAATTAACTAAAGCACTACACCAGCCTACTCAAATGTATAGCCAAGGTGTGAAAAATGAAGGCTGTATTTTTGTTTTTGAAACTGAAACAAGTGTGCTTCTGATCCAGGTAGACCTTCATAGGAAACAGAAAAATTCAGGTGCTAAAACAGTGACTCAGATAGCAGTGTCCAGATGTGATCCATCTCTGTTGCCAGGGTCCACACAGGCATTAGGGCTTGTCACCAGCATCTGTAGTAGGGGAGCAAGCTGATGTCAAACCAGGGTTCATGTCCCGAGGGCTGATGTCAAACCAAGGTTTGCATGCTAAGCCAGAAGCATTACCATAAATGGATGTCAGGAAGCAAGCCAAAGTCAAACTGGGGTTCCGACATTCAGAGACAGGCAGAGACAGAAGTGCTGGAACAGGCACCAGACAAGTCATATAGACAGCAGCTACCTGCAGACTGAAACCAATTAGTGTGCAGCGAGGTAAGGTGCTGCAAAAGCTCCTTAAAAGCAGCCCTAGAAGAAATCAGTGAACTAACACTCAGCTGGCCCTGCTGAGGGGTGAGCTTTGCTGACCTGTCCAGCTGCAGTGCATAGGCTTCACATCTGCTTTAAGAAACAAAAAACTCTCTGACCTAGGTACCTGCATCTTGGATGTCTGTTTCCATATTTAAATGCCCAAGCAGGTATCTAGACACCTATCTGACAACTTCTGATAGCTTATTAATTTTGCTGCTTTATGACAGACCTTACTTTATATGTCTGAATTTGAAAACAGGGCTCCACAACTTAAAATAAGTCAGTATAATCTTCATCGTATATTATAGGCTTTATTTTATGCATCAGCAAAGAAAGCTTCTGATGAACCTACCTTTCTGCTCATGAAGATGTAGATGACTGGATTGTAAGCGGTGCTTGATTTGGCAAAAAAGGATGGGATGACAGCCACTGTTGGCGTTACAAGGTTGCTATAGCCATAGGCTACTAGAAGAGAGACGACTGCATAAGGCATCCAACAGATAAGAAATGTGGAGATCATTAAAAAACACATTTTAGCCACCTTTTTTTCATATTTTAGGAGTTTGATCACTTGAACAGTCTGAAAATCTTCAACACAGCGAAGCTGCAGAGAAAAAAAGAGGAAAGAGGTTGAAAACAGGAGCAAGTAAATAGCTTTAATTTTTTTCTTATTTTCTTTTTAAATAAAATCCCAATTTCCTAGTCTATATTTCAGAAGCAGAGATTTCAGGAATAGTAGTTTTCCTGCAAATAAACAGGAATGTTTCCCAATCATTTATGATGTATAGTAAATAAGGTACAATTTGAGAAACAGAAAAATAATTTTGTTTAAAAATGACAATCACGACACATCAGATTACTTTTTTTATTAAAGTATTTTAGAAAAGTAGCATGCATCCATCCATTTGTGTAATAACTTTTAATTTCTGCTGATGCTTTTTCTCAGTTTTTGTTTTAATGTATTGGTGATGGAAGGACAATCCTGGAGGTTTGTATCTTCTATCTACTAACTACACGAAGAACAATAGAAGAATTGCAGGTACAAGATTCACTATATTTTCCTGCCAGGTTTTTTTGTAGTCCTGTTGTGATGGGACTACTTCTAGGAGGTGAAAGAGGAGTCTATTCTTTATGCCAGGCCAGTTCTCAGCATCTGCTGAAGGAATTTGAAGAAATGGAGAAAAGATAAAACATGTATCCATGTATCCACAAACATACCCACACTTTTTTCCATACTAACATGTTATTTGTGTTTGAGGCAGATGCTTGGACCAAGATAATCAATCCATTACCTATATCTACCAATAACCAGTTCTGATCACTGAAACTCTGGACTGATATAGAAGGAGATATGGAATATTACTTTAAAAATCTGATAGCAGCTGTGTACAAATGAGAGTCTGAAAACTGGTAACTCACAAAGCAAAACAGATGTACTGCATAAGAATTTGATGGTTACCAGCTCAATATCTCTAGCATTAATTTCAAATAAATTGTCAAAAGTTCAAATAAAAAAATCCTATTGTTGCAACCAATGCTACAATTGACTTTTAATGCTATGCCTTTATTAAATTTCTATTTCAGAATTTGTCTTAGATTCCAAGGAGGCACTTTTCCCTCTATTGCCTTTTCGCACATAAAAAACAGAACTTCATTGTGCACTACATTAGGAAAAGAATTCTACAGTCTAGAGTCACTCTTCCAAGATACGTTCCTCTCCCATATCAGGTAATTGAGGTAAAAAATAGATACGTTTATAAGATTTTTTTAAAATAGCATAAATGAGGGGCAACAACCATGCAGCAGTCTCTGAGGCTGCCTTGTGGGAGTAGAAAGGAGGGCAGAAAGATAGCTGCTGTCACAGCTGGCAGCTGGCCACACTGCTGCAGCTAGGATTAGAGAAGCCAATACTGCCCCATGCACTTTTGCTATCAAGGACATGGAGCTGTCTTGTTACACCTTTCTAAGACACTACATGAAATTAAACGTCCTTCAATGTTAGATAGGATTGTATAAGTTTCCTAGGAGTTCCCATTAAAATTTACTGTGAATGAAAATAATACCCTTTTGATATAGTAAATTTATGAGGGGATGTTTTAGCAATAGAAATATTGTTGACTATGTCAAATTTCAAGGACAATTTATTCATTTAGTTTGTCATTTATTATTCCTTGTTCCAACTCACCATTCGTATTGAATATAGAATGTGACCATAGCAGTACGCCATGATTCCAACAGGTACCACAAAGCAACCAAGAAAAAAAAAGAGCACAAAGGAAGTATCATTGGGATCTTTTGACTTCCAGTCCACTGAGCAACCTAGTCCATGTATTTCCAGTGTATATCTGTTCCAGCCTAGAAGAGGTGCTCCAGTCCAGGCTAGTGAGTAGAGCCAGATGTAAGTGATGGCCCGCCAGGACCAGGAGAAATTAATCACTTTTGCATGGACGACTCGAATGTAACGCTCGTAGGCAAGAACAGTGAGGGTCATGATTGAGACAATTCCTGTAAGGAGAAATAAAGGAAATCATCACAGGGAATAGACACAAATATACTGTCAATTGGGCTACTGACTTAATCCTAGGGTGTGGACACAGGAATGCTTGGAGACCTTTCAAAAGGGGAACATTTCAGCAGCTAGTACAGTCCATTACATGTGAACAAGCTGAGACTACTTCAAATAAAACAGACATGCTCCAACTTTACCTGTGGTTGAAGGAGCATTAAAGTTGAGTTTGCTGCTTTTGAATCCTTCCCAGCTTGTTGATGCCTAGCAATTAGAACATACCAGCTGCTGCCCTTTTGAAACATTTCCCTGTTGGAAGAACTCCAAGTGTTCATGTGTCCATACCCTTAATCTGCCAGCAGGCAAAAAATACAAATTCTAATTAGATGCTGCACAAAATGGGTCAAATTCTGTCACCCAGAAACATGTTGAGTGGCTTCTCACTCCATAAATAATACTGCTAATTTTAAAAGGGCTACTCCAAGCAAATAAGGACATTAGAATCTGACCTCATCTGACTTCTTAGGGTATAAAGGGTATGAGAAAGGAAAGATGAAGTCCAGGTTAATCCAAAAAATAAATTTGTTAAGCGCGAATTCATGTTACAGGTTGATTTAGGAGTCAAAAATGCTGTAATTAGCCAAAACAACAACAGATCCTGTTAGAAAGAGAACAGTTAGACCTATACCTTAATTTAAAAGCCATATTAATGCTTGAAAGTATGGAAATGAAAAGTCAAATCTCCCCAAACAACGGACTGGTAGGATTCCACCTCTGTTTCTGACAGATTGTCTCGAAAAGTTTATCCTCTGTGGAGCTGCAGACTTGGTATGTTACTAATGGTTCCTCATTTGAAAGAGGACAGGTCATATCAAGCCTCCTACTCTACTCATCAGATACCAGGTATCTGAATTCTCTCACAGGAGCTATGGTTGGACTTTCAATACATATTCTTCATTTGAATTTATTACATTTTTCCCAAACCTAGATTTGTAACGAATGGAGCAAGACAGGAGGCTTAGATTGAGGTTGCTATGCCAGCATTGTGAATCATTGACTTCACAGGAGTTCAGCATAAATTAGGAGTGCAGGGTTTGGCTCTGTATGAATTCTGGAAAGTAATGATCATGTTTTATTCTGCTCAAATAGTGCAAGGTTTAATCAACTGAAGCCCCATGTTGCCATTGTCCATTAAAAATATGCATCTCTTCTTTAACCAATAAAGTCTAAATACAAATGTGCTTACATCATTGCACTCAGCAAGTTCATATGCAAATCTCTCTAACAAATTTGTATACATCCTTTCTAATCGGAAGAATATTTGATTTTTTATGGAGATTCATATTTGTTGAAAGCTGCTTTCATCTTTTTGTGAGAATGTTTAAACATGCAGTCTTATTACTTTTCTGCAGAACATCTATACCTGCAGGAAGGCCAAAAAGTAAATTATAGACTGAAGCTCTTATTACTTTAAAAAGTTTGAGAATTAGGAATGATAAATGTAACAGATGTTCACAGTACCTTCAGTCAGCACCACAACAAAATAAATGTTAAGGACGGACTTGACATGTTGACATGCAACATGATAGCTGGTTTTCAGTTTGAGTATTTCTTTCCTGTTATCTTCAGACTCATCAGTCACCACAAAAAGGCAAGTTGGTTGTAGGGAGAGGTGTCACACAGTTATGCCCAGGATGAAGAAAGCTGGATATGTATTTTTGGCCCTAAAATCTGCACAGTTTCCTCAAGAAGAAATGATTTACTGCTGACCAATTAACCTCTCTGCTTCAGTGTATCCTGCATCAATGTTTCCATTAGCTACACAATCTCAATTGGCTACCTTATAGAAGCATAAGGAGGTGTAATAAAATCAGAGTAAAATGTTTTAAGATCCCTATGAGGGAGACACTCTATCAATACAGATGATAAGTAGAATATCTTCTTTAGGAGTGATATGGTTACTTGGGGTGCATCCAGACGAGCACACACGTATCTCTTGCAGCGTCTCAAAGCCCTTTGAGACGTTGCAAGAGGTGCATTCAGGAACAAAAAAACATTCCCTGCGCTGCAAATATGCAGCACAGGGGCAAAACTAGACCCCTGGATATCCAGGGGTAAAAAAAATACCCTGAGGGGAAAAAAAGGAGGGCAGGGCATAGTCCAGGACTGTGCCCTGAAGCAACCAGAGGCTAAGGTCCACCACAGAGATGCTCTGCTAGCCAGCCAGAGTGTCTCTGTGACTGGCCCTTGCCCTGGTGTTGAAGCACACTGCCTGCCTGTGCAGGGCAGGCAGGGGGCCAGCTGCAGGGAGCTGGACCCGGGCTCTGTGCTGCTAAGTAGGGGGTGGGGAGGGTTGGAGGAGGGGAGAGGGGACCATGGGGGGACCCTTGCCAGCCCCACCCCCTACCCATTCCCCAAGCCCCTCAGATTACTGCCCCACCTGACCCTATCCCCCAACTGCTCCCTGAGGCCCCACCCCCCACAATCGCTGCCCCACCCAGCTCCTGCATCACAGCAAAACAAAACAAAAAAAGCCCTGTACTCACTAGCAGTAGTAGTAGCAGCTGCTTTCGGGGTCACTGGGGCCTTGTGACAGAGTCCCCCCCATACAGCTCAGGGCCAGGGGTGAGGGGGGCAGCACGGACAGGTCCCGGTCCCAGCCCTGGCCTCAGCCACCTGGCACTTGCACTGCCAGTGTCCTATTGCAGGGGTGCAGCCTGGGTCGACAGGGCGCTGCATGGCTCTCCATGCTGTCAGGCAGCTGAGGCTACTCAGGTTGAGCAGTGCTGGGCCCTGGATGACAGCCACAGCAGCCACAGCTGCCCAAGAGTGCGTGGAGCCATGTGGCACACTGCTGACCCAGGCCACAACCCCACAATGGGGCAGTGGTAGTGTGGGTGCCAGGCAGCTAGGGCTGGTCTCCTTTGCCCCGTGTTGTGCGAGGAGGACTCTACCATAAGGCCCCAGTGACCCTGATTAATTAAAGCACTATGAAAGTGGGAAGTATCACATCTTCAATATCACTATTTGGCATCTAACATGATAGCTGGTTTTCAGTTTAAGTATTTCTTTCCTGTTATTTTCAGACTCATCAGTCACCACAAAAAGGCAAGTTGGTTGTAGGGAGAGGTGTCACAAAGTCATGCCCAGGATGAAGAAAGCTGGATATGTTGTTTTGGCCCTAAAATCTGCACAGTTTCCTCAAGAAGAATACCTTTGGTCACATCAAAAAAGGGAAATGCTACCAGAAGATGTGGACTAGGCTCTGCTGAACAAGGAAGAAGAAAGCTCTTTAATAGAAAGACCTCTAACAGTAAATCCTGCAAGGCGGCACACTTCATTCAAGATGAGATACACTGAAATTAGACTGAAAAGGGGGTTTAAAAGAGATTAGGAGGAGTTAGAAAATGACTAGAGACTTATATGGATAACAACATGGGTGGGGTTTCACTAGCTCAGATAAACAATTCATAGAATGGCATGGAGCCCATTCTCTGGAAAGAGACAGAGAGACAAGTCTTGTCTTATTTTGTCCATTATCACATGCATACAATTGTGAACTTTTCTATTGTGGGAGCTACCACCTTGCACAGATGCACAGATGTAGGGTCAGAGGGGACCTGAGCAGATCAAGTCCAACCCCCTGCCCTGGGCAGGAATGAACGCTGGGCTTATATGACCATTAGTAAGTTTAAGGTCATATGACCCCAGCTGGGTAGTTATCAAGCCTCCTTTTAAAGACCCCTAAGGTAGGAGCCGGCACCATTTACCTTGGAAGCTGGTTCCAGATCCTGGCCACCCTGACAGTGAAGTAGTGCCTCCTGATGTCTAGCCCGAACCTACTCTTAATCAACTTGTAGCCGTTATTCTTTGTTACTCCAGGAGGAGCCCGGGGGAACAGGGTCTCACCCACTGCCCTCTGGTCCCCCTGTTATGCTTCAGCCCAAGTCTGAATTCGTTGCCCGGCATGCATGAGCCAATATATGAATGCCAGTTGGAAGTTTGAAAGAAAAAAAGTTTTTA
>JAGPOW010003648.1:38899317-38994478 GCA_030014935.1 Caiman crocodilus
TCTATGATTCTAGGGGCATTTATACACATACTTTTCTGTCCACCAACATGCCTGCTCGGTACTCAAACTGAGGCAAACTGCGCTGTGCTGTGTCACATGAACTTGTACATGCACATGCTGCTTCTGGGGCAGAGACTACCTGACCCAGTCAGGCTCTGGGCTTATATAGCTCCAGCCTGAGCCCTCTTCCAGTCAGATGAGTCCTTCATTACCTTCCCCTGACACTTGCAGGCACCCTTAGGCTGCCTGTCCTCTTAAAGGGCCAGGCCTATCCCAGAGCCTTATAATAGGTAACTATTTGAACTCATGTTGCCTGAATTACGTGACTACACAATGTGGAAAAATATGGTCTTTCACATGTAGACCGGTGCTTCCCCACCCCACTTCTGTAAAGTCTGTCACTTACATCTCAGCTAGGCAAGAGAAACTCCGCAGCAAACCTAAAAATGGTGGAGGGCCTGGTGTTCCTTCAAGCCATCTGCTGCCCGATTTCTGCGTTTTAGAATGTTAATGTCAGGAGAGTCTTTGGGTACATTTTTCAAAAGCAGCAAAGGCCAGAGCCTAATCACTCTCTAATGATGTATCTGTACTGCCTCTTAAGCAAGTATTGACACATTCCCAAGAAATAAAGCTCCACCCACTAAACCCATTAAGGCGCACAAATCTGCAGAGCAGACAGCACAGGGCAGCCTGTATCACAGACCACAGCCTCTGCCTATGCCTTCAGAGAGGCCGTGAGCAGCACACTCATGACTACCCTAAATCATCCAAGTTGCCTAACCACAGGGCTTTGGTCACGGTGGAGCAGGAATGAGTCGGAATTAGGGGAATTGTCAGTACTCTGTTGTCCAGCAGCAAGTTCAGGCCATGTAGACATGGCCTGAAGCACATAAGCTCCACTTAAATCCTAAGGATTTTAGAAGTCAATCAGAAACTGTCCCTAAGCAACTTAAAAGCCAATTTGCCATTCTCTAAAGTGATTCAGGCACTTAAGAGCCTTTGGCACTCTCTTAACTTATGTACATCTCAAAATGTTACCCTCAGTACTCTTGTCACTGACAATCTTCAAAAGGCATATCTTGACAAACAAACTATAGTCTGAAGTGTGAAAACAGAGACATACAGTGAAGTGTCTGATCTGATCTTTCTCTTCCCATGCTGACATCTAATACAATGTCTCTTTGAGGCAAATCAAATTCTCACTTAACATATACAAGTTTGTTTTCCACATGTGAGGCTTACATGAAGGGTTCCACATGTGAGCGATCAGATGACTGATCATTTTATATGAAGAGTCAAAGAAGAACTCAAATCCGTGACAGCTAGGTGATTCTTCAATGTTACATGCCTCATAATTTCTGCCTCACAAATTGGCAGCTGACACAGACAGCTGCCTCCTAATAATATAAAGGCACAAAACCAAACAAAGATCCTATTTAAAATATACCATTATGTTCCTTTTTAAACATATTTTACACTTTTTTAGAGGGGAAAAATAATAGGGGCCTTGCACTGGAAAAACTAGGATTTTGAAAAGATGGGTGTACATGGTCTGGCGCATCACACAACACAATACATATTTTTTCCAATTAAAAAGAAACTAGATGCTTTGTTAATATATTGTTCAATTTAAGATTGAAACAGAAACAAATAATTTTATTGGAATGTACATTAATGCGCTATACTAATTATTAAATACAACACAAAAAACAAATGAGGCAAACAATCAAAAATGTTAATTCATTCATTATTCATGTTGTCATTAGGCTTAAATTTACATATCTTATTCAAATTCACACAACAAAATCTAGCCTTCTTGAGCATCTTGGCAGTGAATCCAGCACTTCACTGACAGTTATTTCTGAGTTAATGTTTCTACACCTGGACTAGACTAAAACAGTGATCAGGGCTGTGAAATAGGAGAAGCTAATAGCAACAATGCAGAAGGAAGGGTATCTTGATTAGCAGGACATCAAGACCATTCAAGAGAGTGTGTCATTAAAACATGTTGAATGAAGAAAAATTAGCAGGAATTAGTTTGCTAATAGGCTATGAAGTCAACTAATTCCCTCAGCACTGCCTGAATAGACGTGCCACTTCTACTACCAGAATAGTATTTTTGGCTTGTTATTTTATGTTGGCTAAGAGGAAGCAAGTAACTTCACTGGAGTCAATTGGAGATTTGCTATTAACATCAGAAATTGGAGGCAGTACTTGGGAATATCTCAGATGCCTGTCTCATGAAGACTGATACTGCTGAAACTTTTACAGATGTTGGAGGTTTTTGGTGACTTTGTGGAAAATTCAAAGGGTTAGTAACAAGTTGTTTATTTTAAATGTCTCTTAAAATAACTTGAAAGGAGTTTTCTTGAAGGGCAAGCATGTAGTTAATTCCTAGATTTATTAAGTTTTACAGATTTATTTAGAAAAGTCAGTCTTTAATCAAAGACCATTTATACTTCATTCTTCACACAAACTGAATAGTTTAAATGTGTACTTTAAGAGCATATAGAAAGTAACATTGACTAGAAAGGCACTACCACCATTTCCAGAGTTTACATCAGATAGCAGAGTTTATTTCCAGGTAATGAAAGCCTTGCTTTTACTTTCTATATTTATCAGTTTTCACTTGAGCTTTGGTATGTTAAATCAAAATAATTTATATATAAATTAATCCCTTTGTGTTGGTGGGTGACCTTGGTGTACCAGACAGCTATTTAAAATGGAAAAGTGATTTCAAATATGAAGTTAAAATTAAAAGCAAACATAACTTTCCCTGCACTGAATTCATCTTTACAGTTGCATTTCATTAAATTTAGTGTTTACTTTTTCAGTATGTCATAACTTATGGGCTGTTTTCTTTGCAATATAAATCAATGGAGATGCAGCAAATTCTGAATTATGTCCTTTTTATGTCATTGTACAAAGTTATTTGTCCTAATACTGCAGAGTTTCTTTAGTCAAAATTTGTACTGATGCCAATGGGAGTCTTGTCTACTTAAGTACTTGGGCTCCTCATCCTCTGTAGCTTTTAATTTCCCCTCCATATCTAGAATGCTTTTACTTATATATATATATATTTATATTGAACTCCCACTCATTTTCTTTCAGGCTTTCTTATCATGATTGATGAAAATTACTTTAAAATTTAAAATAAGGCAAAGAATAGTGTAATTTACATTTTAAGAACTAATTTTCCACACCCAATACATCTGCTTACATCTCTTCTCCCACTAAAGCTAAATCCAGGATCAGGTAGGGTAGCAGGTAGATCACAGGAAAGAGGCTTACATGAAGGGTTATATCTGCAATAGCATAACATAACAAAAGTTGATTTGTTGAATACCTTTGTGTTTTAGAGAAACTTAACATCAGCAGTGCTTCACTTTACCTTCAAGACAGTTTTATCTGAAACATGTCACTGAACCACCCGGGCAGGACTTGTTTTAACCTTAGGGGTTGAAAGTTCTCTGCCTTTTTGGTATGTTACTCCCAGAATAACAAAAAAGGTAATCCAGGCCCACCTTCATCTTGTAACAGAGCATTAATCTATCTCAGATCACAGTAGTAGATCCTACTACTTACGGGAATGGGGAGGGAACTGGTAGTGCCTGCAGGTGTTGTTACCAGTCTACCTACTGCAAGATATACCAAAAACTTAAATGGGAAGGCAGTGGTGATGCATAAGGAGTCCAGGGGGGTGCATGTGCACCCCCTAAGAAAGCTGGTGCACCCCCAAACCAGCCGTGTTCACCACTTAGGCGATGGGCAGAGGGGACAGGCAAGAGTGCTGGCACCACCCCTGCAAGCGCTGGCCAATTGCTGCAGCTGCTCCCAGAAGCAGCTGCAGCCACTCCCGGCTGCAGCAATTGGCTGTCACAGGATCAGCCATGGGGTCCCCCCAGGCAGCAAGATCAGCAGGATCAGCCACAGAGGACCTCCTTCCCCCAGTTGGTGGGACTGGTCTCAGTGGGGGCACATGCCCCCTGACTAAGGCGGCTCCAGTTGCACATGTGGGAGGTACATCCAAGATAATTAAAGACATCAAATTCACTGGTATTTCATAGGCAGACAAGGTTCTTTGGGTAAGTGTGATATCTTTTATTACACCAACTAAATAGTTGTTCTTACACCAAACTAAAAATTGTTCTTTGCATGCTTTTGGGTACAAATACCTTTCTTCAGGCACAAGAAGAGTATCATAGGTGCTTTCTTCTGTTGCTGAAGAAAGTAACAATACAATCCATCACTGATAATGAATCTGAAGGAGGCAAAGTACATATCTAATGATAGCCATCTTGCTAGCTATGACATTACATCTAAATGCTACTTATAGGTATGTGTCCCCTAATGTGTCCAACTGCACAGGACATGAGTCTGTTACATGAGACAAACATGAATTTTTGGCTTAATTCCTATTAGCTCATGCCTTTAGCCCTGGAGGTCTCCAGTTCAATCTGCAGTGCATTAACCAAATTGCAGATGTTACATAAACTTCATTGATACAGCTGCAATTCATGCGTATCACTTGGTCTTAGCATAATAAAGTCTTTTGTGTTAAGATACAATCCTACCACATATCAGTCTCCGGTCTGTTAGCTATTAGATTTAGCTGAAATTCTGTGGTATTATTTTCCCAGAGAAGATTACAAAAGAGAAAAACATATTTTATCTTAAATTGCCCCCAAAACATTTTCAAGCTATATTTTAAATTAAAAATTGTGTGTCATTTCCAAAACAATAGTTTTGATTTGTTTGTCTTGTCTGACACTTATTTCAGAAAAAACAGCAGATGGAGAGATATGAAAGTGAAAAATATTGTCTATTCTTATTTTTACTCCTCCCCACCTCCCTATAAAATTAGGCAAGTGTTTCACTTGCTATCTGGCTTAGGGGTTTGTATGCTCCCTTCTGGGACAGAAGATTATGAGCTCAAGGCTGAACATGTGCCCAGAACCCCCACTAGACAGCAGTATACAAGAACATTTAGGGCCTGGACAGCTCAGTGGTAGTGTGCTTGTTTGCTACACCAGAGACTTGAGTTTGATTCTTGGCTAAGGTACTTCAGGAGTGAGTTGAAGTGATGGGGGGAAATCCTTGCCAGGGAGGTGGGTTCCTCATCATTTTCATTGCTCTTGCTGTCTGGCTTAGGGATTTGTGTGCCAATTCCTCAGCCGGCAAGTTGTGAGTTTAAGGCTGGGTGTGTGCCCAGAACCCCTCCTGGACAGGAGTATGCAAGAAAGTTTTTACAGCAGGAAAAGCAATGCTGAAGGACAACCAGCATGGATTCATAGCAGGTAGACCCTGCCTGACTAACCACATTTCTTTTTATGACCAGACCACAAAATACTCAGACGCAAGAATCAAGATAGATGTCATCTACTTAAATTTTAAGAAGGCCTTTGAAATGGTATCTCATCCTATTCTCACAGATAAACTGAACAGCTGTGACACAGATGATTACACAGTCAGGTGGGTGGCAAACTGGCTTAGGGGTTGCACCCAGGGAGTGGTGGTGGATGGGTCAATATTGACCTGGAAAGAGTGCACAGTGGAGTCCCACAAGGCTCAGTTCTTGGACCTTTGCTGTTCAATGTCTTCATCAGTGACTTGGATGAGGGCATGGAGAGCATTCTGTCCAAATCCGCAGATGATACCAAATTATGGGGTACAGTTAACATGCTAGAGGGGAGGGAACCAATCCAAGTGGATCTGGACAAGTTGGAAAAGTGGGCAGAACAGAATAGGATGCAGTTCAACAAGGACAAGTGCAAGGTGCTGCATCTAGGGAGAAGGAATCACCAACACACTTACAATCTGGGGGATGACCTCAGTAGCACAGCAGTGGAAAACAATCTCAGAGTCACTGGTGACGCCAAGATTAACATGAGTTGTCAATGTGACAAAGCGATAAGTAAAGCTAACTGGATTTTATCATGCATTAGCAGGTGGCATGACAGACAGGTCCAGGGAGGTGATACGTGGTCAGGCCATAGCTGGAATACTGTATCCAGTTTTGTGTGCCACACTTCAAGAGGAATGTGGACAGTCTCAAGAGGGTTCAGAGGAGAGCCACTCATCTGGTTAGGAGCCTGCAGGCAAAACCCTATGAGGAGAGATCAAGGGCCTTGGATCTCTTCAGTCTACACAAGAGAAGGCTAAGAGGTGACCTTGTGGCTGCCTACAAATTCATCGGGGGGCGGGGAGGCAAGAAATAGGAGATGCTCTGTTTACCAAGGGGCACCCTTTGGAGTAACTAGGAACAATGGCCACAAGTTGATGGACAGCAGATTTAGGTTGGACATCATGAAGAACTTATTTACAGTAAAGGTTGCCAGAATCTGGAATGGGCTTCCAAGGGAGGCAATATTCTTCCCTACCTAGGGGGTCTTTAAAAGGAGGCTGGATATGCATCTAGTTGAGATCATCTGACCCCAGTGCTCTTTCCTGCCCAGGGCAAGGGGTCAGACTTGATGATCTGCTAAGGTCCCTTCCAACCCAAACATCTATGAATCTATGAAAAATAAATATCAAAGACTGTGCGGGGTACAGACTTATCCCCACCACGCTGTGGAGCTGGATCTTCCCACATACATATAGTATGCATTTTGTAGGGCGGGATGTCCAAAAGTGTTCAGCCCTGACTTAACTCTACTCCTATTGAAATCAAGCCATTTATTTCAACTGGAATAGCTAGACCAGGGGTGTCAAAGGTATGTCCCGTGAGCCAAATCAGGCTTTCAGAGCTGCTCCAACTGACTTCCCAGGGTACAAATGGGCCAGGGAATTCAGGGGTATAGCTAGAAGCAGACTGACCTGCCACAGAGTCTGGGGTCAAGGGCCCCAGTGGACATGGCAATAAGCAGCAGGGGAAAGTTTGAGGGCCACCTGATCTACCATTGTTTGTATGTCTCTGCCACAGCAACTGTGGCACAACAAGTAAGCCACTATCTGGCATATAGCTGCTTGTCTCACTGCCACCATGATGTCTACTGCTGCCATCCCTGTTGTCTCCCATGCCCAAAGCTAGATCCAGCCTCCAAGGAGCCCACTGTCCAGACTCAGCTCTGTGTAGATGAGTTTGACACTTCTGAGCTAGCCCAACACTTAGCACTTTGGAAAATCCTGTGTCCTAAGGCTCCATGGAGTTTCTGCTGGGAGGTTTCACTAACATTCTGGCTCATAAGTACAGCAGCAAAAATTGTGTTAGCTTCTTTCCTCCCTTCCCTTTTCCTCCACCAATACACATTGATTCTGGATACGCTTTGTTTTCTGGTGAAAAAAAGCACAGCTCTTCTCCACTCATTGAATTTAATACCACTACCAATGCTAGACCCAGTCCTTGATTAAAATCTGCTTGTGTAGAAGCCCAGACATAAACCAATACTCTTTGTGTTGTCCTTAAAACAAACCACACAGCCAAGATATTCTTTATATTATCTCATTTTCTGAAAGGGCACATTAGTGCCAGTTCTATATGGAAGGCACCATGCCTACTTTAGACACAGTGGACACATTTATCTGATTACGCATGCAGTTTTGCCGCTTAGTTATACCAAGTTACCCTGTATATGGTTGATGTCTGAGAAAGTTTTCATCAGTATTCTATATGAAATTCAGTCTTGTGTGGTTCTAGACAGAGTGAAACATGAAATTTTACATAGCTGTTTTGTTAGTCTAGAAGCGGTATATATCAAGTAAATTTCATTTTAAATTAGATTGCATAGTTTTATACCATTCAATATAAACCAATTAAATAGAACTGTAGATGCTTGTTTTTAAGGTTATGGTATGTGCATTATTCCATACTGCAGAAGGATAGATACCCTTTTTCCCCAGTTTATGTGATATTTTCAATTATGGAGCATCAATTACTGTGGCTTTCTTAATAGTACTAAGACTCTGAAAAGGATTTCCAAGTTTTATCTGAGACAACTTATATTATGCTCAAGGCTATTTACCAATTGAAATCCACCAATTTATTTTAACACTCAGGTGTAAGAAACAATGACTATCTTAATATAATCACCAGATGGAAGACCATCATAATATATTTGACAGATGTATGGCCTTCTTATCACTTAGAGATAATGCTCATCTGATTTAAGGATTTTCATCTCGAGGATTCTATCTTTCTCTGATTGCCTACTGAAAATGTTCCACAGGCTTCTGCCATTAAAGGAATCACTGGCTAATTTTAATTCTGGTTTAAGCCTGGGTAATTTATTGGCTAGAAGAGAGATACGCCAGTTCTATTCTGTGGAGGTCAAATGCAGTCTCATTGCCTGGCCTACAGAAAGCAATTTTCCCACCTTTAACTCATAGAAAAAAAGTTTGTTGGGAAATTATTGGGGTGGAGGGGAACATAATTTTTTCAAGGGAATTTCAGTTTCACTTCTTGCATCTAGCAGGATTGTTATGGTAGCATAACAGTGATGTTGTAACTCTGAGGATCCAAAAATTATGCAAGAGGTAAGGATTTTTTAGGGTGATATCTTTTATTGGACCAACTATGTCACTGGGATAAAGTTAGGCAAACTTTCAGATGCAAGCAGACATTCTTGCATCTGAAAGTTTGTCTGATTTTATCTCAATGACATACGGAGAGTGTCCCGACAAGCATGGACGTGTGGTATGTGGTGCTGCAGAACTATCTGTGGTGCCACACACCATGCATGCAGGCATTCTCCACACTGCTACTTTGCAGAGTTGGGGGGCGGGTGGAGGGAGTGACCCCAGGAGACTCTAGCGTCAAAAAAACACCCATGCCAAAAAAAA
Source organism: Caiman crocodilus (assembly GCA_030014935.1). Taxonomy (NCBI): domain Eukaryota; kingdom Metazoa; phylum Chordata; order Crocodylia; family Alligatoridae; genus Caiman; species Caiman crocodilus. The sequence goes on from JAGPOW010003648.1 coordinate 38,908,096, forward strand.
TCTGAGTGGTACAAGTGACGGCAGTGCACACCACCCAAAACTGGAGCCTAGCTGGCTAGAGACATGCTCCAGCTTCTAGCCAGGCTTCCTGCTGCAGCAGTAGCCCCGGGAGGACCCCAGAGCCCCAGGTCAGGCTGCTGGGGCCAGCACAGTTGCTGGCCCCAGCCTCCTGTACCCCACCTGAGGTAGCCTGCTGTGTGCCAAAACATGTGGCACGGATTTTCCCCAAGGACAAGTGGAATTGGCACAACTTGTGCTGCCGCTACTTGTCTCTGGGGAAACAAATGTCCATCTGGATGTGCCCAGGTAGTCCAATAAAAGATAATCACCCTAAGAAATCCTTGCTTCTCATGGGATTGCTGTGGTTACTCACAGGAGCCAGATCCAAACAGACTCTGTAGATCCTAAACAGAATTTGGCACCTGAAGTCACCCAAGTCCCTGATTCCTTCAGAGGGAACAGAGCATGCTGAGTGATGGATTGATGGTGATAACATACACAGCATTTCTTTACAAAAAGGAAGGAACATATGGTAATTGTCCTACATCTTTTGCCTAAGTGGTTAGAGCAATCACCCTGAAAAGAAGCCTGGGTTGTAGGGCCTCCTCACCTGGGGAGGGGCAAATCCACCTCCCTTACTTCCTAAGTGAGCCTCTAACTACTATGTAATAGCCTACTCTGGGTGTGGTGCCTTCCATCCCACACAGCAGAGACTGGACCAATGGGCAGTCAAATGAGCAAGATTCAAGGATACAGAAGACTAGAAATAAAATAAAACCTAATTGTGGGCTAGCAAGGAGGGCATTACCTTGCCTTGGGAGTTGAAAGTACTGAGCTCCAACCCCTCCTGCCAGGATTATTTCTGTTTTTTAATGAATGACAGTCTAATGTAAAATGTGCAAGCGACCCAGGAAGGAAGCAAGAGGGGACTCTGTAACCTAGTGATTAAAGTACTCAGCTGGGAAATAGGAGCCCTGGTTTCTGGCCACTGCTGCCACTGGTGTTTTTCCATTTTACATCTGGTCAATGACAATGAAATATCAACAGGCTATTGAAATGTTTTACATCATGTTAGCAAACATAAAACATCTGCTTTAATTTAGCAAACAATGCAACATAAATATGTCGCTTTCTGTGACAGCAGTAATACATCATTTGAGGATTTTCAGTGAATTTTATGTAAATATCTTCAGTCAAAACTGACTAGGATGAAATCTATTTTTTCCCAAGGCATCTTAGACTGATAATTAATAATTTCTGCTTTCCCATTGTAAAACAATGTTAGAATTGATTCCACCATTCTACCACTGTTCAATTCAGCAAGTGATTAATGTGTTTCAAACACATCACTAAAACTAAAAATTTTATGACCACATTGAGCTCTCTGCTTACTTTAAGAAAGGGCAAGGCCCTAAAGCTGTTTGGCAGGTAACAGTAACTTTAGCTTTCACTGGCCATAAAGCTGCAATTTCAATATAAATGAACAATGTGAGAGGTTAGGGTAGGTCATCATACTCTCATTATAGGAAGACTTTAAATTGACTAGCTAGTGAAAGTGTCAAACAGACACCCTCTCCTCCCTCCCTCCCCCCCAGTATCCAGAATTGGGTTCTCACATGAATCTCTAGCAGTTAATCCACCTTCTAGCATACAAAGGAGAAACTCACCCATCTTCAAAAAAAACAAAACAAAAAAGCCCAACCCCCCCAAATTATATGCAAATTTGACAGAATTTCTGCTTTGAATGGGATGAATTTCATCCTTAACATGTAGGATTCTTATACTGTGCTCTCCCAGAGGATAAAAGACTATAAAACAGTTGGCAAAACTTCTCTGATTTCCCCACTCTGGAAGTAGAGGGTCTTCAATTTCAGTATTAAACCTGGCAGGTCACTTTTCATAAACTTGTCTGCTTACAACAGGTCTTAGTTTTGAAGAAACATAATGTGCATCTGTTGCACTGCAGGAATCCAAATGTTAACTGTGACGCAAATGAACCATTGTTTAGCTGCTGAAGAGATATTGTGATCTCTCCACTGGTATGGAAGGATGCTGAGAATCTGAAGCTTGAACTGCATTCCAGAAAACACCTTTACAGGAAAAACTGCGTGTTTAGACTCTTTAACCATAACTAAAAAGTGTTGATCTCTAAAGTGGGTTACAAGAACTTCCCCAAAATCAAGTGGCAATTAGGGTTGCCAACCCTCCCAGACTGGCAGGGAGTCTACCAGAGTTGGCATCAATATCCCAGTGACTATTGAAAACAAACTGGGAGATTTGTACTGTTCAACACATTTACAATTAGTGACATTACATCACAATGGTAAAAACATCTCTCAGAATAGCTTCAGCCACAGTTGGCAACCCTAGTGGCAATAGTATGCTTCAATGAAATGGTACAAGTTAGCACCCTCATCAGGCAGCCTCTTATGGTATGATATAACTCCACAGTATAACTCACTCCATCTTTATTAAAGCTATCTCAGTGAACAACCAATTTGTCATTGTTTTGATTCTTTGCTTAAGGCAAGTTAAATGAGTTTGCAAATGTTTGTGGGAATAGTAATATTACTGATAGGGGCTGTAACTCTCTTCAGTACAAGCTATGTATGAAGCAAGAAATAAATGCACTGGGATTATGCTTGCTTATTTCTAAAACCTTGGGATATACTTTCATGCCTATGGTTCTTGATGTATGTGATACCTGAGCCTACTGCACTAACCTTTTAAGAAGCCAGCTACACAATTGTAGTGTCTATGCACCATCTTCAGGCAGGGTGCACACTTCTCTTGCACATGCCAGTATATCCCCCAGGCACTTTCAACTAGAAGATGTACATGAGGGTCTCATACTCCTATCCTGTGGCCCTTAAACAGACAACATTCCTGCCTCAGTCAATTACAACCAAGTCTGTTTTTACCTGTGTTTTGTTATAAGATATACTTTCTAAAACTTACACACATGATAAGCGTGATCTTGCTGAATCTGTTAAAACATATTTCACATACCTCTGCCATCTGCTAAACTAGCCAGAACAGGTTAGATGGAAGGGAAGGACTTGTATACTCTTGGACTTACCAACGCTTGCAAGCAGAAAGGCTCACAAGGACTAGCAGACAGTTACCATACTAAGACATCAGAATCTGACCACCCTACTACTTGAGATATAGCTATTACTGTTTTTCCCCATCATAATAGAATCCTGGAGCTTGTCAACCCTTGACACTTATGATTTAATGGATTAGATGGCAGCTACAATCTCAGACATCACCACCATTTAATGTAATAGGCATTGAAAACAGGACAGTTCCCAGAAACAACTGAATTTAACGTGATTTCCCACACTAAGGATGGTACAAAAGTGTTATAAATGTGTGCCCTTTTTATGGCCCCTATTAAGAATACAACTGCAGGTAAATTATATCTGACTTCAGACACTTGTCAGGAAAAAAAACAACAACACAAAACGTAGGTGCTTTACAGGAATACATTTAGTTCAGCATTTCAGACAGTCATGCTGTTTTGGACTCTACCAGACAGATAGTTTTCTTTATGACCTTAATAATTCCTGTGCTTTCCCCACCCAAAACCAAACACTATTTTTTATGATTCAAAAGACAATAACAAATAGAAGGCCTGGTAGAGTGAACAGCAGACCCTGAGTAATCTAGTACTGCTTGAGGAGTAGTACCTGCTACCCCGGGTTTCCTGGTTAGAAACCAAAATTAATTTAAATGCAAGGAATGCAAGGAATACAATAAGATATTCCCCTGCACACCCCTGGATCACATTGGACCCTGAAACAATCAGTTTCCACTGAACTGGAGTTCACAAACTCAATTTTCCTTAAAAGAAAAAACAGTTGGACATGAAGCTTGCTTACAAAGGCTAAACTTTGAATCTAAGACACCTGCAAGCTTTTGGAACAGGAATCAAAAAGGGAATGCTTTCAAGAAAGGAATTTTAAACGAGCATTTATCCAATATCTTTATAGAAATATAGAAAAAGAATCTTTATATTTGTGGCAAACTCAATAATTACAAGTTCAAGTATCCTATTCAAAATACAGTTGCTGTCTCATAATTTCATTTTAGTCCACATTCAGCCCATGTACTTAGTGATACTGACATTCTCTAGCTGAGCACGGAAGTACTGGGATATCTGCCTTCAAAATCAAACAGATAGCAATGGCACGACAACAGATTTCACTACTTAAGATGAAGACAAAAGGTGAAGAATTATGGCCACAACTCTCAAAATAACTAGCAATTTTGGATGCCTAATTTGCAATACCTTAAAAGAACCTGATTTCCAGAAACAGCCAAAAATACCTCTTTAAGAAATCAGACTCATTTTAAAGTGATTTAAATTACCATCTAAAATTCAGTCAACACTTCTGAAAATCTTAGCTTATAGCACTAAATAGTTGACTTGCCCAAGAGTGATGCATTAGGAAGAGGTAGCTAGTGAATAAAATTGGTATCTAAGATCATCGCTGTTCTAGATTTGCCTCCACTCTAGAATGCAGGTCTTTCAGATGGAGGCACCTCAGGTTACTGTTGGGAAATCTCTGTGACCAAATGAGGTGGAAGAATGACGAAAGAGGAGGGAATTTACAGGCAACTAACAAATCTAATCCTAAACACAAAAATACAGAGCAAGCATAGCATGGACTGATGCTCTTCAATCTCCTCAGCTATGCACCTCACATCCAAATGCTTCATTCTGACATCTCACGTGTAGGTCAATCCTAAATGAAGTTGAGGAAAACTGTATAAACTATACATGGATTTGGAAACAGTTGTAACTTCCACTGGAGAATACATTAAGATCATCATATTTGAACCCTACCCCTCAGAGGTGAAAGGGCCAGAGTTATAATGCAAAGAAATGCCTGTGTCTATATTTAAAAAGTGAACACAAGCAGCAAACATCTTTTGGTTATTCAACATGAAGTTTTTTGTCCTCTGTCCAATTCCAAGTGGGGAGGAATCCATAGCACACAAACTAACTTAACACAGTGGTCATGAATCCCAGGCTTCAATACCCATGACAGCTGAACTTTCCCTCTTGAGATATCTTCCTAGGTTCCTGTTTTGGGACACAAACAGAATAGCACATGCAAAGCTGAATCTCTGCAACATATTTATGGGGGACTTTGATTGTAGGAGATGTTAATTTTGTGCATTTTTTGAGCTCTACATTTACTTACGAAAACAAAAACAAAAACAGACATGACATGATAAGAGTTATAGCTTAAATGTCACCATCAAGTAATGTGTACTTCATTATATTCACCATTTTTTCCTGGCTTAAAAAGAAAAAAAAGAAAAAAAAGAAAAAAGCTAGGCATTCAACGACAGGCCTTTTAGTAAACACACTATCTGGCTATTCTGGATATAATCTAGAGACACACAAAAGAGAAATGACCTCTTCTTATGATTGCTATTGGAAAGTATGGTAATATAGTGTGTGCAAAAGAAAAGCTACAGATTAAGGTACTGATATGGTCAACTGAATTACTAACAATCACCTTCAAATTATGATAATATAAATTTTAAATGATTTTACTTTTACATACTAATTGAATAGAACATGTTAAAATGCCAGCTTTTGTGAGGCAATAAAGAGCTGGTGTGTTTGCTTCTGTATTTTCATACTACAAGAGCTGCACGCACACACTTTTTTAATGTCATCAAACCCACTTTTAACTGTAACTTTCTGAAAGAAGGAAATTCTAAAGGGAAAAAGTAATTTCATGCACCCATGATTTTGTGCTGTGTTAGATAAAGCTTTCTAAGTTTTCCTTCATTTTTAATAATAAGTAGTTCCAGAAAACAGTGTGGAAAACCTAGTGCTTTTATATATAAAAACAGACAAAGTGTTTAACATTTCTGCATAATAATAATAGTTAATTTCTTCTGCTGGTGTTGACCCTATGGTTTTGTTTAATTTTTTAGGAGGATATTCTACAGTGGGTTTTTTTTTTTATATTACCCCCACAATATATCTTATATTTGGGGTATACAAACAACTGCAAAAAGAACAGATCTTGGAAATCAGTGCAGTTTGTAGGGAAAAGGAAAGTAACTGAACTACATTTTTAGATTTTCTATTAGGTAAATTTAATATGTTCAATTACCTGGATGAGTCCAGATGCAGGACTAACACTGCTTGATGCATGAGTTTTAAATAACATTATTGTACTACTACTGTCTGCCCTACTATCACTATATCACTATGAGGATTAGAAGGTTGATTTCTGACTTCCTAGAAGTATACCTGACCTGAATCCAAGTACCATACAAAACCAACTAAATTAAACCTTGTCCAAAGAGCCTGCCATCCCATTAGCATTAGTGAAATCAGTCTTAAAAGAGACCACCTAATGCCCCATCAAACTGGTAACGCACAGTAAATTAAAAGTTAAAACCAAATTATACTAAGAAATTTGAAAATCTTACAAAGGGGATGCCTGTGGCAATTGCAACAGACTGTAGTACAGATGTGTGTGTATTTTTGTGTGCATACTGACAGGTAGTTATGGCCTTATATGCCTGTCAAAAAAACCCAACAAACCAAATTCATTAAGATTTTAAAATTTTATCACTGACCTTTTCAACATTTATTTTCATTATTGTAAAAACAAATCACGTATCTTTTTGCAACACTGTTAATTATCAAAAGCAGAACTCCGACTAGCAGGCTGCACCACTAGAATACATCTTGTTATGAGGCAGACTTCCGTAAACTGGAAGTAGTAATTCTCAAAAGACAAGCATGACAGATGATGTAATTTTTTAATTAGGAAGTGTAGTTCCAAAAAGACTGATCACTCACCACTCTTCAGAACTCTAAAATAGTAGCTTTCTGAAAAATAATGCTGAAATGACAGTTCTAAAAGATAATGCTTGATTTTTCTTGTGGAAGGGAGACTGGGAGTAAAATTTAAGATAAATGTATCATCATAAATTACCCATAGTTACTAATACTAATTCAGTAACAAAATAGAACCTGAGAAGTAAAAAGGTGATGCTGACATTCCAGAAAATTTGACACAAGGATACTCTGTCAAGATAAGGATATTATATTTTCAAACTTGATGCAGAAAGTAGAAAAACAAATCAAGTTACATATTTTGGATAATTTTCTGAACAAAGATCTAGCTGGCTTCCACATGCCCTGCTCCAGTGATGCCACCTCCCCAGTCATTAAACATCGCTGCACCAGGGATGTTTAAAGTTTGTCATTAAAATGATATAATGCCCTTCTCTGTAGAATTCAGTTATGAATCAAAAGTAACAACACACAATATTTAGGTCAATCAAGTATTTACTTTTAAAATATTTGAAAATATGAGGTTGGGAGAGATGTTAGATAAGTTCCTGGGCACAAAATACTCAGCTCAGGTCTGGGAAATAAGCAGGATGCAGTCTCTTTTCCAAACCTTAAAGGGCAACTTTTGAACAAATGCTTGTCTAACATCTCTCTCAATCTCTCTCTCTCTCTCTCATCTACACATGGGCAATAGTTGGTTCATTAATACCTAATTAGCAAACAAACCTTGCTGCTCATATCCCCTGGACCATTACAGTTACAACACTACTGAAAATATCAAAACACTGAGGAGCGGGAGGGACTGAGGTACAGTTCCTCAATACATTCATAGTATGTAGTGGTTCATGTTCAGTACTGCTACTCTTTTTGTTTATGAAAAGTTGCTATGAAGGGGTACACAATATACAGCACTATAACTATCCTACAGTTCTACATTTCCACGCAGAATCATCCAGGTTCTTTTTGGTTGGTTTGTTTACAAATGCTTTGAATTAAACACTTGACTTTCTCCTCATGCTGCTGTTTCAGGGTGTAGTGTCCTTTGCACCAACTGCGCAGCAAATACAGGCTGCGGTCTCTCTTGTTCACTTTACCAGGAAACCATTCTCTTTTCCCAAAGTTTTGACACACTAAACCTCCTTCTTGGAACCCAGGGATGGTTAGTGAAGGGATGAGGTGCAGAAGGAAAAGGGAATGAAATGGTGGTTGGGAGAGAGCCCTGATGAGGGGCTGCTGGAATGAGGGGTGTGGAAGTAATATGGTCCCAGGCTGGTGAGCAGGCAATGGGAGGGACGTGGATTCTCATGGGACACTGGTGATCTGGGGGAAGCCAGGTTAGAGCTGTACCTTATAGACAACCCCAAGCAGAAACAGATGGACAGGCAGACACACAAACACATCTACTTTGGTGTTATACCATAGATGTATAGATATAGATACACCTACTTTGGTGCTATACACAGAGAGAGAAACAGAAAGACAGACTGACCACCAGTGCCCACCAAGAACCCTTAACCTCCCTGACAGAGAGACCTACACACAACACACACATTTATGTATGCCCTAGAGCAGAGGTTCCCAAAGTTTTTCTTATTGCGTACCCCCTTACAGATCTACCAGCTGCCTGCATACTCCTATCAGCATATGCTTTATATTTTAACCTCTTAAATGCCACTTATTATCATGAAAATTAAATCCTCCATTACACAATTTCTCATGTGTACCTCCCCAGAAATATCTTGTGTACCCCAGGGGCACATGTACCACAGTTTGGGAAGTCCTGTGCCAAAGATATATACCTACTTACTTATTTCGGTGCTACCTACACACACGCCCCTATCTACTTTAGTTCTATGCTATATTATCTACCTACTTTGGTGCTAGATGGAGAGAGAAACACAACACAATCCCCACCCTCCATCTTGTCTGGTGCTACAATGGTTCCCCATCTGTGGTGTGCGTACCACCAGCGGTACACAGACAACCTGTCAGTGATATGCATTAACAGATTTATTATAATTACTTTACATGACAAAAATTTGCTGGTGATACTGAAGGTTGTATCTGTTTAAATTGGTGGTGTGCAATCTGTTGAAGTTTGGGAACTGCTTCTATAGATACATATACATCTCTCTACTGTGTGTGCGCGCGCGCGTGCGTGTATGCACGTGTACGTGTGTGCATATGTGCGCATGTGTGCGTGCACATGTTCATGTGTGCATGTGCATGTGTGTGCACTCAAGAAAGCATATTTCCTACCTATGGGGACTTTTTACTGTCTTATACCATCTATATTTTTCCCAGAGCCTGACAAAGAGACTGATCCAGAAAGCTTGCAGAAAAGGTCAATTTTCTTGCGATTTCCCAGTTGGTCAAATAAAAGGTATCACTTGGGAACTGAGACTTCTAGTTTGTTGAATGTGCTAGACAAACACACAACACATATGTATCTACTTTGGTGCTATGCTACAGATATCTCTCTGCCTTCCTCCTTCGGTGTTATATACATAACACATAGTTATCTACTTCAGTATGGTGCTTGCTTGCTCTCTCTCTCTCTCCACACACATACCTACTTTGGTACTACAGACAATCCCTCCCCACACAACCGTCTTCGGTTGTGCGATGCTATACATACACACAGACCACCCCTTCCCACCCAGTACTTTGGTACTAGATACAGACAGGCAGGTGCTATAGATATAGCACAAAAGTGTGGGGGGTGTATCTATATCTGGCTACTTTGGTACTATGTGAAAAGCTATAGCTACGGCTACTACCACACGGGCAGAGCCGTTCATCAGCGGCCCCCAAGCCCGGGCCGCGGCCCCCTCCCCTAGGCGCCGAGCAGAGCGCCCCGTCCCGTCCCGTCCCGTCCCGTCCCGTCCCGCAGGAGCCGCGCGCGGCGGCGGGGAGCCCGGCCGGGACTCACCGAAGAGGCTGTTGCTGAAGCCGTCCCAGAGGCAGCCGGCGGCGTCCCAGACCCAGTGGCTGCGCAGGCAGGCGGTGAGCGTGAGGCTGAGGCCGCAGACTGAGGCGAGCAGGTGGCCGAGGCTGATGTTGAGCAGGAGCAGGTGGGTGGGCGTGCGGAGCCGCGGGAAGCGCCAGTACAGCACCAGCACCAGCAGGTTGCTGCCCGCGCCCAGCGCTCCCATGGCGGCCACCAGCAGCGCCAGCAGCTCGTACGTGCCCGGGCTGAACAGGGCCTGCCCCGCGCCGCCCCCGGGGCCGCTGCTGTTGCCCGGGTGCATCGCTCCGCGCTGCTCGCATCCCGCCACCCGCCTGCCAGCCAGCCCTGCCAGCCCCGCCCCGCCGGGGACAGGCACCGCGCACCCACAGCGCCCTGCCTACGCGCAGGTAGGGAGAGCCAGACCTAGCCCTGGACATCTAGCTCCGTCTCCAGCTACTTCTCTGCGTGGCTGTAGCTAGAGATGCACAGTCTGTAGCTACCTATATAGAGAGAAAGTCATACACATAGAAATACGTATCTATCCATCTAAATAGATCGATATCCATCAATCTATCTATTGGTCTATCTTGATAGATGGATAAATATCTATCTGTCCAAATAGACAGATATAGCACCAAAGCAGATAGATAGATAGATAGATAGATAGATAGATAGATAGATAGATAGATAGATAGATAGATAGATATGGCTGCCTTCACATCTTTCACGAGCTTTCTTAAGAATAGAGAAAGCACCAAAGTAGGTAGGTAGATAGATAGATAGATAGATAGATGGATGTAGCGTAGCACCAAAGTAGATGTGTGTGTTTGTGTGTATATATCTACAGAAGGAGGGGTTCTGGGCTGGTGAAAGAGCAATCTGGGGGGATGAGGGTTTTATATAATGCATATAGTTTAGCACCAGAGTAGACTTGTGTGTATGTATCTATCTGTCTGTCTGACTATCTATCTATCCATCTGTACCTTGGTTACTCTATCAGGTGCAGCTCTACCCTAGCTTCCCCCAGACCACCAGCTCCCATCAAGGATCCAAAAGCCTCCCACTTCCTCCTAACCAGAAAAGGGGCCCTTGCACCAGCTCCCCTCTTTTGCTGTCAGCAGTGAGGTGCGTTGCACTGGTGTCATGATTCACCAGATAACCCAGGAGATTTCAAACAGGAATCCATAGAGTCACAAACACTTGTGCCTGTTGGAGTTTTTCTGAGTGTTTTGCAACAGAAAAAATTCTCAGTTATTTTTCTGCATTCAAAAAATGAGTGACAAGTAAAAGGGAGGACATGAGTCAGATGTGGGGGCCTTTAAGTCTAAAAACATTGAGAACTACTTGCCTTATGTCCTTCATGCTCTGTTGTGGATTCTGTTGACAGAACATTAAACTCTTGCCAGTAAATTAAACCACGACCTTGGACAGAACCAACTCTCTTCTGGCCTTCCATCCATACAGTATTTGACTTACTTGTATTAACAGAAAGCAACAGTTCTACAATACGCATATCCCTGTGGTGGTGATCACACTTTTTTGAACTTTGCTAGCCACAACTCACAGTGATTGCATGGCCACCCAAGCCCCTAGGATTCAGAGAATCCTAACTGAGCTCCAGAAATACTTCTTCTGGCTTGCCTTTTTGAGTGCACGTTTGGCTCCATGAAAATCTACACTTAAAACTCCAGCCAAACTTCCTGTTTGGTCCAGAAAATAAGTCCTTTATTACTTAAAGTTGTTTTAGGTTTTTTTGGGAGGGGTGGGGGCTGAAGTTTGCCTATTACTGCCAGTATGTACTATTAGAAGAGCTATTCCCTGACATTTCCCCAACAAGAGATTCCCTGGGTATGGGTGTGGTGTTGCCATGCACTGATTTGAGGGGCACCTCTGGATATTTGAGAACCCCTGGTTTCAGGTATGTGCTCCAGCCTGGGGCACAGCAGCATGATTCACATGTATGGGGTATCTCCTACGGGAGCATTTCTGGGGCATGCAGGATCCGGCCCTTGAAGCCTTAGGACTGCCTGCCTGGGGCAGATGGAGAGAGTGGGCAATCTCCTGTCACAAATCAGAGAGTCTCCTACTTCAAAAAGTGCCACAAATTTTTATTCACCTATTGATGGTTACCTGGGCATTTGAGGCATGAGAAGGGGTATGGATGTCTGTTTGCTTAGGCTTTACACTGTCATAATTTTTTTTTTATGGCAGCACAAAGGCAATGTCTGTTTGCAGCGTCAGTTGGTGTATTTTGAGAACTACTCCTCCCTATCAGCTGAAGGACTGGCAAAGATAAAGAAAAAAAAAGTTGAAGTTATCAGTTTGGAATCCATAAGATCAAGGAATGGTGGAAATGCAAAGGCATCAAAATAACAAACTCAGATGCTTCCTGGTAGACTGCTGCTAATCATCCAAAACCCTACGTCTAGCATCCTTTGCAATTCCTTCTTCCCAATCCTAAACCAGGTGCATAAACATTAGTTCCTGAGATTCAAGCATGTCCTGGGACTCAGTCCAAGCAGATAAAAGTGAAAATTGCTGTTCATTAGATACAATGCAAAGTGGCTAACAACTTGCACTTTCTTTTAGTAGTTCATTTATTAGTTTTATCAAAGGTTAATAAAGCTTTATTCTGTGAAACTATAATTTATTTCCAATACAGAGATATACCCCATTCAGGTTCCTGAAAGTTAATAACAGTTTATATCCTGTTCATTTACTGTACAGCCTCAGAATAACACAAGACAGGACATTGTATCTGACATACTGTCAAAAGGTTCCATTAAGACTTCCCTCAGCTGTACAGCACTTCGCTAACCTCCTTATAAGATGGTTCCAAATTGTCTGTCTTTACACTTCTTCCCTCCATCCTGCCTCTTAAATGTTAATAAAACCCAACATGAAGTAACAACAATAGGAATATTTGGCTTCCTGAGATCCATCCAAGAGGAAGTGGGATCCTAAAGAACTGCAGCTGGCATTGATTCCGAGCAGTTTAGTCTATGAAAAATGAACCTGCTTGAGATCTTCAAAAAGTCCGAGATTCATAAAACTGGAATCACTATGCACCTATTTTGATCACCCTACTTTTAATGTCCCCAGTGCTGGCCCAACCAAGGAAAAGTATTCCTCTTTGTTTATGTACACAGAAGGAATAGTGGGACAGAATCAGGAAATTGATTAAATCTATTCAACAGATAGAATTTATTGTTTCATTGAATCTAGCTGTTCAACAAATAATGCCTTCACATTGCTCAGAATCATAATCCTGTGTTTAAGGCGTGCACAGTTGGATGACAGCCATTCCCACCCCATTTTTTCCAATACTGAACTGATTGCCAATAGCAATCCCAGTTTGCAAACTTCCTGTATGTGACTCACTCATTTTTCCATTAAAGGAGCCATTCTCATTGTGGTATCTCTGTGTTGAAGGGTCTGGCACACAATTCCAGAAATTTAGAAGTTTTGCTGCTATTCTTAATCATTCCACGTAGCATTAGGGTCCAATCCTGCACACCAGTGCTTGTTTCACAGTCCCAAAACTGCCACTGTACCAGGTTCAGCTGGTCTGAGAATCAAAAGTGCCTGGAGATTTTCATTGACCGTCTGCATCATCCACTCCCAAGTTCTCTCATTCTTACTACTGCCCACCTTTGGTAGCAGTTGAAGTTCTGCAGATACAAAAGAATTAGTAGTTTTGTTTCTAAAAAAGACACAGGTCTGTTTGGCATCCATGTTTCTAATGGCCACGCGGCAAGGAAATTGAAAACAGGCACATGGAAAAACAGATTAGGGGATGGAGTAACAAGGAATATGGCAATATTAAAAAAGCATTAAAAAAAAGTAGATTATTTGGCTGAAACAAAGAAAACTCTGGAATTTAAAAAAATGAAGTGAGGGAAGGGGGGGTATATCCCCTCTGCAGTGGGGATTGTGGAAATGTAACCCAAACTTGCAGAACTTTCTGAGAAGAATGTTGAAAATCCATCATGCATGGCAAACAAATTTCCACAGGGTAATGCTCAAGGCAGTGATGCTGGGAACACAGAGATGCCTACCTACAGTGCTGCATATCGTTTGTTAATACAACCTTGTATTGCAGAGACTGTACCAGCAAAGGCAGCCAAAGTAAGAACACATTCTAGATGTACATGACAGCTGAAATGTCACCAGTAAAACTTGTTTGCATAGATGTTACCTAAATATCTGCAGATGCAAGGCCTATTTCACAGATGGATTAATGTGTCTGAGACCACATAAGTTCTCTGTATTTCTTCAAAATGTAACACATGAAATAGTAGAGACAAAAGAATGTCTTGTGAGACGGAAAATGCCTCATGCATCATATGGATTTCTGTCAGCTAAAAGTACTAATCTTTATATTTCATTTTCATTAGAAATATAACCAAAAGGAAATATAACAAAATGTGCTTAACATTTTAAACACATTTGATGCAATGTTTTTCCAATTGCAAGAGTGGCAAAAAAACAGAAAAAACCTCTAAAGGAATATATATTCTAGGAAAACACAAAAAGAATATATGTTTTCATTAAAATTTAAGAAGTTTGCAGGTAGCTGCAAGGTACCCTCAGCTTGCTTCTGGTAACTTTCCAGGCCTTGCTCTTGTACAGACATGTGTTTGGCTTTATGCATTGTGAGTAATTATATTAAAGTAAATAGATCTACACGGTGCTAAACGTGCAAATCTTTGCAATATTGGCGTAGTACCTAAATAAGGCTATCTGAAGTGTTTGTAGAACTTATCCATATTATTTTGTGGCATGCACTGTAGATGTGGCACATCTATCTAAATCAGTTGTTTATATTGGTACCTGTCATTGAGGTATGGGAATGCTGGTTCTTTTCCTCACTGGCATTTGGAGAGAAAAAAAACCAAAACAGTAGTTTTGCATTGGAGGGCGATAGCTTGATTATTTTTATGAGATCTAAATCTCAGCTGCTTATTTCTGCCTTGTATGACTTTAAAGTTAAATTAAAGGGAGCATCCTCTTTGTGATTAATTGGCTTGTGGGAGCATCTGTCTGAATAATAATACTGGGCAGAACTTAGACTTCTGTTTAGGTGCACTTTACTTTCACTTTACTTTCACTTCTCTTTTTGTTTTCCAGTGTTTAACGTGAAATTCTTTTCTTTTTAAAAATAAGAAGCTGTATTTTTGAATAAGATGAATGGAAAATTTACTTCCCTAATGGTCTTGTCACGTTTATGAATTAATATGGAGTTGTGCTATGGTATTGGGTAGTCACAGGTTATGGACCTGTACCACTACGTCCTGATGATATTCACATGCCCCTCAGGGTGGCTGCACCCCTTGTGGTCAATCTGCGTGAGGTCTGGTGCCCCTTTTTTCTCCTCCTGCTACGACTTTGATGATAAAAACACGTTTACAAGAGGGAGCTGGTGACTACCCATCCCACACTCAGATCAATCATAGGGGCTGCCCCAGTGCCCAAAGTTAAAAAATGGAAGTGAGGAAAGGACCAACTTAAAACCAATATCTTTACTTTATTTCATTTCAATTATTTCATGTTCACTAAAATCTTATGATCTTTGTCCTCTTCTTCTTCTAGATGTCGTCAAGGTCTGGTTCCAGTTGCCTGGGGTCAGTTACCCCCAGGAGTCTTCAGCAGCTTACTTTCCCTGCCCTGGATTCCTCCCAGATACTTTGAATCAAGACTGCACTGGGCTTAATTAATGGTACAGACTGCTTAACGAGGAGGGGAACTCCCTCTGGAGCAATCAGCTGGAAAGGGGTGTGGTTCTCACAGCTTGGGGGGTTTCTGCCCGCTCCCGACCCAGTCGTGGAGCCCCTCGGAGTGCATGCTTCCCTTCTCTTTGTGGGAAAACGCCCGACCCCAATCTGGTCTCCCTAGCCAGCAGCAAGACATCAAAGGAGGAAAAAAATGGAAACCCCCATCCCCACCGCGGTGGATGGTTTGGGTGGATCTGCTGCCTCTGGCACTCCTAAGGTCTTTCCCTGATCCGCCTTCCACCGCCTTGCCTCTTCCACCCTCCTCTTCACTTCCACAGTGAGAGTGCCACTGCCTCTTTGGGGTCCGACCAAAGGCTTACCCAATCTTCCCTGTCTTTACCCCACGTCTCTAGCTCCCAGGCTTCTCTCCTTTTCCACCATCCTTCTCTCTCTCTCCCAGGTTCTGTCCCCAGCCTCCTCACTATGGATTGCCCTCACTATGGATTGGCACCAATCCACTTCACCTGTTGAGGAGGTAAAGCCAGGGAGGTGCAGATGGGGAGCTCCTGTGGTAGCATGGACATCACGATGTGCTGCAGTCCATGCCGCTGGCTGGGGACGCACTGTGGGTGAGTGCCCTCCGGACTCTCACATATGGTGGTAATGATTGCCTTAGAAATAAATTATAAAATAAGACTATCAGTTTGTCACAGAAAATTATATGACAAACTAATGTCTGTGCAAGGAGAGCACCAGTAGCAGAAGTCACGAGTTCTAACAATGCACAGTGTGATGAGCCACAGGTCACATTAATTTAATTAAGATAGCCTTCTTTTACAAACAAAAGCTATTCAAAGTGCATTAAGTAGCATTTTACCAATAGCAGAAAATAATTTAAACCTATTTATTTATCCTATTTCTGCCAATTCAATCTACACCTTAAGATACACTTTTTCAGTTCAGCCTTGATAACTGGCTGAGAACCACAGCTGTTTTAAAATCAGTTCTATGTATGTTTCATGATTTCTCTTCCCTAAAGCCTGCATTACTAACAGAAGGCATAACATCTTCCAAATCTTCAGTAACAGCTCAGTAGTCCTTATTAAAATGTCCTTGTTGTTTCATAAACCCAGGGCTTCACGGGAGGTGTAACTTGTCAGATTTCAAACTTTTCAACAAAAAGTGGTTTATCTGTTGTTATGGCAGTTGCAGAGCACAGGCAAAAATAGCAGTGTAAAAATATAAAATTGTGGGATCCACAACATCAATGATAGCTGTGGTGAAAAGGCTGCCTTAATAATAATGCATGTTCATGTATACCTAGCAATGTACCTAGTAATCCTCACCACATGGGAGAGGAATATTTACAACCTATCCTTCAAGCTGAATGCTATAGAATCTACCCAGACTCTCTGTTTTTCCTACAAAATCTCACCAGCTTCAAGCAAGGTAAGATGTAAATCATAGAGCAAAACAGCATGGGCAAGGCTGGGCACTGTTCAAGTACTGGATTCTATGAACCACTTAGGGATTTCTTAATTCAATGAGCAGTTTTTCACTTATCAGGGATGAACACCTAGCAATGAGTCATAGGAACCTCCCTATGACCTCCTGGGATCTTCTGGGTTTACAGAAAATGAAAGTAAGAAAGAGAATTAAGAAGTGAAATTTGACAAAGACCATATGTGACCATAATATTTTTCAAGTGTTCCTTACAAAATGAAACATCCATATATCTGCAGCTGGTTTAATGCCCAACTGCCACTGTTATCCCTGCCGTAATGATGGGAGAAATGAATTTAAAATGACCCTCCAATTATTAGATTCTATACATAGAAAATAATAACAAATTGATAATTTTCTATGTATAGAATATAATTACTGAGAATGTTTTCTTAAGTAAATATGGTATTTGACTATGGGTAAAGATTAGGGCTATGCAAAATTTCTCCAGATATTCCATTTTGATGCTGTTTCAACTCATTTTGAACTTGAAACAGTGAAATCAAAATGAAACGAAAGGCTTTGAAACAGCCTCAAACTGAAACAAGGGCAGTCAAAAGGTTTCCAAAGTTTCAAAACATTTTGAGTTTCAAAGCTGGACTTGCTTGCAGGAAAACAGAAACTAAGGAGAGGGAGGAGGAAGAGGGAAGAAAGACTGCTCTGATATTGACTGTGTAGCTGGCTAGTGACTATGATTCTTCCCTGAGGTCCCTTCCAATCCCAGTGCTCTGGGGGAGGGATGGAAAAACAACATAAAAAGCAGCATTGTTTGAACTGAGCCGCTTTCTGCCTTGGGATCGGTTACACAACTGCGTCTTCCAGAAGCTCAGCAGCATCAGAAAACAAAGGCTATCATTCATTTTCTACTTGCTAACCTAGCAAGTGGGATTCATCAGTATGTTTTGCTTTATATACCCTTTTATTTTATTATTGATTTCCGTTCAAATTATTCCTCTCCAAAAATCCTCTTGTTTTTGTTAATCTATTTTGATTCTCTTCCCCTGAAAAGAAATCTGTGCTTCTCTGACACTATGCATTTGATTCACTGTGCAGGGAAGCACAGCATCTATTGCATATTATAA
The DNA here is from genome assembly GCA_030014935.1 of Caiman crocodilus. Classification (NCBI taxonomy): domain Eukaryota; kingdom Metazoa; phylum Chordata; order Crocodylia; family Alligatoridae; genus Caiman; species Caiman crocodilus. Next base: position 38,926,183 of record JAGPOW010003648.1, read on the forward strand.
TATAGAATTTATACAAGAACATATACTACATACATTTATATATTTTTATTTTATTTATTACATAAACACATAAATACATAATACATTACATAAATACACATACATATATAATTATCTAAATATATTACACAAATCAGATTACATTACAGAACAACACACAGATTTTCCAGCACACCAAGGCAAACACACTATGAAACACACCATGAAACAGCACGTGCTGGAAAGGCAGCTGGCAAGCCCTCAGGGAGGGGTGGAAGAGGGGGTAGAGGGAGAGCTGCATGTCCTCCTTCCTCCCGCCCCCAAACTGAGATACAGCCTCTTTCCTATAACAAGCAGGCATGAGGCTTCCAGTTCTGCAGGCAGCAAGGAAAGGGGAACAGTGCCAGTATCACTGCCTGTGCCTGAGTCTGCTTCCCCTACATGAGCACCAACCATAACCCCACCACCATGACAACAAGAAGCAGCAGCATGACAGTCTCCTCCACCCCCATTTCACTTCTCAGCCTGAGCCTTCCAGTGCCAGAGGAAGAGCTGGAGCTGGATCTTAGTGCAAAAGCATGGGAAATTCTGGGGAAAGAAGGAGCAGTCACCTGAGTTTGTGCTCCACATCCCTCAAGTTTTCCCTAGAGCCAGGTCTCGTTCACCAGAAGGCACTTTGGAAGAGGTTGAGGTAGAGGGTGCAGAGGCAAGTCGCTCAGCTAAGTCTACTCCTTCTGTTGCTATGCCTCTGCCTGCTTAGGAGGGGGGAAAGGTAGTATCTGCACATGCATCTGCACCTGAAAACCGAGTGAGTAGTGTGATCTGGGATTATTTTGAGCTGGCAGATGATCTCACATATGCTATCTGCCTGCATATCTCAGGGGAAGAACATATTCCTGCTGAGCTCCTGTACCAGGATGAACTTGGAGGTATGGGTGGGGCTGTGGGGAAGAAGGAGGCCCCAGGTCCGGGCATGACCATTAAGACTGCACCCTGCCAGGATCAAGAGGCTTGGTGGGATGGCTGACAGCATGGCAGCCCCAGGAAATGCCAGGACCAAATATCTCCCTGGTGAAAGGTGAGTAGGAAGTGTCATAACCTCCAGCCACCAGACGCACACACAGTCCTAGCTGGGAAAAGCCCAGACTCATTATGTCTTTGACAGGCCTGAGGCTTGCTGGTTGCAGTGGAGTTGTGAGGTTCCAGGTGAGCTCAGCGTAGCTTCCTGGGATACCAGCTTTCTGGTTGAAAAACCCTTTATCAGGCTGAGAAAGCACCTGCAGTTGGTGTGTGTGCTTTTCCTGGATGGAAGGAATAATAAAGAAGCCAGAGGCTGGCATGCAATGCAGGCAAGAAAGCCAGTAAGTGAAAATGGACTTGGAGGTATCAGGGAGTGAGAGACAGGCTGGTGTAGGGGGTGAAGGTGGATGTAGCAGTTAAAAGTGAAGAAGTACCTATGGAGTCAGATGTCCAGAAAGTTGTAGTGCATCAGAATTCCACTGTCAGTTTCTATACTGAGTCCATGAGTTTCTGTATCTAGGAGGTTGATGAAGTGCAGTTCGTAGGCTTGTCTGTGAAAAGTGGTTTGTAAGTTCCCTTTGACGATCAGGCCTGAGAGATTGGAGACAGGTGGTGTTCTGTTCTTGTCTTTGATAGATTTTTGCTGTGCGCTCATTCTGGTGCACAGTTGTAGCTTGGTGTCTCCTACGTATTTTCCATCAGGGCACTTGCCTGATGGAGATATGTATGGTATTGTAAAGATATCTCCATACTGGAGATATTGTTGGCAGGTTTTGCATGTCTTCTTATGGCATGGCTTGGATCTATTTGGTGTGTTTTGGGGTGTAGGAAGTTGGCTTCTGGTGATGAGTTTAGTGAGGTTCAGTGCTTGTTTGAATGTACAAACCACTTTTCACAGATGAGCCTATGAATTGCACTTCATCAGTCTCCTAGGTACAGAAAATCATGGACTCAATATAGACACTGACAGTGGAACTCTGACACAACACAACCTGCCGGGCATCTGACTCCCCACGTACCTCTTCACTTTTACCTGCTACATCCTCCTTCCTCCCCACCCCTCCAGCCCAGCTTGTCCCTTACCCCCTGATGCCTCCATTTCCATTTTCACTTACTGGCTTTCTTGCCTGCATTGTGTGACAGTCTCTGGCTTCTTTACTATTCCTTCCATCCAGGAAGAATGCACACACAAACAGCCTGACAAAAGCCTGCTAAGATATATTACTCCAACTATTAAGTTGGTCTACCAGAAGAAACCAGATTGACCCAAAGAGCCTTGTCTGCCAGGCTCCTTAGACGCCAGCACTTGTCCCCATAACCCTAGCACTTGTCCCTAGCCAGCTAACTGAAAGGAGTCAGGGCCCTGGGTACATCTAAGCCCCAGGACTGGGGCTGGCAGGGAGAGTTCTCTGACAGCTGCTGCAGAAGAAGCTCCTGCAGGAGAGGAAAGAAGGACTCTGTCACAGTTTAGCTGCCTGAGATGCTGCTAGTGCTACTGTGTTGCTTACTTACCTGTTGTCATTTAAAGTGGTAAATCAGGCTGAAGCTGTAGGGGAGGAGGAGACCTCATTGGAGCACACTACCATGTTGTGTGGAGGCCCCAGCGCCAGTGAGAACACACCTTAACACACTCACAAGGTCACATGTGATGAATTTTGCTTGTCAGAAGCTTGAGGTGCAGTTTCCCAGAAATCCCTGCACCTATCTCCTTGAAACTTGTCACACTTTGTGGATTCAGCAGGGGCTACTATCCCTGCTGTTTTCATTTGAATCAGGCAAGAAATGACAAAGTTACAGGCAGTTTTGTGATTCCCCATTATAGCCTATGTGCAAAACATCAAAACATGTCAAAATAGTGAAACAGTTTGGATGAAACGAAATGGAACTGTGCTTCCAAACAAAACAGCATTGTTATGAAATGGTGAACTAGAAGTCAAAACAAAACAGTGCTGTTTCGCACAGCCCACTAAATATGGTATTTGGCTTTTGAGCTAAATACAGCCTGTCATGCTTGCAGCAAAAGACAGCAAATGACAGCAAATGAGCGGAAGAAATATTTCACATTGACTTAAATAACTTCCGGAGAAAACACAACTCCATTACTTTTAGTTACGGAAACAAGTGTATGGTAATACTACAAATATAATTAATTGATTTCTATTGGTTATAGCTAGTGTGGCAGGGTACTGTGGGTGCTTGCCACTTCAAGAGCGGAGCCAAGCAGCCAGTATGTGCTTGTGGCAGCCATTTTAGATCTCTGGCCATCCATATAAACAGGGCAGTTCACTGCTGGCAGCCCAGGCAGAAATGTTGCCTACTGTAAGGCTCCATGCAATAATCTGGAGGTAAGGACAGGAGCTATAGGGAATGGCTTGGAGGTTCCTGGTCCTGGGAATGACATAAAACCACCCTGCTGAGAGTGGGTGACCTGGTGGGGCTCTCAGTGGTGCAGGAGCCCCCAGGAAATGCCAGGCCAGTTACCACCCTGGTGAAAGGTGGGTAGGGGTGCCTTAACCCTATCCCTTACCTTTGGATGGGTTGCATAACATTGTAGGTTGTGGGGCCAGGTATGGCTACAGCCACCTGAGCCCTGAAGGATGCAAGACCCTGAGGAGTAAGTGAGGGGGCCAGGCATGGCTGTAGCCACCTGAGCCCACTGGGGGGGAAAGCCCTGTGGTCCCAGTGAAGGAGCCCCAGTGAAAGGGGAGGAACTGAGGAGCCCCAGTGAGGGGGCGGCCCCATGTGAGGGGAGTAGGCCAAGGTATTTCCAGATGCCTGAGGCTGTAGTTTGGGCCAAAGGCCGAGTAAAGGGACTGAGCCCAAGAGATAGGGGCAAGTCCTGGCCCTGGTAAGTCCTCTACCGCTGGGAGGCTGAGTGTGGTTTGAAAGCAAGACCTACAGAGGAGCACAAGGACATGCTGCTCCGGGAAGGAGGGAGAATCCCTGTGAGACCTCGGAGCACCAGTCATGGTGTGGGATAAGAACGCCTCGGTGAGGGGTGGCCCTAGAAACGGGGCAAAGAGGAAGGACCCCAGTGGGGGGAGAAGAACCAGAGGGCTAAGTGCCCAGTATGTTTATATGGATAGAGTTGTCCCAGAAGGGGCCAGAGCAAGCTTACACCCAGTCAGGTAATTAGCTGGCCACTACCCCAGTGAGCGTCATGGGAAAGACCCAAAAGACGGTACATCTGCCACCCAAGGCGTGAACTATCTAAAGCCTATGGCCTAAGGGGCCCTCTCCAAGAGGGAGCAAGGCAGTATAAGTTGTCAACACATGAAAGAGACCCTGTGAGAGAGGGTGGAGTGTGAGAAGAGGGCAGTATGAAAGTGAGCGTGTCTGAGGTCTGACAACGAGGCCTAAGCTTGGTACAGCTGTAGGCTGGGAGCATTGTCATCTGGATGCCATCTGTGAGGCATGTGTTGCGATGTAGGGAAGGAACGGAGCCGCAGTTAGTGCGCCCTGGCATTGAGGCAAGAATAGGCAGCCTCCCGCCTTAATTAATATCTTAATTAACAACAAGGCATAGCAAATGAGACAGGTGGCGTGTCCCCAGACAAGTGGGGAAGCTAGCACTGTGACTAGTCTGGGAGTCCCACTTTGCCACAGTGCTGCATTGGCGGGGAACAGTAGCCCAACCAGCCAGGTGAACTGCACCATCCCTGGGAATGATTTTTAAGGGAGAAAGTGTGTGGTGGAGCACCTTTGGCATGCTCACCACTTAAGGGCTCTCACAGGCTCTGACAGGAGCCTGCTTTGGAGGAGCAGCAGGGTAAACCTCCCCCAGGAAAGTATCCATTGATTGTAGTGTTTTGGAGGGTATTTATGTGCACGTTTATGTAGACCAAGAGGTAAACCCAAGCTAAATAGCTTGTTGGGAATATGTCTGTGGGTCATTTGATGCCCCTACACTGCCTCCTCCTTCCTTACTTTTTCTGATATGAAAGATTTCAGAGTCTGGAGTCTTGTTCTCATGTGCAGATGAGAAAGCTAAAACACAACAACTAAAAGGGCCCAAGTCACTGTCTCCCTGTGTCTTGGTCGGGGTATGAAATGTAAGCCAGGATCTTTCATTCTAGTCCTGTGCGGGGAAGGACTTCTGTGATTTTTTTGTTGTGGAGGATGTTGGGAGAGGACTGCTTTAAAGTAGAAATGTTTGCACTCCACTTTTTGTTCATTTGCTTGTGCTCTACTTTCCTTCATTTTTATCTTCTTCCCTTGTTCTGATTGCCCCAGGAGCATTTTCTTCCAATTCTCCTTTCACTCAACAGTCTCACCCATTCTAAGGTATACCTGCCTATTTCAGAAATAGAGCAAGAGGAGAAACAGCTGGAAACTTCTGTCTGTTTTTGGTACATTTCATTCCTGAAACCAGACCTAACTGCCTGCTCTAAATTCTGGAAAACTAAGGCCCCTTGTAAAATAACTGGCACTCTGGATAGCAAGGCCCCAGTATTCTTAAAAAATTATTAGCCTCCCTTCAGCTACTTACCTAGGATTTTTAGAGCCTTTTCTTGGCTTTTATTTTCCTGCTTGTTCTCTTAGCTGTTCTTTAGCCTGAAAGGTAGATAAAAGCTCAATGATTATTCATTGTATCTATATATAGCTTCAACATAGCTCTATAGAACAAAAGACAGCCGAAGGATGGAGAAAACCTTTCATCTATTCCCTACAGTGACAGTAAAATCATACTTTTAAAGCAGAAACACATGTTGATAATGTGTTGAACACAAAAAAAAATATATATGTCAGTATTGTCATAGGTTAGTACTAGAACTTGTGCCTGCAATGTTGTAATCCTCAGGTGTTTTTAATCATGCAAAGAAGACTCAATCTAAGGGTTTAAAGAATCAGCCTATGAAAACTTAAGCTACTATATATGCAAAGTAAATTGGTTAAAGAACATTCAGAAACCAGGATGTAAAAACTGTAATTAAGTATATGTACCATAGCTGCTAAAATAATTTGGCTTCCATCTTAGTCATTTAGATTAGGGTCAGAAGTTACACATAAATTGGTTTAAGTGATCAGAAACTGGCTTAAACCTGTAACAGAGCAAAAGTTCAGTATACCAGTTTCAAAATGGCTGAAATCAGTTTGAGATGAACTTGGTTGAATGTAATTTCAGACTTAACTGATTGAGGCCAAACCAGTTTACTTCAGAACCAGAACTTCTGTCCCAGACCCCTTCCTGGTTTATGTTAAATCAGAGTCCTCCAGCATGCTCTGCAGCGCTGGGCTGGGCTGTCTGTTCCAGCTGTGCAGGGTTGGCTCCACCCCTCTGCTCCCCAGCTGGAGAACTATCACTGCTCCAGTTGGCTGAGATGGGGGTGAGGGTGTGAAACCTGCTCTGAAGTGCAGCTTGGTCTGCCTGGTAGGGGGGCAGCAGCCCTTGCCAGGCATCCCCAGCCATCCCTCACCCCCACTTGTTGCTCCAGCGGCAGGAGTGGAAGCCTCAGGTAGGACCCAAGCTGTGGCACCTGGGCTGAGTCCCTGGGAAGAGCAGCAAATGGTGTGGCAAATGGTGCCTGAGACTGATATGTGTCCGGGCACAGGGAGCAGGAGAGAGAGGGAGGACGTGACCTGACTGCAGGCACAGAGGAGAGCCAGGACTAATCATGGATCATGACTCACCATTGCCTCTTACTGTAGTGGTGTGGCCTGGGCTGTGGAGGCCCTGGGGGTTGAGAGTCAGCAGCTAATGCCTCCCTCCTCCAGCCCCACATAGGGGCCATGGTTTGCAGGCAGACTGCAGGTGGAACACGGCTTCCCACACCCCTCCCTCTCCCAGTGGCAGCAGCAGTGGAGGAGCAAACCATCGTGGTGGGCAGAGGTGAGGCATCTGTCACCTGCTGCTTGCTTGTGATGGTGCCAGGCACTTGGGGCAGGCTACCACTGGCCAGAGCCATGGGCAGTTGTGGGGAGAGGCAATGAACCACTGCAGCCTGATCCAGCCCAGCCCAGCCCCGTGGCCCAGAAGTGTGGGCAGTGGCTGGCCCTCAGCAGCCCACCTCAAGCACACAGCATTGCTGCATGCAGGGGGCAGGTGATAGGTGCCTCACTGTGGCCCCAGCATGGGGCTGGAGGTGGGAGGCAGTGATGATAGAGTAGCTGGTTTGTTCTGTATTTACATTCTACCATACCTGACAGTAACTTGCTTGCTTACCCATATTTTAAATTACAACTGTTTGCAGGTGGGAAGAGCATCTTTGATTCACTGAGGTAAAATGGACAGGTAAAGGGACCCCTGGGGTAATGTCCTGGGCAGACTCAGGTTGTCAAAACTGAAGAGGATGCTGGCACAGTTCCACTGCTGTTGGTACCCCAGCCAACTCATCTGAAGTTCACTCTGGTTTCTGTCTTTTCTGCAAATACACCTCTGCAGTGCAGATATACCCTGTGAGAACCACTCAGACCTCAGATGTTTTATACTCACAAACCGGCAAAGCATTGCCTAAATGTTGTCATCAGAGCCTTCTATATTTCAGCTTCAATAGAAAATACTTTTTTTGTAAAGGAATAACATTTCTCTGCAATTATTTTCAATCCATTCCCTAAAGCTTCTTGCTAATATGACAGCCAGGAAGTGAAAGGGATTAGGAAATGCTTCACTTATTTCCCTTGTCCAAGCAAAATGAAACATGGAATAGAAACACATTAATAGTGCATAGGAAGCAAGATTTTTAACATCCACATTTAATAATTTAAAGTGTCATTAGTGACACCGGGAAGCAAATGCATTTTATAAGCAAAGGGCTTAGTATTGCTCACATGAGCGTAATCCCAGTGAAGTTAGTGGAAAGACAAATGCGCTCAAACAAGCTTTATGTTGGTAGTATCCCTTTAAGGTTAGCATAAGAACTGTAACTTTTCCATTTCCTTACTCACACATTGAGATACAGTTTGCAAGCCCCACAGAAGCCAGGGAAGATATAGATCCACTTTGTTCCACCTTGTTTCACCTGAAAAAGTTCCAAACTGTCAGGTTTGGAAGGGGTGGTTAATAGGAGGTGGCAGGGAAAAGCAAAGTAGCTGAATGGAGTGTGTGTACAGGGGGGAGGAAAGAGGGGGAGTTGGGGTCAATGATTAAGTTCTTGAAGAAAGGATTGTTTGGGGCCAGGGTAAAACTAGAGTCTGTAGATTGTGAGAACTGATTTGAGAACAGGTAGACCTGATGCAGGACTATTGGTTACTTTGTGACCTGGGGTTATTACTCTGTTTGGCACCTGGTTGTGTTCTGAAAGAGACTGAAGTTGCTCCTGCTCTGAGGAAGACAGAAATTGCTTTCTGTGAACTTCTCTTGGCTTCCTCCCAAATGAAATGATTTGTCATGAGTCTTGGAGTAACAATTTCAGAGTGTTTTAACTTTTCTTGCAAGTTCCTAGTCTAGCAATTTAATTATTTTTGGGCAGAGACTGATTGCTGTATTGTCCCAGGAATTTACCAGTTTTGGTGGAAAGGTGAGGGAACTCTGTGACTGAAGATCCTGGAAGGATGTTAATTAACACACATCTTGTATACATCTACATTTCACAGGACAAATGACCAAAACAGGAATACTACTGTACAGCATGGCCAAGTTCATAGTATCATAGGAAAGTAGAGAGGGAAAGGACCTCACCAGATCATCTAATCTAATTCCTGCTCAAGGCAGGACCATGCTTGACTAAAGCATCCCAGCCAAGTGTCTGTCCAACCTACTCTTGAAAACTTTCCAGATGGAGGTTCCATAATTCCTTCTTTTAGTTAGCTTGTTCCAATGCTTGACTACATTCATAGTCAGAAGGTTCCTCCTACTCTCCAACCCTGCTGCATCTTGAGGCCATTTCTCCTAGTCCTAACCCCTTCAGCCACAGAGAAAAGCCCATCTCCATCCCCTCTATAATCACTCTTCAGGTATTTGAAGACTGTTATCAAATCCCTACTCAATCTTCTTTTCTCCAAGCCAAATAACCATAGTTCTTTCAGCCTTTCCTCACATTTATTTGCCTCCCAGGCCCCTAATTATTTTTGTTATTCTGTGATGGACACTTTCCAAACTGTTGACATCCTTCTTGAAGTGTGGGACCCAAAACTGGACGCAGTACTCCAAGTGAGGCCTCATCAGTGCTGAACAGAGCAAAAGAATCCCTTCTCTTGATTTGCAAGTGACACTTCTGGTTACACAATCCAGGATGATGTTGGATTTTTTTTATATGAGTGTACACTGTTGGCTCTTACTCAGCTTGTGATCTACTGTAACCCCCATCTGCTGCTCTACAATAGTGCATATTAGCAAATTGTTCCCAAGGCTGTATTTTTGCATTCAATTATTCCATTGTCCTTGCTGGATCTCATCTGATTGACCGTGGACCATTTCTCCAGTCTATCCAGGTCATTCTGGATTCTAGCCCTCTCCAGAACGTGTGCAGCTTCACCCAGCTTGTTGTTGTCCACAAATTTGCTAAGCATGCAGTCAATCCCATTGTCCAAATCATCACAGTAAAGATATTATACAATACTAGACCCAGGACAGACCCCTGGGGAATCCCACTTGACACTTCCTCCTAACTAGACATTGAGCCATTGATATCAACTTATTGAATATGATGATCTAACCAGTTATGTATGCACATTTTAGTACTTTCATTTAGTCTGTATTTCCTTAGCTTGTTAATGAGAAAGTTATGCAAGACAGTGTCAAAAGCTTTGCTAAAATTGAGGGATATCACATTCCCTGCTCTCTCCCTATCCACAAAACCTGTCACCCTATCACAAAAGGAAATCAGGTTGGACAGGCATGACTTGCTCTTGATGAATCCATGTTGGTTTTTTCTGATCAACTTGCTCTGCTGTAGGTACTTCACAATGGATTCCTTGAGGACTTGCTCAATGATCTTTCCAGGGATAGAGGTAAAGCTGACTAATACCCCGATCCTCCTCCTTCCCTGTCTTAAAGATGGTCACACTATTTGCCCTTTTCCAAACATCTGAGACCTCATTCAACTTCCACAATTTAATATCCTCCTGACTTTTACCTTCCAATGTTTAGCTTGTCTTAACACAGAGTTTCAATTTTACTCTTTTCATTACAAAAGTTGTTTCAAGTGCCAGGCTATAGAAGCACATCGTCTCCTGTCTGTCTGTTCTGTTTAACCATTATGACCTGTCTTTAAACTGGAATGCTTACTTCACAGAACTCATGCCTAAATTTGTAAGTCACCTAGAATGTGATGCCAAATAGTGTTGGTAAGGACCATGTATTAGTACAAATACATGTAATCAACAACAAATTATTTGTGTTAAAGAAAACAAAAGATTTAATAATACATAGTTTGCTTTTTTAATAGAACTTTTCAGATAAGGCTGTTAAAGTACTATAGAAAAAATGTGTCATGATATGCATATGTTACAAAGGGGACAATGAAGGTTTAGTCTAAGGGTCACAGTGAGTCAGACAGGATGGGAATCATAAGTCGCTAAAACATACTGTGTTACAGGAAATCTCAATAAAAAGCAATATTCAAGATGTGTAAGACACTAATTAAAATATGAAAGGCCAGACTTTCACAGGAAAAATGTGTTCTGGTGTGGTGCCTGCCAGCTGAATATAGTCTGGGACCTGCTGCCCTAGAAATGTGCCATAGTATTATAGTGGGAGAAATACTATTGGGAACAGTGGGCAGGCTCCTTGAATCACATCCTACTTTGTGTAGGATCTGCTGTTTCATAAACCTCTGTCTCAAGGCCAAAGATTTTCCTCTTTTACATCTAAAGTACATAGAAAGGTAGTTAACTATGCTATTCTGAAGTCAAGGAAAAGGCAGAGTAGATTTGTCCTTCATAGACTAAATCAAAGAGGCTTAAGCTTTCTTAAACTGTTGATTACATCATGAGATGCTATGAGGGGACTGCAGGAAGCAGAGTTTACAAATAAAACCTGGTAATAGAAAGGGTGTGTAAGGGGAAGGAAAAAGGAGAGGGCACTGCTGGGGGAGGCAAGGTGAATACAGTTTATAAGGTTTTCAACATAGGTCTGTTCAAGATTCTGATTTAAAAATAGCATTATATAGCAACAGCAGAACATATTGTGTTAAATGGATTAAGATAGAAAAAAGCAGTTGTTTGTGTTCATCAAATCCTCATCAAATACATTTTTTCCTAGTGGGATTCTACAAGGGTTTGTACTTGTCCTGAAGTCATTCAACAATTTTATCAATGGTATAGTGAATTAAGAAATAATCACTGCTGTTCAAATTTATGCATGGTGAAAATTGTCGAAGTGCAAATAATGATGTACATGGGATAGGCATATTGAACAATCTGGGTTGGTTGACATACTTGGGCCATTCAAGAAATGCTTGTTATACCACTGTATGCAAAGATATTCGTCCTAAGAATGCATGGAATATGAATAAATCAGGGACTGTTTTTTGGAAAGCAATGTCTGAAAGTGATTTAGTGGTTTAAGCAGACAAGTAACTCAATGTGAGCTCCCACTGTGTGGCTGTTACCAACAAGGCTAATGCAACCCTAGAATGCATGAACAGGTAGTAGTGGAAAAAAAAGCAGGGAGGTGACTTTTTATTCCAGTATACAGAATTGGTGAGACATATACAGGCACATCAAATAGAGTATTGATGTCAATATATTCAATAATATATCCTGTTCTTATACTAGCATTTTAAAGAAGATGGTAAAATATTAGAGAGAACCAAAAAGTGTCACAAAATTATTTGAAGCCTGGAAAAACATTGCACAGTGAAAGACTCAAAGAAATCAGTATGTTTATTTTATCCAAAACTAATTGAAAATGACTTAATTAATGTTAACTACCTTCACATGGAGAAAATACTAATTTATAAAAGTGCTATTTAATTTAATAGAGAAAGGTACAATAGGCAACAATGTCTGGAAGCTGAATTTAGATAAATTCCCATTAGAAATTTGGCATAATTTTCTAATGGAGTGGTTGATGAACCACTGGAATAAACTATTAAGGGAATTAGTGGATTCTCTATTTCTTGATGTCTTGAAATGGAAAGTGGATGCCTTTTTGGAATTATCCTATAGCACAGATGTTGGATTCATTACAATGGCAAGGAGGCAAAAGTAATACTTTGATATAAAACATATCAAGACTTTCTGATCGAAGAGTTCATCCTGGGCTTAAAGCCTATGAATTCATGTTGTTTTGCTTGCAAATAACATTAGACTATTCATTTGGGTTAAAGGTGAAGGCAATATCTAATTTGTTTTGGATGTATTAGTTGTTTTTCTTTATTCACAGCTTTGACACCAGATAAAACAGTGATCTCTCCTCCAATACAGAAATGGAAAGGAATTATGTTGGTTACTTAGAAATAAAATGAGGAGCACCAGTATTTCTAGCTGTGATCAGTTAGCATTCTATACTCTGTGTAACTTTAAAAGGAAGAATTTCTAATTATCAAACCCACAAGTATATGGAAAAGAAACCCCCTTTCAAGACATATTAATGCTCTAGTGAAGAGTTACAAGTTTGTTTGTCTCTTCAGCATTTAAAGTGATTCCTGATTCCAGAACAAAGAGCCCAGATTCAGTGAATTTACATCTCTTAGTTCATGTCTTGGTGGTTTCTAAATTTCACTTGTATGGATTAAAGGTATCTGAAAAGTCCATTTTATACTTGTTCAGCCCTCTGAAAATGCTAAGCACAGTAAATGCTAAGTATTGTTAATGGATGAGAAGTTATAATATTTCAGGTTAAATTAATTAATTCTGTAACTGTGGTAAGTGAGCAAACAATTTTTAAAAAAGCTAATTCCTCACAATGAGTATTGTTTGTTCATAAGTTATAATTGATTTTTCAATTATTGTGCTTACTAATATGGCATATTACTATTGTAGCAGGTTGTCTCTCCTTTAACTTGACCCAGAAGCCAGCTTCCTCATAAAGGCCAGTTAGCTCTTAGTTCTAGTTTCCAGTCCATTTATTTTATATGTGGAAAGATTGTCCCCACAGCAAACAAAGTAAGCCACAAAATAAGCAAACATGCAAATAAACTAAAGTAAAACAGCTGAGATGCAATCCAGGTTCTGTGCTCTTTCTTTCAGTATATCATCCAGCACTGCCTCTCTCCTAGCTACCATCCCTGGGCACTTTTAACTTCCCTTGGGGATAGCCAGTCATCCATGCCAGCTGGCCTAGGGATCCTTGATAGGTAGACTATTCCCTCTAACCCTCTGCAGCTGGGCTTCAGCCCCTGAGCCATGTACCTTGTTACACTGTATTTATTCAAATCTAAGATGAAGGGGTTTTTTTCCCCCAGTCAGCATGGGGAAAAAAGCTTCTCATCTTATATTCACATAAGAAGCAGTGGGGGGTGGTGCAGGCAGGTGCTAAGGCTCTGACTCTGGTCCTCAGCTCAGGTCAGGACCAGAGCTATGCCCACGGCATCCTCTTCCCCCACCCTTCATTTCCCTTTGCAGCTTCTGCCTCCCCTTCCCTTCCCTTGATTCTCAGGTGCAGCTCAGCTGCAGCTGGGGCTGGGGCTGGGGCTGGGGCCAAGGCCTCTCTCAAGCACAGAGCACAGAACTCCTTCCCCTGCACTGCTGCATGACCAGGCAAGAGCTGAGCTATGCTGTGATCCTGGCAAAGCAGCCTGAGCAGTGTCTGATGGTAAGAGTCATGAAGAGGCAGAGTTGGGGGAAAGAGCCAAAAACTGGGATGAATTTGAGGGAAGGGGAAGAGGCTGTGGGGAGCTGGGGGTGGGGATGCAAGTGGCACCTGCAGGAAAGGGGGCAAGAAGGCTGCAGTGGGATAAAGTGGGTGGGATCGAGAGCAAGGGGGGCACTTGACACCCCCACTCACACCTTCCCTAGCCATTGTTTTCCCTGTTATAGCAGTACAGGAGAGGGATTCAGGACAGCCCTCCAATACTTAGATTCTACACTTGGAAAATTATAACAAATTTGTACATTTTCTATGTGTAGCATCTAATTATTTGGGGGTCATTGTATTCAGGGTCATCTTATATTCAAGTAAAATGGTACTAAGATAGAATTGGTCTGTGTAGAAAAGAGAAGGTTGAGGGGGACAGAAAACCAATCTTCAGATATATAAAGGTTGCCACAAAGAGGGAGTCAGTACATTGCTCTCCAGGCGCACAAGGAATAGGACAAAAAATAATGGACTTAAATTGCCCCTTGGGAGATGAGATAATATGCTGTCTTATTGTAAGGGGAGTTAAATGCTAAAATAGATTACCTATGGAGTTTGTGGACTCTCCATCCCTGGAAGCTGTTAAGAACAGGCTACACAAACATCTGTTAGCTATGGTTTAGCTAGAATTGATCTTCCCTCAGTGCAGGGGATAGACAAGATGAACACTTGAAGTTTGTTCCAGCCCTATTATCTCTACTTCTGTGATTCAGGTAAATGTATAGTAGCATGTTATAAAATAAAGCCCTAGTAATACAGGCAGACAAGGTTCCTTGGGTGAATTTAATATCTTTTATTAGACCAAATTTAGGTTGGTCTAATAAAAGATATCAAATTCACCAAGGAGCCTTGTCTGCCTATGTCCTTAGACCAACACAGCTACAACCTAAACCCCTAGTAATATAGGAGTTTTTAAAGATCTAATTGCAGTGCATTGTACTGAAATAGACAGAGACTATTGTTTTGCCACATATTGAAGACTAATGAATAAGGGATTCATAAGCATTTACTGTAATTGACTCAAAGATGGGATGTTATTTCTAATTTTGATGTATCATTTAGTAACTTAATAAGGACACGTAATGAAAGATGGGCAGAGCCAGGACTAGAGTCCAGTTGTCCCAACTAGCTACTGGAACATAAGAAAATCATAAAACTCACAAAACTCAGTCAAGAACTAAAGCCAGATCCAGTAAAGTGGAATCAAGCGCCCTACCTGGGGTGTGTGGCTCCCTATCCGGTGCATGGGGAAAAGTAGATGTCTCAAAATGGGATCCAAAATAGTGCAGATAACGTCCCCCTAAGGGAGCTGCCTAAGGTCAGCGCACTTAGCCTGCAGTTGTATAGAGCCAGCCAACAGGTATATGCTAAGCATAGGACAAACCTTAAATCTTACTCTTCAGGAGTCTTCTTCAGCTCTACACAAGGTTGTTTCTATCCACTCGAGATCCATAACTCTAGGCCATCACCTGAAGTAGGTACCTATGCCCTCTCTTTCAAAGTACTGAAAAGGGTTCCTTCTTTTACAATGCAGGTGCTGGATTAGAACAATGGCTGCTTATGTCACAGCTAAGTGATCAGAGGACTCTGCCAAGGAAGTTTAATTCTTTCCTCCAGCTTCTTCCCTGAAACAAGGGAGAAGAGATTGATGTCGTATATCTTGACTTTAAAAAAGCCTTCGATCTGGTATCCCATGATTACCTCTTGGCAAAACTGAATAACTGCGGCTTTGACCTCACCACGACCCACTGGCTGAGGAATTGGCTCCGCAGCAGGACCCAGAGGGTGGTGGTTGATGGAAGCCAATCATCTTGGTGCGCAGTCACCAGTGGGGTCCCTCAAGGCTCTGTCCTAGGGCCTATACTTTTTAACATCTTCATCAATGATGTGGACATTGGTGTCAGAAGCGGACTGTCCAAGTTTGCCAACGACACCAAACTCTGGGGTAAAGCATCCACACCTGATGACAAGAGAGTGATCCAGGCAGATCTTGACAGACTCAGGAAATGGGCGGACAAGAGCCTGATGGTGTTCAACACCGAAAAATGCAAGGTGCTCCACCTTAGGAGGAAGAACCTGCAGCATGCTTATAGGCTTAGCAGTGCTACGCTGGTTAGCACTACAGATGAAAGGGACTTAGTGCTACGCTGGTTAGCACTACAGATGAAAGGGACTTGGGGGTCATGATTGACCACAAGATGAACATGAGCCTTCAATGTGATGCTGTGGCTAGTAAATGCAAGCAAAACGCTGTCTTGCATCCATAGATAAATAAACTCTATAAAGTTTATTTAAAAACTTTGGTCCCCCTTCTGGTCCCCCCTAGTGGCCTATAAACTTACTAGGGGGGACCAGAAGGGTTTGGGGGAGACCTTGTTTCCCCCAGCGCCCCCTGGGACAACAAGAAATAACAGCCACAAGTTGTTGGAAAGTAGGTTCAGATTAGACATCCATAGGAACTACTTCACAGTTAGGGTGGCTAGGATCTGGAACCAATTTCCAAGGGAAGCGGTGCTGGCTCCTACTCTGGGGGTCTTCAAGAAACAGCTCGATGCCTATATGGCTGGAGTCACTTGAGCCCAGTTTCTCTCCTGCCCAGGCAGGGGGTTGGACTTGAAGATCTACAAGGTCCCTTCCAACCCTACTTCTATGATTCTATGATAGATGCTTCTTAAGCAAATCCTAGGATGTCATTCTCTTGTACTCGGGCCTTGGTGGGGCTGCAACTGGAGTACTGTGTCCAGTTTTGGGCTCCACAATTCGAAAAGGATGTGGAGAAGCTTGAGAGAGTCCAGAGGAGAGCCACGCGCATGATCAGAGGCCAGGAAAATAGACCTTATGATGAGAGGCTGAGAGCCATAGGACTCTTCAGTCTAGAAAAGTGCAGGCTCGGGGTGATCTGGTGGCCACCTATAAGTTTTTATCAGGGGTGCTCATCAGGATCTGGGGGAACATCTGTTCATCAAAGCGGCCCCAGGGACGAGTGGGTTGAACACTCACATTGCCCCGACCAATTCAGACTGGACATAAGGAAGAACTTCTTTACTGTCTGAGCCCCCAAGGTTTGGAACAGACTGCCACGGAGGCTGTTCAAACACCCACTTTGAACACCTTCAAGACACATTTGGTTGCTTATATTGCTGGGATCCTATGATCCCTGCTGAATTCCTGCCCATGGGGAGGGGGGCTGAATTTGATGATCCTCTGGGGTCCCTTGCAGCCCATATGAATTTCATAGACTAGAAGAATCCTACAAGCACAAGACTAGAGGCTGGAACAGGGTGGCTCACCAAATTTCCTGTTGATACATTGATGCTGTCCAGTAAGTAATTTGATTTCCATTAGAGGAGAGAGAAATTCCTCAGGAACTTAGATTTACACATCTGTTCATGCGTAGAACTGCCCCACTTCTGACAAGTCTGAGCAGGTTGATGCTAAACCCAACTGTGACCCAGAAATTAGGCACCTTTCTGCCTGAATCTCCTGAGGGTTTCTTTTAACACACTGGGAGGGGTGTGCCTACCTTTGTATAATGTCCAAATGATCAGACTATTCCCCCTAACCCTAATACCTAGCTCCTTATATAGTGTCTGTCATAAAGTAGATTTCAAATGAGGATTTCAACAGATAGAATTGCCTCTGAGTGTTAGGCCTTATATGATTTGTGCAATAATAGGTGCAGAATTAAAGATATTTTGTAAAAGGTTTATGGCTTAGCATGCATTGGCTGGGGTTCTGTTTCCAGCATTAACAAGCAGCAGTCAAGATACCATGGATAAAGGAGATAAAGAGATAAAGTAGCATGCAGTCAGCAAAAAGTATGTGGAACTTCTGACAAGGTAAAGGGAGCTAAGCTGGAAGACAAGAGCCTGGAGAAGAGAGGTTGATGGAATCCTGAAAATGAGCAGTTCAGTATGGGATTCTCTTTTCTGAAAAATGAGTTGAATAGAATAGAAGAGTAGAAAGGCATTTGATTCCTAATGGATACTTGGATTTTTATCTTAAAGACCCCTGGAAGTTTTGAGATAGGTTTGAAAATATGAAAAGAAATATTCTATTGGAAACACGGAAGTCAGAGAAATACTTTAGAAATTGGAAGACATGGGCACAAGATACAGAGATTTTGCCCTTTGACTTTCATTGGTACCCAGAAGAGCTTTATTGCTAAACCCAAAGCTTTCTCTTCAAACCATATTCTTCATATTTCTTTTCATGGAAGAGTATAAATCCTATCAGTTACTCACAGCTGGTGAGCTATTTCATTTTATACTGTTCTTTCCTGCTTGGCATCGCAGACTAAGAAATTTGTAAAAGTTTAACACCATGAAAGGTTTGAAATGACCCAGACAGCCCAGGTAATCATAGATAAAAATAAATGGGGGACAGATAATTGCCAAGGTTCGTAAGGAAAATATTCAATGTGCAATTAGTGCTGGACTGATGCAAAGAGTCCAAAGTATATCATCTCAGCAACGTCCAGGTTCTGGCTATGATTTCCACTAATGGAAAGTGCTGAAGTGAAACTCCTTGCTACTTTAAAGCTACTGGGCCAGAATTCCATGTTACTTTAAAACCATTGGACCTTCCCCCTATACTCCTCTACTGATACAAAATCCCTTGGGACTTATTCCATTGGGGTAAGGTGCAGTATTGATTAAGAAGCTGTAACTCACTCTATGGTCAGGCAAGTGCAAAATCATAGAGGCATAAATAGCACCCTGGTGGTCCCCTCCTTTGCTGCATCTAGCAAAGGACACGTGGAAGTCTGTGCTTGAATTAGTCTCTTAAATGCGCCACTTGTTGCGAAGATGTTGGCAGAGACCCTACATGTAATCCAAGATCATAGCCAACAATTTGAAGTTTAGACATACAAAGTGTGTCTTTCTTCCTTCCCACATAGTAGTATAAAGAGCAAATCCCCAGCATCAAGCAGTGCAAAGATGGCTGCATGAGAGTCTTTGGAGGTAAACATATGCCACACATAGCCAAGATGAAGTCAGCTGAAATTCCTGATCTATAGTGAGAGACTGAACGGACAACTCGGTCCTATTTCCATTTGCTTGGCAGTTTCATCAGAGGTCAAGAAAAATGTATTAATAAAAATGAGTGGTGTGTGCAATGGTGGTGAATACATTTGATCCTGCTAGTAATTTGAATTTAGGCCACTAAACTGCTTCCAAGTGCCAGTGACTGTTTGTCTGGATCACTGCCAATCAGAACTGAATCAGTGGCCTGGATTCAAATGTGTATTGAGAAACTTTTAGGTACGGTTGGATTTACATGTGAAAAATAATGATGAAGATGACAACGGAGTACTGACCTTCAGAAACAGTTTTAGATTGAAATAATTAAGCTTATGAAATACTCAGTCATCACTGATCAGTACTTATTATACCTCAACAAGAACAAGGCATTCCCTTGAAATCAGCAGGAATATTTCCTTTCATGTTTGTGAATAGTCTCATACCCAGCTGAATTCAGTTATAGCCAACCTGAGTGCCATGCAATATTATACAAATATTCCAAAGAATAAAGCCATCAGAAAACCACCCCTTCCCCCTAAGCAAAGAGAGGTTCTTGCCCATCTCAGCCACATCTATGTTATCTAATGGAGCATATGGGACTGGAGAGTGACATGCCACAAGGACTAATGAGGTAAGGGAACCTCTCTCTGCTCACTGGGGTTAGAAGGAAGTTTGAGAGAGTCAATCACCACTGGCCAGTGGGAAGAAAAGGGTTCCTAATATGCTGAAAAGAAAATAACAGAAGGAATCTCACTTACTAGCAAGGTCTTTCTTTTCAAGACCATGGTTGTGCCTTTCTTTTTCTGGAGGGGGGAAACTGGGAAAGAAATTTTCTTTCACCAAGCTGTCACTGGTACTGATTTTTGTGACCTAGGGTGGCTCACTGATCAGGAGACCCCCTATGATGTAACAGGGATTTATGACATCAGGGTTTGCTGGTAGGTTTGCCAGCATGACATGCTTGTTGGGCCTAAGTTATCCTTCCTCTCTGAAGTTACACGTGAGATGCAGGGTCATGTCCATTCCTCTCAGCCCTCAGACAGAAGCTGAAGGTTTAAAGACCAGGACAAGATTAAGAACAGCCTGCCAGAAGGACAATTCTCCAAGCCGTCCTTCCTACCTCGGTTCCCTCTTTTAATCAAGGATGTCTGATTGGAAGGATTCAGATAAACGGAACTGCTCTACCTTTTCTGATGTGGCAAATTTCAAGAATGCTTTACGGCAGTTTCAGAAAGTAGTTGAAAAAACAGTAGCTCAGAAGAAGGAGGAAAGATTAGGCCTGTACAGTAAAGATGAGAGTAAGATGCATGCTTTCTGACTGATGGGATATGAAATTTTGGAGTGGAAGGATCATTGAGGTAGAGAGAAGGGTCTAAAGCTTAGGCCTCAACTTTCCCACTCTTGAGGGGAAGTATGCAGTTTGCGCTAAGAAAATACATTTTCCCAATTCACTTTGGATTAATAGCATTCTCACTGTGCCCAGATTCTGCCACAGTATCATTTGTCTACAGAAATACTAACTTTACATTATTCTGTAATAATCCCATAATACCCCATAAACGCTATTGTTATTTACTTTCTAACGATTTATTCTACCGTGAACCTATTAATTATCCAAGTTAATCTCTATTCTTGTAAATGATGTAGATGAAGTGGTGTTGTTGTCACTGAATGTCAGTGTCAGAATAATAAGCTTTACCACAAGACCCCTTTTGGCATCAGAACAACCAAGGTTGGCACAGTTGCCCCTTAATGCTTTTGGGTATAAGACAGAATTAGTGGATGGAAAGCTTCTAACCTGTGTTCCCTTCTCAGCCTATAGGGTTTCTGAATGTACTGTTTGCCAAACCATGAGATTTTTGAAAACTAAAAGAAAAGCTTTTTTTGCCAGGAATACCCTAATACTTCAAATCACTAGTGTGAAAATTTAAACGTTAATAATACTGAAAGTAAAATAAGGCAAGAGACAAATATGTAAAGCAAGGTTTTGACAGTTTTCAATTTTGCACCTGTTTATTGTTGTTCCTCCATGCAGATGAAATAGATTATGATAAATTCTGTGCAACAGTACAGACTCTTTTTGGTCCGGAAGTGAAGGATCAAGATGTTAAGGCTTTTTTTAGGAAGATTAGTAACAATCCTGATGGAAAAATAGAATGGTGTGAGGTAAGTGATTTATTATAATTATTGTTATTATTTGTGTTAGAAACTTTTCATAAATATAAAAAATGAAATAAGGAAATGCCACATTAAATGACTAGTAGGGTTGGACTTTTGTAGCAGCTATGATGGTCCAGGAAATGTACAAGAGGCAAGGGTTTTTAGTGATATCTTTTAATGGACAAGATATATCACTGGGAAAGCTTGTCTGACAGCTCTCTCAGCTATGTAGTTGGTTCAGTAAAAGCTATCATTACAAATCCTTGCCTCTCATGTATGAAATGACTGGAAATATGCATTGCTGATGCATTGTGCAATGAAGTGTGACATTTTCACATCATTCATTGTTTCTTTTATAAATTTTTCATCTGTGAAAGGCCAAAACACTTGAAAAAAAATTCTGCCTTTAGGCTAGAGATAAAATTAGCTAAAAACTTTATTTTGTTTGGTCTAAATCCATGGGTCTTAACCAGGGTTTGAATTATACTTTGACACTTGGGGGGGATCTGCAAAAAAAAAAAAAAAACTGGTTCACTGGAAGGAGCAATCCAATCAGAGCACTCCCAGGTTATGATTTTCCAGTCTTACATCTCTTATGGCTCTCATATCTTATGGGGGGGAGCCTCAGTCCCACCCCTCAAACTCCCCTGTAATTTACACCCTGGTTTTAACCATTTTTAGGCTTACAGCATCTCCATAATTTTTCTAAACTTAGTGGTACCCTATTTTCTAGGAGCAGCATGTGGGGCCAAGTTAAGAAGTGGCTGCAACTGAAGGGGGAACTCCTGTTGCATTAGGACTAAATCCTCCTTTCAAGGGTGCTGCAGCACTGCTTCTGCTGCCTCTGGTAAAACTACATGGGCACCTCCTGTTTCTAGGAAGCATGTGTGGAGCTTGACCAGGAAGTGGCTGTATCTGCACCCCTTCCTGATGAACCTAATGCAAGTAGGAGCACCCTGTCCTACCACAAGCATTTCCCAATCTAGTGCTGTAGTTCCTGGAAACAGAGGCACACAGGACAGTTTCACTTGGCACCTTCAGAGGGTGCTGTGGCACCCTGGTGAAAAACCACTGGTCTAGACAAAAAAATGTGGACTGGCTTATAGCACCTTGCTTGTAATGCTGTGAACTTTTGTCCACGTGGTTACCAGAAACCAGTCACTACAAATAGAGTTTTAACATGTTGAAAAAGGAAGGGGAAACTTTTTTTTATAGTTTGATATTGAAAAAGTGCCAAATGTCCACCCAACAGACCTATGAAAATGCTTTGCCTTTGCTATTGTTTAATGATTTATATAACCAAAGCTACCATGTACCTAGATGCAAAAATTAACCTGTGAGGCATGCATATGCCATCAGGAAATCTGGAATGAATAGAAGTTTTATTGTTGTTGGAAAAGCCACTTTGGACCAATTTGTAAAAATTAGACAATGAAATTCCACAGAGGCATTTGACTGAGCTTTCAGGTGCCCAGATGCTTTTGTTTGTTTGTTTTAAGAATTAGTAAATGTGGAAGGCCACAGGAGCTTCTCTCCTGCTTTCAGCTGGGAGTTTTCTCAGGGGAGAATTCCACAGTGGCTATCTGCAGCTGGTTTGAAGCCACTGTAAGGCTTACATGGTGCAAGGCAGGTTTTGCAGACCAAAGAATCCACCCATCTGTTTCCACGATGTCTGCATGAGGGGCAGAATTTGGCATATGCTGTGCAAGTTACAAATCTATCCTACCATTTTGAGCAAGTAGGGTCTGCTCCTCAGTTCAAACACATAAAATGTTGCTTGTTCCACTGTTTCAAATTCCTAGAGGTATCTGTCCTCATAAAGACCTGCCATTGTGTTCCTAATGTTAACTGAGGGCCTTGCTGCTCTTCAATTTTAGACAGCTCCTGGAGCTCTTAGCCGCCCACCCCAATGGCCTAGATTTGGCCCTGTGCCCCCCTCCATCCTTCCCAGCACCCCAGATCCATGTTCACCACCACCCCTGATTACTTGTGTCTGCCTGCACTGTCTGTCCCTGGGGAGCAGGCAGGGAAGTGTTTACCTGCCTGCCCCACTGTTGCCACCACTACCGCTGCTGCTTTCTGGGCTGGGTTCAGCCTACACAAGAACAGCAGCCTCACAGTGGTGGCAATGGGGGCTAGGCAGGAAGTTTATCCCTTCCTTGCCTACTCCCCCTGCAAGACAGACAGTGCAGTCAGTCACAAGTAGGGGAAGAAGTGGGGGGAGCTCTAGAGGGGGTCAGGGGAACTCTGGGGGCCAGAGTGGGGCCCTGAGGGGACACAAGGCAACCCCAAAGGATGGGGGGTGAGACCTGGCGAGGCGGTGGGTGGGGGACCAGAGGAGCTGCAGGGGGCAGGAGGGAAGCTCAGAATGGGAGTGGGGAGGCTTCGTACCTTTCAATCCTCCAGGCCCCTGCTGCCTTGAATGTGTGACTGCTCTAAACTCGAGCTAGCCGTAACACCCATGAACACTTGAGCGGCTCACAGTGTAACATATAACAAGGCTCTGAGAATGACCAAATGAGCTTTTACAGTAGTAGTTAGGGCTTATCTATTTGCTTTGTGTATATAGCAAATAAACAAGTCAACTTTCACAAACTAAACACTGTGGCCCATTTAAATCAATGCTGCTCTATAGGTTTACATCACCTATGGAACTAGACTCCTGTCCCTTGGTCTTTTATTGCCATAAGTCTATTCTATGGGGATCCACACATCTATATTATACAAACTGACCCAAATCACAGTTCTCTTGTTCTCCTGTATGGAAAAGATTACAGAGCAAGTATGCTATTTTTCCAGAGCTGTTATCAAGCAGAACTGAATGTACATTAAAGTACAGCAAACTCTGCAGGGATGAATGTAAGGTTGGAAGGCATGAGCACTGGATTTCTTCAGACTTTCATGGACATGCCTTGTAGCATTGGGCAATTTGGCAAGTTATATGGTTTCTGTGCTGTAGATCTGTTATCTGTGAAGTGGGGATAGTTCCTTCTCAAGGGTGATTATGTTTTATAACAGGGCAAATTTGGCTTTATACTTTGTAAATGGAGAGTACTATGTACTATAGAAATGATTCATTACAGCAATTACATTGTAATACTTGTTACATAGAGAGGTTCACAGAGGAACTTAAGAATGCTCAGTACTGCCATTCCTGTCCCAGCTCTTGACCCAAGCCAAAATTTGGGACCTAAATTCCCTTTACTATACTTTAACTGGAGAGAGCTAAAATTGGGCATCTAACATCCGGCAGCCTGACTGGGGCAACACATAGAAGAGAAGATTGTATCTGAAATCCTACCTCCCTTGTGGAACCAAGATGCAGTTAGGTACCTCCCCATAATCCTAGATTAGTTGTCTAGGTGAGATTGGGATTCACAACCTAAAACCCCCAGTCTGGACTTTAGCATCTGGGTTGTGCCCCTGTGTACAGGTATGGATTCACAATGCAGCAAGAAGGAACATGACTACATTTATTACCTAGTCCCCATATAAAACATTTTCTATACCTATGACCCAGTCTGAACTATGAAATATAAAGTGCTCCAAAGGTACTAAAATAGCTTCTAACACACATTACAAGCAGATTTCATGCCAGTAAGGGAAACTCTTCTGCTCTTCTTTGCAGTGTTATATTGCAAAGGGTACTGCTTAAAAGAGGCACTAAGATAACCCAGCTTCAATTCTATCTATCTACTTTCACCCTTGTAATTGTTTCATCATTAATGACTAGGATGATTTTTTTTCCTATTCTAAATTAGTCATTCTATGAAATCTAACGCCTGGGGGCAGGTAGTCCCTATTCTGGTGCTTGCTACTTGCTATGCCCCTCACCTCCCACTCCTGCTTTTGAATGAACATGACCATGGGTGCTAAACTCAGTGATGTCAGCAGGTGTTAGCCATGGTCAGAATGCATATTTGGGGCCCTCTGGCAACTTGAAATTCACAGATTAAATTTTGGTGCATCTAAGTGGCTATAAGGCAGGAGACAGGTGCCTAAGGTTTCATTACAGGAAAGATGGCAGTATCTCATGACACAAATAAGGCAGCTGCACTTCAGGCACCTATATAAGATGGGAGGAGTGTTGGTAAAAATAAAAATACAGTATTTGCCAAGGAGGTGAGGTGGGATTTCTATAAATTGCTCTCTGGTACCTTAATTCTTTTTAAGTCCCATTGTAGGCAGCAGAGCTGCTTTATGAATCTCATTCTGAGTCTGTGTCAGGGAATTATTGTTCTAACTAATAAAAGCACTGTCCATGTACCTACTGCCAAGTAACCATTCCATAAAGGATGACTATTTTTACCCTATCTCAAGCACACCTATGCCTTTATATTATCTTAGGATCTTTATTTTTCATTTAGACAACTCCTTGAGTTTGGCCTTGGAGATCTAATAACGGCAACACCTCCAACAGTATAATTCCTTTCCCAAGATGGCACTGTCAATATTGGATACATGCCCAATGCCTTGTTTGACCTTGGGACCCAGAAGTGAGAGCATTAACAAATGAACCAGACTATAAATTCAGTGAGCAGATTTTCTAGAACTACTTTATCATGGAATATCAAATAATATTAGTGATCCCCTGAGATGCCCATCACTGACTATGCAAGCATTATCAAAGATTACCTTTTCCAGCACAGTTTTAGCAGCAATGTGTTTGGACTTGACGGTTTTACATAGAACTGTAGTATAGAGTATTTCCAGTTAATACATAGCTTGACATTTTGTCTTGTTATTTTCTCTTTATGTGGTTACATGAGCTAAACATTGTGCTCAAGTCAATGATTACAACATACTAACCAGCTGCTTCTTAGGAGGCTTGGATAAAAGCTGTGATACAGTTGGAAGAATAGGGTTTCAAATCTCTAGTAGTTGCATTCCACTGAATTTCCTGGTACCTATAAAACCTCTTTGTAAGCCAGATCTTAAGGCCATGTCCAAATCTTTTGTTATAGCATTCACCTCATGAAAACCAAACTTCAAACCTTTCTCTTTCTTCTTGTACATTTCTTTTTGCCTTATCTCCTAGCATGAAAGAGATTTCAAAGGAGAAGCTGCTGCCAGTTGACTCTGTTCAGCTTTCCTTTGAAACCCAGCTAGGAATAGAAAAGAATTAAAAAAATGGGCATTGTCAGTGCTGTGGGTATGACATACATGATAAACAGTTCTTGAAATAGCCAACAGCACTAAGAAATGTTATACTAACTTCCACTGTAGCAAGAGCCAAAATCTAGTCCTATGTAAGATCCTTTGCATCACTTCCATCTTACTGTTTTCCATTGCATGGGGAAAGGAATGATTTTCTTTTATACTGTGGAAGAGAGTGGGCGGGGGAGGGAGACTCCACAACTGTACTGAACAGATATGGTGGAGACCAGTTGGGGGCAGGTTACAAAAGTGCAACTAAATTCATGTTTAAAGGACAGTTTACCCTTTGTATAGGTAGTCTGGAGGGTTAGCACCATATATTCAAGCCAAGTGACTGATACAGTAGCTATGAAGGAAGGCTTATGTGTTTGTGCAAGATATATTCTGTCTTTACTTAACCTTCCAGACTTCCCCTGGTTTTTCTGTTTAATCAGATAAGTTACCCAGGTGAGGCAAATTTTGCCCAATCATGTGTGTGTTGTATAAAAGAGCACACACAAATTAGAAAAGTTAGCCAGCATAACTTGCATATATGAGGATAAAGCTTCATAACTCTTGGCCTTATACGGGGGCTGTGAGAACATTGGCCTGATGTACTATTTTGGCCCATTTTGGACACAGGGGGATACAATGGCTGATCATGTACTCATCACCATTAGTAACAGGTAGGAAGAGGGAGCCCACAAGAAGCAAAAGAATCTAGGTATGTTATGGAAGGCTGCTTTTCATCAGCTACAACACATGAAATGTAAAAATCAGCACTACTGGCAAAGAGTATGAATTCGTATTTCAAAATGACATTTACACGGATTAAAAACTCAGTAAAGAAAGGAAGATCTTATCCAATTAGTACTTTACATACAGCTGGTTGAAATAATTTTGTGAAAATGTGCTTCTCCCCCCGTGTATAGAAATGGTTTCTGAATGTTTTCACAAGAAAGCTTTAACTACAATTAAAATTTTCTGATTTTTATTTTACTTTTCAAAACACATTTTTATTATTTTTTTATTTTTTGCCAGCAGAAAATTAAAAAAAAAAGAAAATTGTTTAGTTTTCTTGGGAAAAAAATCAATTAGCATTTTTCAGTCACCTTTAATTGTAAGTAATTAGGTGAGAAACCAGACAGAATCTGCTAGAAGGAATGTCTTCTTACCATTAAGAAGTATCAAAAGAATGGAAGGGACAGGTTAGGATCAGGAGATGCCTAAGAATAGTATGGACCATACTGGTATCTGGTCTCATATAATTTTAAAGACAAAAAGGACCATTATATAATTTAGTCTGATGCCCTGACTGCTATATCATTTAGCTGTTAAATGTCATGTACTTGCCCAAGAATTAAGTTCAACAACTTTCGATGCAGGCAGCCCTCTCCAGTTATCACCCTGCTGTACTCAATGGCCACTGGTAACAATGGAGGCAGTAGTTGGAATGTCCTGCTCTAATAGGCTCAGTACCTCTGGAACTAGAACCGTTATGTCTTCCTGTTGTCTTAGGCAATAGAGAGTCTAGGACGCAGAGCAGTAGTTTTGATCCCATCCAGTGATATGCGTATGCTATACTAGTCAACTGCATAAATTGCTCTTCCCAACATGGGGATGATGAACTTGAGTGGGACCCCCCCCCACAACAGTATACCTGATCATTAATGCTCCAAAAGATCACCGGACCCTCTGCCTGCGCTAGAAACAGAAGTACAAAAGCCAGAGCAGGAAACAGATTTTAAGCAATAAGCATCCCTAGTAAACAGCACAGCTGCTACTGATAAAACTCCAATTCCAAATATCCCCAGTTTACAAGGGTTCCTCAAGAATGTTATGTTACATACCAGGATTTGAAATAATGGTATTAGAATAGAAATTACCTAAAAAGAGTTAAGTAAACCACGCTAATGAATTTGTATATTTGTATGCAGTGTACTTAAAATGATCTTCTTTAACGTTAGGAAACTTAGTGTATAGTATAATGCTTTAAAATGGTTCCATTGTTCAAAAGAAACTTAAACAAAGTCTTAGTTTCCCTTTTTGTGCAAGAAAACATGTATGGAATGACTAATTTAGAATAATTAGGAAATAAATCATCCTAGTAATCAATGATGAAATAATTACAGGGGTGAATGCAGATAGATAAAATTGAAGTGGAGTTATCTTAGTACCTCTTATAAACAGCACCCTTTGCAATACAATACTGCAAGAAGAAGTAGAAGAGTTTCCCTTGCTAGTATGAAATCTGCTGATAATGTATGTTAGAAGCTTAGAAGTTAGAAGTTAGAAGTTAGTACCTTTGGAGCACTTTATTTTTCATAGCTCAGATTGGGACATAGGTATAGAAAATGTTTCATGTGAGGACCAAGTAATAAATGGAAATGGAAACAAGGTGGAAACTAAGATTGGATTAACCTACAGCTTCTGAAATTATCCGGACTTTTACTACTTCCCTTCTACTAAAACAGGACAACTATTGCCAAGACTGCCAATGTAGTAGCTAGATCCAACTTTCATCAAATTAGTTGTAACTCACCCTTAATTAAACTGAGTGAAACAAGAGTTATACCAATACCATTCCAGGAATCCAAAGCAAGTTGTATTACCATGCTAAAATCATTCCTAAAAGAAAAGGACCAAGTCAAAAACTTCAGCAAGGTAAAATATCTCTGGCTTGGTTCCGACATCCTTTCATGTTTCTTTTCATAGGTATCAGCACTTCGGGGATGGTTCATGACAGCCAATTCCAGAGGGAGGCAGTGTGGCTTAGTGACTAAGCAAGACACTAACACTAGCAAGCACTGCACTTGGTCTCTCCTCCTAGCTTCATCACTTGCCTTGTAATCTTTGGCAACTTAGGTTCCTGTTCTCATTTCCCCTTTATCCACAATCTACCCCACTCCTAGTCATCATTTGCCTTGTTCTGAGCTCTTCCCTTCAAGCCTCTGATCTGTTTTTGCTTAGCATCTATTCTATCCACTGCATCTCAAAAAAGAGCATCACTCATCCAGAGCCTCTGTTTCCTTCAAGTGCAAGCCCTCAGGAAGATGCAGATGGCCATAATTCATGTCCATATTGCTTTTACAGTTTCCAATTATTTCTTTCCTTTTCACCTTCCCATTCCTTTTTTTAACAACTCTATCTTTCTAAATCTTGACTACTGAGAGACCTCACCCCACTCATGAGTCATGAATGTCATGACCATTCCCCACTCATCCTGCATGGCCTTTTATTCTCTTCTGCTTTGTACTACTCAAAGAAGAAACATTCCTTGGTCTCTCTCATGCTTGGAAATCCCGCAAATTGTCAAAGGTAAAGCTATCTTATTGTTGGCTTTGCATTTTATTCAGTGACTGTTAACTGTAAGAATCAGAAAAGCCACAGGAGGCAAAAATAAGAGCTAGAACCCTTTCCTTCCTTCCTTTCCATCTCACAGAGCCACAGCCCCTTTGACCTGACCTCTTTCTACCCCCATATATTTTCCTTCTGGGTTCCCAGATGAGGACAGAGATGTCTAGTGCACAGCTGTGTGGTTAGAACACTTGGAAAATGGAAGATGTAGGTTCATCCCCTCACCCCTGGATGATAAAGGCCTAGAACACGAGTCTCCCATTCCTTGGGTGAATGCCCTAATAATTAGTTTATTGGGACAAAGGGGGGGGTCATTCCCCGATTCCCCCAATCCCTCTCATCTCTAATCACGGGTTTTCTCCACTCATGGTATCAAGAACCTACATGGTTGTGAACTGTATTCTGCTACAGAGCATATTTGGTCACAGGAGAGACCTCTCAACATGCTCAGAGGGGCAAAAGTATCTGTGTAAGTATAAATAGGATCTAAAATCTGCCTGTGTGCCAAAAATACCACTTACACTTCTAGATTTGGATATGTAAATAGTAATTTGTGCATAAAATATAATTGGATTTGGCCCATAATGTTCACAGACTGCAAAAATCACCAGTTTTCCAGGTTTTAGAATTTCATAGTTTGTGTATGAAATGTTAGAGTTACTCCTTTTAAGTAAAGGCTATTTTCTTCAGCAAGAGAGAGGGAAGAAGTTGTAATGTGATATTGCAAATTACTGATCAATGTCATTTATATGTAGAAAAATTCTAATTCAAGTCTAGATACAAGAGGGAGAGACAACTGTAAAGCAACATTAAGCAGAACTTGAATAAAAATGGAAAGGCTATGATTGACAGGTGACTTGAATACCACTAATCTGTGAGCTGCAGGGTAAAAGAGGAGAGCATAAAGCTGTCTTGAAGGACTATGCAAACTATTCTGTTCATGATAGTAATGGAATAAATTGGAATAGTCAGGAAGGCAAATACAGGGATTCTAATATAATGTGAGAAGCTATGAAAATTGACAAAGGTGCTAAAAGCTGACTTTGTTTTCAGAATTAATGTAAGGCAGCAAATGAAGAGATTATGTGATATCTTGCATGCCCTATTTCAGTCCTGAAGGGGCCCTGTAGCTCCTAAAATGTGCTGTACCACAACTCAACATTACTCTTCCCCATCCCTCCTACCATCCTGCAGACTGGCAGCAGGACTGGGCTGCATCAGCTCAGCCCAGCTCACTCACAGGGACTTACAGAAGTTAATGAAGGTGCTTTGCTTTGGAGCACCTTCATCTCAACCCTCATTAAATGAAGGTTAATTTATCATGAGATCAGGCACTTAAAGCACTCTTCAGCCATGCAATTCTGTCAGGGCATGGTTGTAAAGCACTTTCAAGAGGCTGATCGTGTGACAAATATCACTTCTGTCCATGCCCTCTGTTTCTCTTTTCTGTGTGGACTGTGCAGAATATCAAAGAAAGGGACCTTTGTTTGGACAATGTATAACAACTTAGCTTCACTGCCCTCCCATTTCTCCTTTGCCCTTGATTTAAATAAAAATGTAGAGCACTCCCTGAAGCTTATAAATTTGGTGTGAATAAGAATCCAAAAGTTCAAATGTATGTTTAATCCTCTTTGACCCCCAAAAAAGAGGTCTGGATGTCATAACGATCAGCTTGTCTTCAGAGGATATTAAGTACTATGCATCTTTGTGTCATCTCCTGTATACAGTGAGGTCAATTTTTTTCCATTATTGTTTTGATGTTTCCTTTCTAGTTCTGCCTCCCACTAACAAGCACAGAAAGGTAAAAAAATAAACAGAAAATTCAAAACTATTGCTTTGTAAAAGAAAAAAAAGTCAACCATTATATCACATAACATTAGCACTGTAAAAATATTATGTGCATTAGTGCCCACATTCAAATACTTAAGGAATGTGGCTGGTCTGAAGAGCAAACAACCTAAGGATAAGTAAGTAGCCATAACAGCAGGGAATTTACAAAAGAAAGACATGAAATAATACCAAACAGTCAGATAACTATTTAGCATTATGCACATATATATGAATTTTAGAATCTGTTTTCTTATGGGGTTTTTTTCTCTGACCCCGTCCCCCACACCCCACCCAGATCTTTGGCTATTTTATAATAGAAGGAGATGCTCTTACTTCCCAGCTGGATGAAGAGAACATGGTTTTCATGGTGTCTCGAAGGTGGCAGATTACCAAAGCAGGTAGCATATTTAATGTTAAAGGACAAAGGAAAAATTCTCATTCTACTTGTTAATGCTGTACGATGCATACTTTACTGAGGGAGCAACAATGAAGTCACATGGTTGCTTATGGTTATTATATACACTTCTTGTTCTATCCTATTTTCCATAATTTTCCCTTAGTCTTCCATCACTGTCCTGTGTATATATAGGTGAAGTCTTCCCAGAAACCACTGAACACATAAGCTTTGCCTGTTTGCCCATGTCCTTAGACAGATTCTTTCTGCCTTTTGCTTATTAAGTTGATTTTTAAATCACAACATTTTTTCACTGTAAACAGGGTGGTCTGTCCCTTTAGGAAGGGGTAGCTCTGTTAAGAACATTCTGCTATGGGACATGTTACTGGTGATGAGGGAACATCCCACTGGGTGCTTAAAACCCCAGAGAAGAGACCAGAAGGGGGTGATCTGCGAGAAGATAGCTTGCAAGGCAGAAAAGCTGGGCTCTTGTGCAGCTAGAGAAGCCAGAATGAAAAATGTATCTTCTTCTAATGTTCAGAAAGGATGGAAGATTTTTTTTTTCTGTTTGTGTCATTCAAGATTGAAATTTGTTTGACAAGAATTGGACTGCCTGAAGAACTAATAGCAGAGCTAACTGGCTTGAAAAATATAAAAGAATAAAGGACCGGCCTACACTGAGTCAATCTACCTCTTGACAAACCTCTTCCTGGCCTGTCCTTGTATTCCTCGCTAGTACAGTAGGATTGGAAGTGCTTCTAATAATTTTTTTAATTCAGTATCATAACTTAAAATTTATAGAGTATTCTGAACCATCCTCTTTTTCCTTGAACTCAAAGATTATGTATTGAAGGAGAAAAATGTTCTTACCATCTTGGCTTTATTTATGTACTTTACTTTCCTTAGTTATAAACAGCACTAAGATAAGGAAAAATGTCATGTCATTGGCAGGTGTCAAGAGACGAGATGCGATTAGGTGTATAGTTAAGGTGCCACAACTGGATTTCCTGGTGACAGCTTCTCAGAAAGGCACGTTAACTGTTTTTAATAGTCAGGTAATTATGACTTTTTCTTTATTCTGTTTGCTTGTGTATGCTGTGTGCATGTGTATGCTATATTATATAGCATAATATCAAGGTATAATATGTTCACCTTGATTCTGTTTTTCAGTGAGCATGTCTACATGTCCATTAAAGCATCTCATGTAGATTCACCCAGTATCATTCATGCATACAGAAAATTAAATCGAAGTGAATTTCAGTGGCTATTTGCTTTAGCACTTTCTATACACTGGGTGCATCTACATGAGCCTTAATGAACATGTAGACATGCTCACTGAAAAATAGAATCAAGGTGCATAAACATAAAAGTGTTCTTACCATAGTTCATTTTTCTGTAGTTTTCAGTGCTGAAGGAAATAGTCATCAAAATTCATTTTAATTTTGCCTAGTTTTGAGCGTGTAAAACTTGCTGAAAGCAAAGAAACATAGTAAAACAAATAAAAATAGACAATATCTGGATACTTCTAAAAACATAGTTGCTCCCTTTTTATATCATACACAATTAACTCATTGACCTCAATGCCACATGTAAAATTGAAACCAAAGATTTCAAAAATAATTGAACATTTTCTACAGAGTGTAACTTATTTCCAGAGCAAGTAACTTTTTTTTAAATCAAGTTTGTGAGAATAAATCTTCATCCCTTTGAACACAATTCAACTTCCTATAACTAGTTCGCTGAGCTGATGATTCCCAGTACAGGTTACCTTCGCCAACGGTTAGGTTCCGGAAAGTCCCCGTGGTTGGTAAAACTAAAGGCTTATGGGGAAAAATAGGGTTAGGGACTTGAGTACTGTACAGTATAGTGTATAAAAATCATTTTTACTTACCTTTAATACATGGGGTGGTCAACCACATGTAGGTGTACTGCTAGGGGTTCTTAGAAAGGTTATAGGCAGTACATGCCTGAGGGCAAGGATGGAGCGCAGCCAGGGCGCGGCAGCAGCATCTCCCCCAGTGTGTACACCTCTTACCTGGGAGAGGGGAGGGACATGCCACCTGGCCCCGCACAACATACTGCAGCACTTCCCGGCCTCCACCCCTCTGAATGGCGGGGGCGGTTGTGCCCACCTCTGGTGGCACATGACTGGCTGGTCAGCAGACTGAGGATGGGTCCCTGGCTAGGCAGGGTCATTGGGACAATCCAAGCCTGGTGGCAGGAGTCACCTGCCCTCCCCTGGATGAGCCACTAGGCTCGGATTGTCCCATGACCCAGCATGGCAGAGAGCAGAAATGCCATGTGGGGGTCTCCTCGCTTGCTGCTGCTCACCCCACATTGCCCTGGCAATGCATCTCCTGCATGTGGGGATGCACTGAAGGCAGCAGCATGGGGCTGCACTTCTCAAACCAGCAGCAGGCACAGAAGGCACGTTACCTGCAGGAGCCCAGAGTGTAGTGTTAGGTCATGCCCCAGGACCAACTACAAGCCTACTTCCCCTGATCTTTCTTCACCCCTCTGGGCTCCTGGATGTTCTTCCTGAGCTTCTTTCTCTCCTGGGCACTCAATTGCAGCCTCCATCTCATAGCCTGTGCTCAGTCACTGGTCCATCTCTCTCAGACCCCCCTACAGTATGCTTCCCATCAGGAGGCTGAACTGAGGGCCATTTGGGGTGCCTGTAGCTCTCTGCAGCCCTAGCCTGCCCCTCATGTTGAGCTTACTTGCCCTTTACTCTGGCAGCCTTAGCCCCCTTGCATTGACCAGTTGGGACTCTAGGGATCAGTCTAAAAAGCAGTGGAGCTTCTTACTTAGCAGAGGCCCACCATGGGCCCCACCATACAGCATTCCTCTCACTGGACTTGCTTGGTGCACCGCCGATTGTATGCAAAACAGCCGTTCACTCCAGTGAGCTCATCTGACCCCATGGCCTCAGTTATCCCCAGTTCCAGTCAGGGGATTACCTAGCCCCTCAATAGGCCTACATACTCCCAGCCCCTTTCCTAGCCTGGACTGACTCTTCCCAAGGTCTTTGTGTGCACCACCTCTCTTATATGGCTGTCCTGGCCCATTGCTCAGACCGCAGTGCACACTGTCTCTATCACTAATCTGGCCTCTTCACAGCTCTAGGCCCACAGCCACTTCCTTGTGGCTTGAGACCCTCACTGGGCCCCTAGGAATCTCCTCCATCCCCATAGTTCCTACGCTGACCTCCAGATGTTCTGGGAGCAGCAGTACTACAGTCAGAAAATATTAATCATTCAGGTCCCCTGTTGCAATTGCTTGCCTTGTTCCTTGGTCTTGGTCTTATATTCAAGCAGCCAAGCCCTCCTCCAATCAGGTGGCCTCCTGGTTGTCATGTGACCCCCTGATTGGCTCTGCTGTCACTCGCAGACCACTCTGCTGCCTGCTCAAGCCCTTAAAGTGGCAGTCACCAAAGGTGCCCTGCCACAAGAATGTGCCTTTTGAAGGGGAAAAAAACATCAGGTTTAAATTTCCAGGATCTAACTAGAGAGAGCATGCAGAATCACCTGATGAAACAGGCTCTCTTATTGACCGTTGTGTAATTAAAGGGAGACATTTAACTGGCTAAGGTGAACTTTGAAAGTCGTCTGTCAATTGACCCTCCACTGTTCATCACATGTAATTTATGAAAGATTGTGTGTCCATTAGAAAAATAAAAGAGGTCAGTGGAACACAGTGTTTGTCACTGAGGAACCTATTAAATATGTTTATGAGAGTAACAGTTTGGTAGCATCTTGGAATTGCAGTTTGAGAAGTGAAATTCCCATACATGTAGAAATTCCAAGAAACTCAATGTTGTACAGAAAATGATACTGTTAGATATTATAGCTGCTTTTCTGGCCAGCATTTTGAAAGACCTCAGCCCTTCTATGCCCTTTTAAGTATCAGCTCAGATTCTGCTACTATTAAAGCAGCGTTTGTTCATGAGTCTTCTAAGATACTATGTTTCTTATATCAGAAATGTATGATGTCCATGGCAGAAGGTATGGTAAACATAGACCACATATCTGTTTAAACTGCTATGTGACATATCTATCATTATAATGCATCTAGGGCTGGCTATTACAATTTGTAAAAATTGTTTATTTTTAAATCAGCTAGAGAACACTCTAGGGCTAACAAATGCTCCTTCATCTTCTAACTAGAATACAATAGCGAAGTCTCAATTAATTAGTCTGCTCTGCATTCTAATTAGAATGCTGCAGTGTCATTTTAAAGCCCTCACACTTTTTTTAAAATGGCCGTGGGGCACTTTATCTAAAGCTCAGTGCATGAGGTTTAGATAAAGTGACCCATGGCCACTTTTAAACATTCAGAGGCTTAATACATGTAACGCTGTGGCATTTTAATTAGAGCGGCTCTATGGGAACCACATCCTCCCCCCGCCACTCTCCTCCCGAACATGTGTATAGGCAGCATAGAGAATTGGGGAAATGTTCATGACAGGAATGTATAAAAGAATAGGAGACTTTTGTGGGTGATTAAACACTAAAGAAAAGTACAGGCATTTGGTAAGTACTGAAATAATTTATTTGCAAGTCTAGTTCTCTGTCCTTAGGAGCATTATCCTTCTTCAACACCCAGGCAAAAGAATTTGACATAGAGCAGCATTAAACAAATATAAAATTATCCCTGGGCTATTTAGAAGTCTTATGCTGCTGCTTCCTCACAGTTTCCATTGATGTCATTTTGACATCAGTGTCTCTGTTTTGTTGCCAAAGTGTAAATGATTTTTCACTTACCTGTTTGAAGCTGTGCATTGGGGACTTTGAGTCATGCTGGCAAAAATCATGCATGCTGCTTGGGAAGTGATTTAGGCATTGCAATTATCATTTGCTTGATGTTTCAAAAAAATGGACCCTACTCTGATCTCACATTAGATTTAAATAGGTTCAATTCTATTCACTGTACTGGAAGCTCTCTGGTGCAAGTGAGACATGAATTTGCTTTTGCTTCAAGAATTTATCATCACAGTGGTCTGAATCCTGTTACTAAAAGATAATTCCAAAAGTAAAGTTGGAGCCTTTCGGAACAACCTTTGTCCAGAGGCCAAGGATTTAAAAGGAAGTGATTTTACATTCTGATCTTTTAGTTATTTTCCCCCAGACAGCCTTGCAGTATACTGTCATGGATATCTTAAGGAACTTGTATATGGGAACATTTTGTCTCAAAACCTGTTCAGTTAATGAACACTACTTCCAGAAATAGACTATTTGGGTTTTTTAATTGAGCTAATTTAATACATGATGGTTCCTGGTGGAATTCAGGGTGCCTATACACAGGCTCTGATGCATTCTAATTAGAACACATTGCAGCAGACTTGTTTAATCACACATGCTGCTTTGAAAATGATTTAGGTATTACAATTAGCATTTGCTTGCTGTTTTTAAAAAAGTGGACCCTACTCTGATTAATTGAGTCTGCTCCATATTCCAATTAGAATGCTCTAGCATTGCCACAGTGTTTCATGTATAAGTCCCTATGGGTTTAAAAATGACTACTCGGGCACTTTAACTAAAGCTTTTTTAAACGAATTCCAGGTACCCTCTTTCTCCTTCTTCCTCAGGCCAGTAGAAAACAATTGCACTCAGTAGCAGAGCTGGTTCATTTAAATAAGCCTTAGTCCAAGCATTCTACAGCCATTTTTAAATGTGTGAAGGCTTAACACGTTGCTGCAGTGTTCTTATTAGAGCAGCTCTCCAGGAACCGCTCTAATTAAAAAACCCTTCCCCCACTGCTGAGCGTGTGTGTGTATATATGTATATGTATATGTACAAGTTTG
The DNA here is from genome assembly GCA_030014935.1 of Caiman crocodilus. Lineage (NCBI taxonomy): Eukaryota > Metazoa > Chordata > Crocodylia > Alligatoridae > Caiman > Caiman crocodilus. The sequence goes on from JAGPOW010003648.1 coordinate 38,963,565, forward strand.
CCTACATATACATATACAGGTACCCATATTTATCAGAAAAGTCAAAGGGAGTCACAAGCATGAATTCATAGTCTGTGGTTGGTTTAATAATTACTGGGGTGCCAAACATACAGCCCCTCAGGCTGCATCCAGACCACAAGATTCTTCCTGCATCAAATCCAGACATGGAAATAAATTATTTCCAGTAAATAATTCCCTGTCTGTCACAGTGTATGCTCCATGTTGCACAATACTCAGAATGATTGACTGAGATTGGAAATGACAGGATCACCCTTTCCACATCATCCCCTAATATAGCAAATGACAAGACTTCCATCCCCCTAAATATACTATATATATTGCTAATGGGTCTCATTATCTTCTGCAATAAATACAGATTGTGGAGACTTTTCTAAGTGTTGAATGCTGGAATGTAAACCTTCTCACTTCCCAAAATGTCTGTAGCTATTAAAATTTTAAGTAGAGATAAAGAGAAAAATCATTCATTTCGCAACTCACTAATTCGTCTTGGAATCTCAAATTTTGCTTTCTATGAGAGAGAAAAAATTTTGTGGGTGCTATCTGTAATTGGACCAACTAGATGCACAAGTTGCCCACAAGTCCTTGCCTCTTGCATAATTCCTGGACTATTATAGCTACAACATAACCCCAACACTACCAAATTTTTCTTTCTTTGTCAAGATATGTGGTTCTTAACAGCTTTGGTGTTTGTCTCAAGCTATCTGCATTGACACCAAAGTTGATCTTTCTAGGAAAGGGATAGTTTCAGAAATAGGGAGAAACTCATTATCCCTCCCACCAGACTAGGGGCAGGGGCTGGAGAGAGAGGATCTAGTGACTAGGCTGTCCACTGTTGGATGAGGAAAAGCCACAAGAGCAGGTGGGCCCAGGAAGAATTTTTGAGGTGAAACCTGTCATTGCTTATTTGTCAAAAAGGCTAAAAAGTCAAGAAGAGAGTGAATTTTTAACTATGTGGCATGTAGATTTTGTTTTAGAGCAGCTTGGAAAAGGCACCTCTCTGCTCACAAGTTCCCCCTGAAGCCATGGGGGTGTTTCTGATTCACACATCCAAAGGCAGATTTTGATCCTTGTTTCTTAACTGTGTGTGAAACTGCCAGGGGAGAAGGTCTGGGGCAGACTGCCACATGGAAGAGAGTGGGATACAGATAGATTGAGGTGGACAGATGGCTGTGGTACTGCAGGAGGGAAAAGCTGAGCATCCTGGACCATATCAAACATGAAAATCAAACCTATCTCATGTGAAGAAAGCTGACTGATTTACTAGGGAGCCAGGCTGCATGCAGCAGCCTAGCATCAGGAGACCACTATCATGAACTTCATTATAAATGTGGATATTCTGCCATTATTTCCTTTTTTCTTGAGTGTCTCCTACCTCTTGAAGCATTTAATTAAACCTTATAACAACCTTGAGTGACAGACGCAGTGTAAGTATTGTTTCAGAGAGAGAAAATCTGCATAGGAAAAAAACTAAAAGTGAAGAAGCTTGAGGTGCTCTCTTTCTCCTTCTTCCTCAGGCCAGTAGAAAACAATTGCACTCAGGAGCAGAGTTGGTTCAATTTCTGTGAAAGAGCCCAACAACCAACTCCCTTTGCTTGTCATTAAGCTGACTGTTCAGTTCTTTACTCTTCTTGCCACCTACTTATAACCATTTTGGTTTTTTTTTTTCAGATGAGGGTTCTGGCCAGCACAAATATTGCAGTAAGTTTCAGCTTTTTCACTTATTTTTGCATACTTTAAGAGCAAAAATTGGCCAGTAATAAAGTTAATTAATTAGAAACTAAAAAATTACTTGAACATGATTCCATTCCTGAATCTCTGGCAGGATTTTGCATAGTTATGCATGTCAGGTCAGATAGGTTCAGATTTTCAATGAAGTTTGGAAGGATTTTATTTATTTATTTATTTTATCTTGATGAAAGGATATTAAAAAATTACAACTGAATTTCCCCTCCCCACTCACTCCTACCTGTCCTTCTAACACCTTGTTTTGAGCTGCAGGGTAAGAGGTTATCACTTGAAAATTTTAATGAGAAAAGCAGAATGGTCAGTGGTGAAATACAATTCTACACATCCCTAATTGAATTGTGCAGCTGGCTGACTGACATGTGGATACACTCTGAAGGCCAAATTTTATCCTGAGAGTAGCACCACTGACCTTAAGAAAGCTCATTAACTCAGCTGGTGAAAGGACTGATGTCCGAATAGCTGATGTCACCCCTTGCTGTGGCATTGCAGATGTCTCTCTTCAGAGGGCCAGCATATTTGTGCTGGCAGATCCCACAAAGTGTATGTCCATGGTTTAAGGCAGGGTTGTTAACCGGGGGTACGTGTACCCCTGGGGGGGTACTTGAACCAGTCCAAGGGGATATGTGCAGGCAGGCGGGGACAGAGTGCTACCACCTCCCAGGAGCAGGGCTGGGGCAGTGTGAGGGCAGCAGCACTCCTCTGTGGCTGCCGCCACACACCAGCCTGGTGAGCTTCCCTGCCCCACAGAGGGAGGCCACTACCCTTCCCCCAACCCTGTAAGCTTCCCTGCCCCTGTTCCTGGGAAGCAGCAGTGCCCTATCCCCACCTGCCTGCACACTGTCCTGGCCTCCCTGCTTCATGTCTGGCCATATGCTATCCTCCCCTTCCCCACCCAGCTGCATGCTTCTCTTCCCCATTCAGCGTCTGGCTGTCAGGGGCACTTAGACTAAAAAAGGTTGAAAACCCCTGGTTTAAGGGGAATCAGGGTCTATGTTTCACCAACATGCTCAACTTCTCCACGCCCTTCTAAAAAAAAATGAAACCAGAAACTCTGGGGCCAGTTTAGATAATACAAGTTCATACACGATCATGTAAGTTCTAATTTAACCTGTAAAGCAAGATAGGGATATATTTAAGAACAGAGCCACATTACTGAAGAGAAAGCTAGAACATCCCTACTACACCCAAGCAAGTATGTGTTGCTTTAGTTCAGTGTTTGGAAACCTACCTATGGCTTACCATGGATTACTGTTGTACTGGGGTCCTCCTACCTTATTACCTGATTACTAGGAAGAATATAGTTTAGTTGGATCCCTACACCATCATCTGGTGTATGAGCACTTTTCTAAGATATGGGAGAGCTGTATGGGTGGCTCCAGGGAGGGTGCAGTGGTACAGTTACACCCCTGCCCTCCACCAACTTTGATTTCTGGTCCACACTCAAAGTATAAAGCCAACTGCTTGGCAGTGGCAGCAGCACTACTATTCAGGCAAGAGCAAGGGAGTCACTTGACTTCATGGCTCTTTGTAATCTACCTGATTCCTTCTAAATTAAATTCCACAGGGGTTAACAGCCTTCTCTCCTTTTAAAATGGTCTTAATAGTCCAATACTCAAGCACTTCTCTGTTCTGCAACTATGCTGTCTGTTAGCTGCTCCTGGTAATGTAGCTCCTATTTCACAGCTCCATAGATCATTTCTAACTCTAGCTAAAAACATGAACCCAGATCTGCAAAAATTAACTTGTGAACATGAACTCGGTATAAAAATAACTTGCTGTGAAGAATTGGATGCACAAGAATTGGGTGCTCAAGAAGGCTTTATTCTGTTTTATGAAACAAATGTACAATTTAATCCTAATGATTACAGGACAAAAGAAACGTCTTTTGACTATTTTGTCCTAGTTTTTTTTTTTAATACATAATTTACGCTCTACCAAATTAATGCATTTTTAATTCTAGTAAAGTTTTATTTGTTTCTGTTTGGATCTTAAACTGAATAAAATAGCCCTAGGCCCCTAGCATATTAGTAAAGCCTCTAGTTTCTTTTTACCTGGAGAAAATGTGTGTTGTGTTATATGTGTTGATGCATCACACCTTAAGATGACTCAGCCATCTTTGGCAAAGGAAAACACTGCCACTGCTATGGTCCCTTCATCTACAGGGTGGAAAAGCATTCTTGTACCCCCACGCCCCTTTGATAGGCAAGCATTCTTGTGCTCCTACTCCCCTCTCCCACTCCCCTTTCACTGGCTGCTCCTTCCAGAGGTGGTACAAAAGGACAGTGGCCTTGGAATGCTCCATCTGGGACTATGGAGCCCTCATCACAGCGCTGGCAGGCAAACACTTTTCTCTGTCTGACAACCCTGAGAAATGCTCTCAAATGTATATGTATGCATGCATTTATTTATTTAACATATACTTTACCTTTTTCCCCAAAAAGGCTCAGGGTGCCTTACAATAAAAGACCAAAAATATTATAGAAACAAAATAAAATAGTAATATAAGAAGTCTTAACAAAACAAACTCCCGTCCCACTCTACCCCCAAGAAAATCTTTAAATTCAAAGCAATCCATTCCACACCTTTATTCCCTGCCTCTGACTGAAGCGAGATTCTCTTCCCCCTTCAGCTCAACCTTGTTCTCCAATCCACACCTCCTCAACTGGTCAAGAGGTCCTTCTCTCCATCTTTTGCTCCTTCCCTTTCTTTCTTCTCATTTTCCAGCCTAGGGACTGGGATTTTTTTTATCTAGCTGGTTTACTTATGCATGTATCTCAAACAATCTGAACTCTTATTAAAAATCAAGGGCTAGGTTCTGAGCTGGTATAAGTTAGCACATCTCCATAGACATTAATTTATATCAGCAAAGGTTTAGACCCCAACAGAAAATTCATTAGAATAAAGAGCTGTGTATAATGTAATACTGAATCTCACAATTAATTTCTGGATTATTGGCCAGATTAAACATTTTTTCGCCTTAAAGGGCGTACATTTGCATTCCCCAATCTTTAGAAGTAACATAGCAGAAATAACAATACATGCTTTGCTCTCTGCTATTATTATTCTGTCTTCAGCTGATTTAATGTGATCTGTGATGACAACAAATGAAGTGAGACTGGATGCTAAATTCAGTGAGAAATGCATACCCTCTGACCCCTACATCTCCTGATTTAGATAATGCTCAGCAGCAGAGCTCTTAATGCCTTACTACAGAATATTGTCTTAGGACTTGTCTACATTGCCTCTGTGCTATAGCTGAGGCGAGCAGGGCCCACTAATATTTCCCTCTCAGCACAAATCAAATCCCATAAATAAGGCAGGACAGCCTCAGTAATAAACTTACCTGGGATGGAAAGCCTTATCATTGCTACATTGCATTCTTTCTGGAATATAAAGTATGCTAGGTAGGAGTGAGTAGCTGAGGCATGCTTCCTGGTAGAGGTTTTAGGTGCATCACAAGAGCATGGTTGACAAGGCACTTGCTGATAGCTACTACTGGTAAGGTTCTCATAGCACTTTGTAATAAATGTTAATGAACTGACATTCATGAAAACACTGTAAGAAAGCTCTTACCCTTTTAAAGTCAGGGAAATCAAAGGTACAGAGAGGATTAAATTCACTAAGGTGAAGTAGCTTCAGAGCACAAAATCTTGTGCTATATATTACTTCAGTTAGTCTATAAGGTACAAATCTACGCTGCCTTCTACTTAAGATGACTCAGCCAGACTCTGCAATCTGAACCTTCCCATCTACCAAAAGGTAGATGAAAGAACATAAGATGTCAGTAGGTCCCTTCCTATTTTGTTCTTGGGCTTTTTGGAGAACAGTGCACCTCAAGCCAGATGTCATTCTTTCATGCGATTACAAATCCAGTTGATGATAAATCTAAGTAAATGGATGTAGGATACTTAAATGGATGTAGGGTATTTAATCTAGTACAAGTCTGACTAAAATATTGGCACTATACAATAAAGAACTGTCTGACAAGTCTCAAAGTCAGCAGTGAATCATCATCATCAGTCAGTAATGTTTCTAATGTACTGGTACTTTCACAAGGAAGAAACATTGGTTAGGAAAGTGCTCTTTAATTTAGCAGAAAAAGGCGAACAGCAATGCATGGCTGCAAACTGAAGCCAAACAAATTCAAAACAGAAATTTGTCATAAAATTTTCATAGTAAGAGTGCTTAGCATTGGCCACAAGCTAAGAAAGAAAGTACTGGATTCTTTCTTTTGAACTCAAGATTGGATTTCCAGAAATTATGCTTTAATAAACACAAGTAACTGAGATCAGTGAAAGAGCTCATAGGTAAGATTTAAAGGCCTGTGTTATATGGGAAGTCAGACTAGATGATGTAATGCTGCCTTTGGGTCTTAATGGGTGCTTACACAAGTTACACTTTTCACATGGTCAGGCTCCTGAAAGTGCTCTACAGCCATGACATAATACACATGAACAGGTGCAGAGTACTTTTAAAGAAACTGATTGCATGAGAAAATTAACCCTGGTCAAATCAGGTACTAGATGAAGGTACTACAAAGCAGTGAACCATAGGGAACTTGTGTTCCCTATAGGGTTTATTTTTTACACTTTTTGGGGCTGGACTGGTGCTCCTACCACAACTAATGGCTCCCCTCCCAACACATCCCCTTCAGCTCTGGCCAGGCAAAGGAGCCAATAGCTCCATGCTGCTCCTTATTCCTCCCCCCGAAGCAAAATACAGATTAGGAAAAGCAAGGCCAGATTGTGCAGTCACTCACACTCACATACACATGCGCACACCCAGATAGGGTAACACATATCTTAATTAGATATCTCTAAATTAGATATGTGTTTGTGTTCATTTCTGTTTGTCATGCAGGAGGGGCTGAGCTCAGCTGGGTATGGGGACAAGGGAAGCAGGGAGGGACCAGGGGTTCCCCTTCTCCATGCTGTTACCAGGCAAGGTGGGGGAGGGAGGGACTTTCCAGTCACCCTGTTCCCACTCTTTGGGAAATTCTGGATCCACCCCTGCTGGGAACCACTTGTGTGTGTACATGCACATGTGTGCACACACTTGCGTGCATGTGTGGTTCTGACATTCCATAACCATGTTTCCCTAGCTGGCCAAACAGCTGAGATCAGCTTATTGTAATGATCCTTTCTAACCTTAATGTCAAAGAATCCTCAGCATAAATCCCGTTCTTCCTCAGAAGTTCTGGGGAAGACAAATTGGATTCAGCCACTTTTAAAATATGCATATAAAAAGGATTTTTACCCCCTAAAACTGCCCTTTCCAGTGACCTACTTGTTACTCTGCATTTCTCCACAGTAAAATTTTCCCCTGACTGACAACTTTTTTAATAAACTGATCCAGCATGCATCCTTTTCTCTGCTTTTGCTGTAATATTATGCAAAGTAAATCTGCATATAAATAACATTTTAAGGAAATTAGAGGACAAATTTGGAGTTCAGATTGTTTGCTTAACACTTGCTATCTTCTGGCATATACACATAGAGCAGATGGCATGTGTTATTGAATTTTTCTGATACTTTTTTTAGACTGTTGGTAACTAGGAAAGCTTTTAGCTTTGAAAAAGGATGATCTTAAAGGGAAAACCTTGCATTCATTAGTGTTCTTGGCCCCAAATCTCCTGCTTTTGTAGAAGGAGATAGAGAGTGGGGGCAATGAATATATCTTCTGCTTGCCTGCCTTTCTCCACTCACCCAGAGCAGGTGGCATTTGGGTGAAGATTAAAATAGTTTCTAAACATATACATCAGTGTGTTTTTTGTGCATTTGTGTAGACATAAACTCATATATCTGATTTTAGTAAAGCTCTTTGAAATCCTTGTGAATGACAGGTGCGAAAATGAGATTCTGATTCATTAGTTAATCTCAATATGCTTTCAGTATAAAAGAGTTTTTCCCTAAAGGATAAATTATATTGCATGCGTGGATCTGGTGCACATGTGAGCTTAAATGAATTTATAGGAGTCTTCCTTCTCTTGTTAATGTTATGGCCTAAGTGTCCTTAACTCATGGGTCCAGCCTGGCTCCCCATAATAGCCCAGCTGGGGTAGCTGTTGTGGGGAGGCCATGAGGCAAGGGAGAGATCTATTCTCCCACCCCGCACCCAAGCCTCTTGACAGGGGCAGCACACAGCTGCAGGCTTGGGTTTGCTGCAGCTGGAGCTGAGGGTGAGGGGTGGAACTAGGAAGAGGGTTGGTTTGGCAGCCCCCTGGGAACTGCTGGAGCACTCCCACCTGCTGGTTGAGACTGATGCAGGGAGGGTAGACTCAAGCCCTTCTGACCCAGCAAACAAACATCTCTTGGGTTCAGTGGCACTCTAACTTACAGTGCTTTGTGTAAAACACCATGAGTTACAGTGCCTCCCCTAAATGTCTGTAGGTTCACAAAGTTAGGGGGACACAGGATATAACATTCACAAGAGAAGGAAGAATCCAGTATGTAGCTGCTAGCTTGGCTTTGCCACAACTGAAGCTGGTGGGGTGAGGTGAAACGGAGTCCCCTCACCTCATGGGACCCAGATGCTAGCCAAGGTATCTTGTGGGGGGCCCATGAGATGAGGGGGCTTCATTCCACCCTATCCTCCAGCTCTGGCCATGGCAAAACCCAGCCACCAACTGCATACTGCCACTGTCAAGAGGCTCTGGTATGGGGTAGAGAAAGGGAGTCCCCTTGCTTCTCAGGGCCTCCCAGGTATCCCAGCAGGTGTGCCTTCCCCCATGCCCTTCTTTCCTCCCCCAACCCCTTCCTTTTCCTCCCTCACTGCATAGGGAGGAGGCTATTTCCTCTTTGTGACAGCCCCAGAGTCAGGGTGGGGCTGGACCAATGCTGGGCAGCCTGAGCACCAGCCTAGTCCTGCAAAAGTGCATGCAAAAAATTAACTCTCGCAGGGAACCTGAACAGAAGTTCCTTAAGGCAGTGTGCTCTAGAGCACCTTCAACTAATGGCTGATTTATTGAGATTTAATTTGTTGCATGATTGGCCATTTTAAAAGCACTCTGCAGCTGCTCTAGAACACATTCAGGGGCCAGATCATGCAAACAATATAACTTGTGTAAGCACTCTTCATGCTCTTCTACCCTATAAAATCAGTAAGTGCACATGCATGCTTTTCCAACCTTCAATTCTAAACGTTTTAAGTAAGTTTGTCAGCATCTCTCTTCTTGGCAGTGAAATGATGTGTAAGTAATAACTGGTTGTTTGATTAACTATGAAACAATTTCATAAAATGACTAAAATATTGACCACATTATACTGTAATTAAAACACTACAGTTTACTGTTAATTACTATTAATGCCATGCAGCCTATCCCCATGACTGCTTCCTGATACATTTTTACAGAATTTGGATGAGAACAGTTTTGATTTTCTGTGTGGGAAAAGGGTTTCTTAGGCACTAGGAACTGTTTCATTGCTGATTCTTTAGAAGATTCATAGTCATAACCCTGGTGATGTAGAAGGAGTTCACTGAGATGCTAGTGAGCATTAGGCTACATCTGTATGGCAATGCATGGATGCATATTTCTTGAACATTTGCCAAGGGACTAATGGCTGCCAAGTTCTATTTTGAGTATCTGATTTTACTGGTTAGAGAAAATGCTGAATGCTTTCCTCTGAGGCTGTTCAGTGGTTCTGCATCATCAGGTAGGGGGGCAATACAAGGGCCTGAAGGATCCAGAATAGCATAATAAAAATGATCAATATTTCTTCCTCAGACTAATGGAGACAATAAAATGTTATGATTTGGCAAAACTCTTGGTCTGAACCAATACATAGGTTGCAGTATAATTAAGACACTAACTGCTTCTGTATTTCTAGATCTTACTTACTGGGGCATTCTGAACCTGAAATAATTTCTTGGATATCAGTAGTTATTGTAGATTTTCACAAGTGCAAATCAGAGCAGAATTTAGCTAAAAGACTTGCACCAAGACTTCAAATTCCTGTTTCAGAAAACTTGCTTTTTATATTTAGATCTTAACTTTTCCAGTTTCTATCTATAAGAAAAAAATGTCTAATGTAAAATGAATGATCTATTTATGAATTGTGTTCTTCTAACACAATATTGTGGTTTGGCAGATTGTATATCTACTACAGGTTTTGCCACCCACAGAGTACTCAGTTGTCAATGTTATGTTTTATGGAGGCATTAAAAAAAAGCTGTGAGACGGTCACATATCTTTCTCTTCTGTAAAACAAATGACAGGGGGTAAGGGGGAGAAGGAAGATATCTAATCTGATGGGGTTCACCATATTTTCATCTTTCCTCTGGCTTTGCACAAAGCCTGTTCTTTGCTCTCCACTATCATCTCTTGACTGAGACCTAGAAAGAATAAATTTAAGAGTTCTCCCTTATCCTGTAGCAGCAGTTCTCCTCCAGACTCAGTGCTCAGGTGCGAAGTGGGTAAGCATCTTTCTTGTAGTAAGAAAGATTGCTCTTTAAATGTGCCACCTTTATATCTTTATTTCTTCTCTTCCTGAGTAAGATCCTTTGAGGAAAGACAGTTGCTCCTTCCTACAATCTTGTCAGATGAGGCCCATTTATTAATGATGGGAAAAACTATTAGTCTGTCACAATGGTCTCAGAGCTCATGGAAACCATGAAAATGAAGAAATTCGGAGGTACCCTGCCACTCAGTTGGAGGCAAAAATGTATAGGAGTCATGGGAGAGGCATTTCAGTCAGCAACATTGGCCTGTAAGAAGGATGAAATAGTGTCATAAGATTATTATATAGCCATTATAAGACTGCAGTAGGTGCACTTCAAAGTTTTACTATGATTTTTTTTTCCGAAATTCCCTGAGAAGTAAGTTCCTTTCCTAACAGTTTACCTGAAGAGTGTGTCCCCTTCTCCTTTTTGTGTTGGGAATATGGAAGATGAAAATGATTCCTCTGGAGAAGTCCTTTTAGATTCTCCATTAATCAAGACCTGAGAGTTCTTGCCAAGTTCTAAAAAGTTCCAGATATCTGGGTTGTTGAGACAAACTCTGTTCACTTATGTTAATTCAATTAGTGGCTTTGTACTGTTCCAAACAAGAACATTTTATTGCTACTGCTGTTTTTTCAGCATCTTAGAGAATGTCTACACTGCACTGTGCAGAGATACCCGAGCCAGCTCAGGACAAACTGATTTGGTCACCAGACACAGTATAGCTGTTAGCATAGCAGTCTGTTGAGAGTAAGGGTGTATTCACACTACATTAATGCAGCTACATTTCTTCCAGTATTTGAGTAATTTTAGGTATCTCTGCCCAGCATTGCATTGTATCATGGGCCCTTGGAGAAATCATACTTAAAATGGAATTAATCAGTTAATCGCATCTTAATTAGTAACTCAGTCACACGTTCTTACAAGTAATGGCATGATAAAACAGGGAGTTCACTAAGCTGTAATATTATTACATGTATTTTGTGTAATAGCTTTGTGGCTGCTTCCCTTCAATTGAACTCATGGTCAGTGTAAATCAGTTAATCGGTACTCCCAGCCTCAGGACTGCACTGAAGCCTGGAAGGATTCCCATGCACTCCTGAGGTTGACAGCATTGATCAGCTAACTGTTGCTGCCAGCTTTAGGACCTCACCAGAACAATGCATTCCCATGGCTGGGAGTGCTGATCAGATGGATGGTGCTCCCAGCCATCGGAGCACACTAGAGTGAAGGGCTCTGATGCTCTCCCATAGTTAGAAGAGCCGATCAAATGACTCATGTTCCCAGCCACGGGCACACTGGGCAGCTGACTTGCTGCTTATTGATGCAGGAGGAGGCTGAGATCATGATTCTGGGCTCCCCCTGCAGCAGCAATTGGGCACAATTGGGATCTCATCACCAATCCCACAATTACACCTTCTGGCATCTATGTATATCATGGTAGAGAGCACAGTTGTTGGGCTCATGGATCAGATTCCATCACACCTTCAGTTGAATGTCAGTGGCCATGTAGACCTACCCTTAGTTGTATTGGTGCTGCAGATAAAGATGTCCTTGATCACCCCCCTTCAGAAGCTCTGCTGGTGATAATTCAGATGTAAGGGATATGGGCCAATATGCCAAATTAATATGTAAAGTCCAGTGATTTTTACAGAAGTCTTTGAAGTTTTCACTACTCTCTCTGGAGTAATGCATACCATTAGTTTAAAGTAGGAGGTTTGAAATCAAAATTTTGGGAGAACTTAAGAAATATTCCAGAGGTATATTGAGCCCCATTAACTGATATGGGAACTTCAAGAAACCCATGTCTTACAAATGATACATTTTTATCTCTGGATGATGAGCATTGATAAAGCCTATGGAACCAGAGCAAGTCACTATAGTAACAGGAGTAATTAACTTCAGTAATATGTGTGTTTTTACAAGAAAACGCACCATAATTTCTCACACACCACATGCACCTTTCTTCCAAAATGTAACCCCCTAAAATTAGTGTTTGTCCTAAATGGGGAAGCTGTTTTCACTGGAAGAGCAGCAACCCTAGAAATACTATGCATTCCATACAGCTTCCAACATGGCTGCCAACATGGCAGTCCCGGGTTAACCTTCTCGGATCCCTAGCTATTGGCAGAGCACTGTAGCTTGTGCCTGCCAGTAGTATCTCAATGAGACTTGTGATATGGAAACACTTTATCTACAGGAACTTGTATAAAAAGCTACTTACACTAAATAACTAACAATCTTTCTACTTTACTTTATCAATCTTTACAAGACCCTGTGGCCTAACCTTGTGATTTACTATGTCTTCCTAAACATTTAAAGTGTTTAGGAAGTTGGAGTCACAGAAAAACGTGTTGGTAAGGCAGCAGGCATTTCTTGGTGTAGCAGGAGGTTTCCTGGGATGACTCTCTTTTTTTTCAGGAGGAGTTACTCTGTGTCACACTCAGACATGGCTGAGGAAATGTCTTTTTTTTACATTCTACCTTTGAAAAACAATGTGCATGCTTTATTTGGGGGCATGCTGCATGTAAGAAAATACGTTAAATCTGTTGCTACTCTTTGGCAAAGTCTATCAAGTCTCTTTGTACAGAGTAATGGCCCTGATTATTGGACATGGGCATTTCCCCTCTATTTTACAGTTTTTGAAGACCTCTACTGTGGTCTGTAATTGCATGATTAGGCTGAAGCACTGTATAGATTGTTGATGATGCTGGATGTTTTGTGTAAATTTTCTTGCCCCTCATAAATTTTGGGGAGCACTTTCTTCTGTTTTTATTGCATTTGCCTCTCCTCTTGATTTAATCAGAGTTGTCTGGTGCAGTTTCCCTGATATGATGATCAGTTAAGTCACATTTCTGTTTTATGATTTCTTGGGTACTTTTTTTTTTAATAGTTTTTGCTAGCATGAGATTTGGATCTAACTGAGATTGTGCTAATAAGCTGGTGCTTCTTTCACCAACAGCTATTCTGCCTGCTATTAATTTTTTTTTAATAGTCCATATCTGTGGTGTTCAGCAAGAATCTGAACTGTCGTAATGAAAGCTTCTGCTGTTCTTGTGTTCTTAGAACCTGCTTTTTAATTTGATCCTTTCAAATATAATATTCTCTGCTACAAAATAGATATCAAAAGTCACTTTCACTCTGTTATATTTTTGTTTTAACACTTGCTGAAGGGTAGAGTATGGAGCTGCCTTCCCCATGGCATATATCAGAATATTCTCCTGGCATGCTTGCTTTTTCTTTATTGAACCTGAAGCCATTTGATATCATTCATGGTGCTAGGATTCAGGATGACCTGCTGCCAGAGACACCTGTTTCAAACTTTTCTATAAGAGCTACTGGCATTATGGGTTCCATTACTGTGCTGATATAGTCTCCTTTTTCCTCTAGTTCTCACAGGTTTCTTCCTTGATATTCTGTTTTGCTTTTATTTTCCCCACTTGTTCACCCCTTTGGCAGACTGGAGGCTCTTTTCTTTCCCTTACTCCTTTTTTTACAAGGAAGCAACCACCAATTGCTGACATGAAGTAGTAAGAAAGCAAACAAATAAAGGGAGGCAGGCTTTACATGCTCAAGTGTAAGTAGAGGACCCCTTTCCTGGAAGTTGTGCTGTTTTATTATCTTCCTTTTAAAAAATATTGTGGTCATCTCTGTTTATTATGGGGAACCATGGACTCTATAACCACGCCAAGATGTGCAAAAAAAGTGCTGTCTAGCAGACTGCTCTTTCTCCCTTTTTTAAAATAAGCACTGTGAATGGAATTCTCTTTGCATATCTCAATAGCAATTTTATAGCCATCTACCTGGCATTTTTGCATGCTGCTTTGGATAGGAAGGCCTGTGTACATTAACTGACCATGCACAATACAGCTTCAGACTGGCTAGACATATGTATGCATAGCTGGGTCCTAGCAGCTGAGTAGTGTAGAGGCTTACCCAAGAATCTGGGGATGTGGGTTCTAGGCTACCCCTGCCCTAGCCGGTGGATGACTTATTGTGCATGCTCAATCTATTCATGCACACTTATGTATTCTATTGCAAGAGTAATTATGTGCATGCAGCAATTCAAATAATATTGTTGTCATTTGGGCAATTAAAAATCTGTCCTTTAGATGTAAAAAGGGAAATATAATACCACACTTCCATAAGCATTTTCCAGTCTTGGGGTACTATTTCTGAGTGGGCAGAGTCAGTGCTTTATATGTTGCTATTTTAGGTGCCAATTCTTTTAATATGCTAAGATACAGATTACCCAAACCCCCAGATTTTGTGACAGTAAGCAATCTAAGTTTTTCTTGCACTTCATATATTGTAATTTCTATGATCATATCTTTATTGCTGTGCGGTACTCCACCAGCATCCTCCACTGCTGCTTCATTCTGATTAAAAGATGAGACAAATTATTTGTTCATTAGTTGTTCTTGGTCTCCACCCATCTTCAACATCTAGTGACCCTGCTTCTTCCCACTTTTTATTTATATGCCCAAGTAAGCCTTTGCTATTAGTTTTAATAAATTTTGTGTAGTTCAGCTCAACTAAGCTGTTAGCTGTTCTTACTTTGTTTTAGCATTTCTAGACCACAGAAAGATACTGCTTCTTGCAGATCAGTCTCAATTTCCATTGCTTGTAGAACCTTTGCTAATTCATAATGGTTTGTTTGAAGTTCTTGTTCTTCAGCTCTGCCGCTGGGCTTATAGCACTGTAGTCCTTCCCTACCACCTTTTTTCTCTTCCTTGTAATGCAAGTCTCTGATAGTACTTGTCACATGTATCCTTAGCTGCTTATATACTTTGGCAAATCTCCCACTGTTGTTTACTGGAACACTAAGAATTTTTAACAGGAGGGAAGACAGACAGGAGAGAGAGATTTCTGAAACTAAAATGCTTTGTGTACAATTCTGACACTATACGAGTGATTCTCAACCTTTTAAGAGATCAGACACCACTCCACAATTTTTTTTTTTTTTAATTTGGTAGTGCTTCTGGTTGAGAACCACTGTTGTGCTGCCTCTGCCTTATCCCAGTGCTTCTCAACCAGGATTCTGCCCTATGCTTCTTCTTGTATTAGGGTTTTCTGATGAACCTAAAGCGGGCAGGATGAGAGGCATAACTAATGAATGTTATGCCCTAGGCAAAACTCCCCTACACACCTGGGGTATGTGGGAGGTAGGAAGGATGATAGTTAATAAAAGGAGAGAAGGCGATTAACACCTATTGGATGAGGAGTTTAGAAGGAATTGGGTAGATTACAATGTACCATGAAGTCAAATGACTCCCTCACTGCTTCCTGAGAAAAATGCTACTGACACTGCCATTCAATTGGTCTTATACTTTGGATGGACCAGGAATCAAAGGGCTTCCTAAATTGGCTCCTATGAGCGCATCTACATGAGATACCATAGCTCACTGCAGTAGCATTGCCAGGCACTAACCATGATTCAATGCTATAGTACTCATTGCTACTGTGCAGTGGTGTCAGGAAAAAAACTATGCGGAAATGGTACTGGGTAGTAATGCTGGTTACTATGTGGTCATTTAATACTTGCTTATGAAAGGACTAAACAACAGCACAGTAATAACTGTGCAATCTACCACACATGTAGACATGGCCTGTGTGCATGTGCATGAGCATATAATGATATACGTCTTATTGATAAGTGCTTACTACTACGTACTATATAAAATTATAGCAAAACTGAAATCTTTTCAGGAATGAAAATTAAGTGAAATACTTTTCCTTTCTGACTTTTTGAAGTATGTGAGTTTTCATTGAAGTTTTACAAAATATAGATTTTGTTGAAAAAGATGTTTTCCGTTTTGCCAAAATTTTTTTTTCCAGTATTATGAAAAACCTTAAACTTTTATCAGTCCTCAGGGGCATTGAGTAAGTGCTTTGCACAGAGGCCTATTCATATTTGACATATAGATGGAGATGAATAGACATACTGTATATCTTTCTAATTATTGACTCTTCATAAAAGAAGGTCGCTATGTATTAATCATTCCATGTAATCCCTTTCATACATAAAATTGATTTAAATTACTTTCAGGAAGTGCCATTATAGTAGAGTTGAAATGTAAGAAGCCTTAACCTAGCAATGTCTTCTCTTTTGATCCAAGCACCTGTTCCTATAGGAATTTATTTTGGTTAAACATGGATGTGCAGCACATCTGCCTAAAGCAACAAGAGCCGTTTATTATATTATTGAGTCGCAGCAATGTTGGCAGGTCCTCAAGTGGAGATTGAGCATGTGCTGGCAGATGGTTTTTTCTAGGACATAGTTATACCACCTCCTGAATGAGAGAAGCTGAGCCAACACAAATGTTCTGTCAGCATGGCTGCATCCCCACCAGGGATTTTGCTGGTGAGGAAGCCTGGTCTTTTCACGCTGCTATCCAGCCTAGTTGGGAAACATTGTAGTGTAGATCAGAGATGGAAGAACTCAGCAGGTCACTCTTTCTCCACTGTATCAGTAAAGATTCTCTATTTCAGATGGTCTGAGATCTTACCAATAGGTGTGCTTGGAAGGTATAAGTAAGGTAGCCATTCTTCCCTAGCCTCAAAATGTGATGCTCTGCCCTGCCACCACCCACTTTCCAACACTCTCAGCCATCTCTGAGCTCCAGTCACAGCTGAAACATCCATTTAAAACACCTGCTGAAAACAGGCAAAAGTATCCATTTGAGCAAACTGACAGAACACTTGTCCCAGGACAGTCTCAATGAAAACAGGACATGAAGTCACTGTAAATGTAAGCCAAAAAATATACATAAGTTTGGGGTACAGACATCAAGGTTGAAGTGCAGCATAGATGATCAGGTTAAGTGGTCAGCCTTAGCCAGTACAGGCAGGCTCTGAGTCCCACTGCTTCCCCGAACCAAAAAGTGCATGTGTATTCTGTTCGGTGCTGACCTAATCTAGCATGCTTTGAGCAAAGCATGATTCTTAGAGCATTTCCTCCATGGGTTTAGCACTCACCTCTGCACTTAGCCTAAAGCTGTAATAGACTGCTTATCAACCTTTTAAAATGACCCAGCTATGCCTGGAGCATGACATTTTGCCACACTGAGGCAGCCTGTTTTCAGACAGGGGGATACTAGCCAACACAAGATATTTCAACAATCCTTTTTTCTTTCACCAGGATAGTTCATGGATTACTGGATGTGACTACCTTACTCAGCTCAAACGGGTGGTGGCTGTAACTGAAAGAACTGTTATCATCTGGGATTATAAATCACAAGGCAGCTGCCAGGTACAGTGCTGCATCATTTCAAATGTTAAAGAAAGTGTAGTTCACTAAATCTTTGTCTACATTTCCATTATATCCCCTTATACTAATCAGCAAGGCAAACTCCATTAAGTGACAGTGAGTTTCTATACAAAGGATGATAAATAAAACGAGACTCCCTTTAAGACAAGTAACTCTTTAAGTTGCCAGACATAGCTGGAAAAAGTATGCTGTTCTATAAAGTGATTCCCAAACTTACCCATATTTTTAATGAATGGCATTATCGGATTATAGTTTCATAGCATTTGAGTCTTCTACTTAAGCCATGTTTGCGAAAACAGAGACTTGGCGGGATAACTTGCATGACTGGAGCACTGTCATGAATGGGTATAAACTGTTCAGGAAGGATAGGCAGGGGAGGAGAGGAGGAAGAGTTGCACTTTATGTAAAAGAGCTGGATGATTACTCAGAGATCCAGTATGAAGTTGGAGATAGGCCTGTTGAAAGTCTCTGGGTTAAGGTTAGAGGGCAAAACAACAAGGGTGATGTTGTAGTGGGTGTCTGCTATAGATCACCAACCCAGGAGGAAGTAGTGGATGTGGCTTTCTTCAGATGAATGGCTAACAGAATTTTTCCATTTACAAGCCCTGGTTCTCTTGGGAGACTTCAATCCCCCTGACATCTGCTGGAAGGGCAATCTAGAAAGTTTTTGGAGAGTGTTGAGACAACTTTCTAAGTGCTGGAGCAGCCAACTAGGAGCCATGTTCTTCCTGACTTGATGTCCACAAATGAGGAAGAATCAGTGGGGAATGTAGTACTGGATGGCAACATGGGCAGTAGTGACCATGAGATGATTGAGTTCAGGATCCTGAGGAAATGAAGTATGGAGAACAACAGAGTAAGGACCATGGACTTCAGAAAAGCAGACTTCAGCTCACTCAGGGGACTCATGGGCAAGATACTCTGTGAAGCCAGTCTGAGGGGGAGAGGAGTCTAGGAGAGCTGACTATACTTTAAAGAAACCTTACTGAGCATGCAGGAACAAACCATCCCAATGTGCAGGAAGACTAGCAAGTATGGCAGAAGACCAGGTTGGCTTAGCAGGGAACTCTTCAGTAAACTAAATCACAAAATAGAAGCTTCTAAGTGGAAACTTGGACAAATAAATAGGGAGGAGTATAAGAACATTGCTTGGGCATGCAGGGATGAAGTCAGGAAAGCCAAAGAGACATGGGGAAGGCAACCTTGTGAAAGAATGCGAAGAAAGGCTGAAGTGCTCAATGCCTTCTTCACCTAAGTCATCACAGGCAAAGTCAGCTCCCAAACTATTGCACTGGGCAGCACAGTTTGGGGAGGAGGTGAGCTGCTGACAGCAATGAAAGAACAGGTTAGGGACTATTTAGAAAAGTGGGACATATACAAGTCCATGGGGCTGGATAGGATGCATCTGTGGGTGCTGAGGGAGTTGGCTGATAAGTTTGCAGAGCCACTGGCCATCATCTTTGAAAACTCATAGCAACCAGGAGAGGTCCCAGGTGTTTGGAAAAGGGCAAACATAGTGTCCATATTTAAGAACGGGAAAAAGGAGGATCCAAGGAACTACAGATCAGTCAGTCTCACCTTGGTCTCTGGAAAAATCATGGAGCAGATCCTCAAGAAATCCATTTCTAAGCACTTGGAGTAGAAGGTGATTAGGAATGATCAGCCTGGATTCACCAAAGGCAAGTCATACCTGACCAACCTGATTGCCTTCTATGAAAAAGTGACTGGCTCTGCAAATGTGGGGAGACCAGTGCATGTGGTAAACCTTTATTTTTACGAAGGCTTTTGATAGGGTCTCCCACAACATTCTCACAGGCAAGCTAAGGATATGGGCTGGATAAATGGACTGTAAGGTGGATAGGAAACTTTCTGGATCATCAGACTTAGAGGGTAATTATTAATGATGTCTAGTTGGCAGCCACTATAACCAGACCAGGAGGAAGTGGAGTGCCCCAGGGGTTGGTCCTGGGGCCAGTTTTGTTTAATATCTTCATCAACAACATGGAAGATGGCATAGAGTGCACCCTCTGCAAGTTTGCAGTTGACACCAAGCTGGGGGGAGTTATAGATATGCTGGAGCGTTTGGCTAGGATTCAGAGTGACCTAAACAAATTGAAGGATTGGGCCAAAAGTAATCTCATGAGGTTCAATAAGGACAAGTGCAAAGTGCTGCATTTAGGATAGAATAATCCCATGTACCGGTACAGGCTAGGGGCTGACTGGCTGGGCAGCAGCTCTGCAGAAAAGGACTTGCGGGTTACAGTGGACAGTAAGCTGAGTATGAGCCAACAGTGTGCCCTTCTTTCAAAGAAGGCGAATGGCATACTGGGCTGCGTTGGTAGGAGTGTTGCCAGCAGGTCAGGGGAGGTGATTATTCCCCTCTATTCAGCACTGATGAGGCCACCTCTGAAATACTGTGTTCAGTTTTGGGCCCCCACTACAGAAAGGTTGTGGACAAATTGGAGAGAGTCCAGTGGAGGGTAACAAAAATGGTGAGGGGGTCAGGGGACATGACTTATGAGGAAAGACTGAGGAATCTGAGCTTATTTAGTCCAGAGAAGAGAAGACTGAGAGGGGACATAATAGCAGCCTTCAACTACCTGAAGTGGGGTTCGAAAAAGGATGGAGCTGGACTGTTCTCAGCGGTGGCAGATGACAGGAACAATGGTCTCAAGTTGCAGCAAGGGAAATTTAGGTTAGCTATTAGGAAAACCTTTTCACTAGAAGGGTAGTAAAACACTGGAACAGGTTACCCAGAGACGTGGGGGAATCTTCGTCCTTGGAGGCTTGTAAGACCTGGTAAGACAAAGTTTGGCTGGGATGATCTAGTTGCAGATGGTCCTGCTTTGAGCAGGGGGTTGGACTAGATGATCTGATCCTTCAAACCCTAATTTTCTGTGACTCTACCCATCAAAGGACAAGTCTTCAAAATAAGTTTAATATTGGCTCCTTTGGGTTAGCTTGATAATTTAAAAGAAATATCCCGCAACTTCTATTTTTTTTCTAGTTCTTCTTATGGAGACAAGCATCTTGATCTTGACAATGTTATTCTGAAGTTTTGAAGTTTCTTCTGAATTCCTTACAGACTACTTCAAGGTTTTCAAGGATGTTTAGCTTGCCCCTGTCCTCCTGTTCATGTTTGTTGTGTTCTCAGTGGGGTATGACTTATGTGAGGGAATGAAAGAAACAAGGAAACAAGGCAGACAAAAGATGTTTCTCTTGGACCTTATATAAGGACTGGCTGTCTTTCCACTGAGTTCAGGGGTCTATGGTTCATGGTCCTAGTTGGGCCCCCTGGCAAAGAAAGCTGACAGCATTAGTCCTCATAGAATTTTCCTCTGGCTGTTCTTTTCATGAGCCAGGTCATTCTGTCCTATTGCAGAGTGGGCAGCAACACTATCCTCAAGCCCTCAGTTTCCAGGGATACTCATATTAAGTTCTTTTACTTTAGCTGTATTGCTCTGATGCCTTCCCCCATTCTGTGCCATTTACTCCTTGACGTGCATCTCCTAAATTCAGAGAAAAACATCTAGTTCATTCCCAAGGAACATGAACATGACAACTAGTGTTGGCAAGGTCTTGATCTCTTGAATATCAGAGGAAATGAGTCTATAAAACTAATGATCAGTACACCTTAATTATCTAAAATCCCCTATGGAGCCTCCCCAGTCTAACAAAAAGTTGCCAAGACTTCCAGTGTTACTAGTACCCTTTCTTGACTCTTGATAATCTAGATTCCTGGTTGTTTGGGTATATTGGCTGAAAATTGAGATTCTGTGATAGTTTCTTATTACACACCACCACTACATTAATTCACTGATTAATTGACCTTATACTACTCCACTTTTTCTCTGTATCGAGAAACAAAATTCTTAAAAAAACCCTGAATATCCTTCACTTAAGACTACTTAATATGATTACTCTTCATTATATTTATATTTCTTCACTCAGCTACTACAAAATGTTTAAGTGTCGGAGGCTGTGGATGAAATCCAAATCCAACTGAAGTCTATGGAAAAGCTCCTTTTGAGTTTGACAGAGGCAGGATTTTACCTTGTTTACCAGTTTCAGGAGTTACTAATCTCAGGAAAGAGCTGTCACAGTAGAAGTTTTGAAACCTTGAGACATGCCTTAGGTGGATGAGTCTGATAGATGCTATGCTCATTTGGTTTAAGGGCTCATGTGCAATATCTAAAAAACACTCACTATATTTCACAGGATAATTGCTTTATTATCAAACCAATGGAACATTGTCTGCTTTGTGTATCTACGGTGAATATATCAGATCAACAGGCTAAGGATGACATTTTAATGGGAGATGATGGTGGTCATGTCAACCTACTTACAGTGACCAGTGATGACTTTGGACTAAAGCAGTCTAAAGCCAAACGAAAATCACAATTGCACGTCTTGGATTCAAGGAACTTTAAAAAGTGAGCTACTTGTAGTGAAATTATGTTATACTTTATCAGTTTTTACTGAAAAAATAGAATTTGGATTCTATGTAACCTGAACGTGTGGTTAGCTTTTGCTTGTGAAAAAACCTCAACGTGACTTAACGATGAAAATGTTTAAATGGGATTGATTATTTAGCTGTTACGTAAAAACAGTTCTGTTGTTCTTAGTAAAGATCTGTGTACAGAGTTGCTATGAAATAAGATGCAATGAGTACATTTCATTAAAGCTTTACATTGGTGTGACTACATGGGCCCCTATTAGCTGAAATTAGAACCCGTTGCTCTGCAGGCTGCAGACATACTTTGTTCCCATATAAAGAAATTTCAGCCCAGATACTGTTCCACTTCCAGTGCTATTTACACACCTGTTGTACATCTAAGTTACTAAGTGTGATCCTAACCCATGCAATGCACTACCCATAAAACTGCTAAAAAGCCTAGATTAATTAGGTACTTCCATTCTGGCCTGTAATAATTTCTAGATAATTAAGCTTGGGCTACTGCACAGACTCAGAAGCAAGCTAGGATGACATCTACCAGACATTTACCTCCATTTGAGTTTTGGGTTCTCTGTCCTGGTGCTCAGCCTCTGACATGTGGGCCAGGTCTAACCTGCAGAGCTGTCATCCTACCCATAGGGGTCCCATGGGTCCAGAAATTTGGCAGCAGAGGTATAGTGACAGTTGTACTTGCCCATCCCTGGCTGCCCCATGCTGCCTAACTGAGGTAAAGCTCTGTGATCTGGATAACATGTCCCTGCCCCTGCGCATGGGGTCACTCCTTGGCTAGATCTGAGTGCACAGAGGATCACATTCACAGACCAACCCAATGGAGAGTAAGCTGATCCCATCTGGGATCCAGCTTATGGTATGACCCTATCCCACTTATCCAACCCACAGGACAGGAAGGTTGGGCACCACTGCTTTAAACCAAAAACTAGATCCATGCCAATCTAACCAAAATTCAAGGGAACTTTCCCATCTCTAGAAATAGTTAATGGATAAAATGCATAAATAACACTGGGAGTAGAACTTCCAGGGGAGTGCCCAGCTGATTAAGCCAGTCAGTCCTTTTGAGTTCTTGAGTTCCCAGAAGTCCAGCCATAGCAAGGAGGGAGCAGGGGGATGAGTGGGGCAACCACCCCAGGTGCCAAAGTGAAGGGGTGCCAACAAGCCTTGCCCAGCTAGAGCAGGGCACAGGACAGAACTGTGAGCAGCTCATTTTGGGGGGGTGCAGAGGCGGAGGAAGAGTGGCTTCTGCTGCTGCATGCACTTTCAGGCAAGCATGGGGTGGGGGACATATGCCCTCTGGATCTGTGCACGGGGCGAAGGCAGGCTGCTGCTGCAGGCTTTGCCCCATGCTCCAAACTTTGTTGCTACGGCACTGAGTCTAGCCTCAACAGGAGGAAGCAGAGGCATCCTCAGTTCTGCATAGACTGTAGCTTGTGGGTGAGTGTATTATCCTGCAAAGTGGAAGATATGGGTTTAAATCCCCTTAGGCACATAGAAACTAGAAACCAGGTCTCTCACTTCCTGGATAAGTATCGATTAGGCAAAAAATGGGAGAGTCCTCTTCCTCCAGTTATTCAGTCATATTAGTTCAGGTAAATGTCTTCCCTTTTCTCTCAGCTGCAATCTGATGTGACCAAAGGGTATGATGCTGCCCATTAAAAGAGCAGGAGACACGTGCCTCAGGTAGAATAAGATCTGAGGCAACAGGCACATAGTTTAGGTGAGTAGCTGATAAGTCTTAGACATGTAATAGGCAGAATAGGATCTGGGCCTTTGTCTTCATCTCTGCTTTTTAGTGTCTGTGGGCACACCTACATGAGATGCTATGTTACTGTAGCAATGAGCTACAATGATGACCAGTTTCAGGAGCTACAATGATGTAGCTCATTGCTACAGTGATGTAACATTGCCAGGCACAAATCATGATACGTGCTCATTGCTACAGTGACATACCTCATTGCAACTGCACAGTAGGGTCAGAAATGACCCATGCAGCACTGGGACTGTGCAGTACCAGAGGTTACTATGCACATAAACAATTGTGGCACCTAAAGCTGGAAGACTTCAGTTCTTTCTATTCTCTTACTTTGAAGTAGAAATCGCTGAGTGTGTAATTTTACCAAGAGCCATGCAGTACTATTTAGCAGTGTCTATTAAAATATATACAACTATATCTTATATGCTAACCCCTTAATGTATATCTCTAGCATTAGACGAAAACTACATGATGACTGGGTTGTGAAAGTTAAGTACATCTCTGTCCTGAATTGTTTTGGATCCTGCTCCTTAGACAGCGTGCATTCATTTGTTTTGGATGACTTAAAGAGACTAGAGGACAACAAGTAAGTAGAGCCATACTTATCATATGCTGAACACAAATTGTTCACAAGGGATCACTTGTGAGATAAGTACATTACAAAATGGGATCATGATTAACATTATCTATGGATTTTCTAAAAGATGGCTAACTAAACTAAGATATAATTGGAATTAGTCTTGCAAAACTTGACAGACTGAGCCCTTATAAGGCATACTGTGATTTCTCCCTAGGTTTTGATTCAGGAAATAAAGTTTTGTAGATGTTAAACATAAATTCTGTTGAAAAAAATCTGTTCCTTTTGATTTTCATTCAGAATAATTTGGTGATATTATGTGAACTGCTGTAATATCAGAGTTCTAAAAAATACTGATGCTTTCCCAAATACAAGCAGTCCTTAGACTTAGGACACACTTGGTTCCTGAAAACCATGTCTTAAGACAAAACATCATAAGTTGGAACCGATTTTCCCATAGGAACAGTGTTGCAAATGCAGGATCGGTTTCTTTGTCACAGTCAATACTGCCTGCAACTGGTCAGTGGTGGAAGGGGAGGGGAAGGGGCAGATCAATGTCCCTGCAGTGAGGGAGGGACAGGGGCTGAGACCAGGGCTGGGGCAAGTGCTGCCCAGCTGGTACCAGGTGGCTCCCACCGCTGCACGCTGCTCATCTGGTGGCTCAACCAGCAGTTCCCGCTACTGCTCCTACTGCTGGTCCAGGAGGGAACAGGGGGCTGTGTGCCCCCCGGATCTGTGCAGGCTGGGCTGGGTGGGGTCAGGGCTGGACTCGGCTGTGCTCCAGGTGGGCAGTGAGGGCTATGGTGAATTTTTGGGTGGCTGCAGCGCCCCCATAATCCCCACTCTGCTGCTTGTCCTGCCCTGATCCAAGGGCACATGCCCTCCATGCTCTCAGAACCATGGCTCATCCTGGGGGCATGGGGTGGCATGGACCACTTGTCTGGAGGCAGCGCAGCAGTGGGGTGTGTTGATTTGCCCCCATGTCCCTTCCCTTCCCCCTCCCCTTCCACCACTTAGCAGCTGCATGCAGTATTGACTGTTGTAAAGATGAAAATCACATTGGAACATCAAAACAGGCTGTCAATTTATAAGCATTGTAAGTGACATTCATCGCAACTCCAAAAGTCGTAAGCTGAGGGCTGCCTGTAAATACATGCATGGACACTATACACATATTCTTATACTCATTCTAAAAACACGTAATAAAGCAGATATTTAAGTAAGCATTCTTGGTATTTTTGTTCAATGTGTGGGCTGCATACATAAAAGATGACTAATGAATCTCATCAATCCATGGCTAATTTTTCACAGCTAGTCAGACTGGTGGATCTATGTAATTTTGGGTAAGGGGGTAAATTATAACAAAATGTTTAAAACCAAAATGATATATTCATACCTCATTTGGCAAGAATAGAAACAATGAAGAACACTTAGGTTGCACTTTTCATTTAAGAACCTTAAAGAATTGTAAATGTCAAATAAGCCTTATGATTCCTTTACAAGATGGATTCATAGATTTATATTTTTTAAGTCTAGAAGCCATAATTATGAGCATAATAGAGTCTTGCCTATTCCACAACACAGGCCACAAATTTTTACCTAGTGATTCCTGTTTCAGGCATGTAATTTCTGTTATGGGTATTATGTGTATTTTTTAACTGGGGGGGAGGGGAAAGTGAAAAGAGTGCCTGTGATTTGCCCAAGATCACTCACTATATCAGGAGTAGAGCCTTGAAATTGCTCAAAGGTCCAGAGAGTTGGAGAGAAGGTTAAATGGTAAAAAAATATATATAATCAGAGGTATATTTGCCACCATCACGCATCGTATGTTTCGTTATTTGCAAATGTTTCATTAGTGTCTTTTCTTTAACTGTAAATGTGTCTTGTGGTCATATAAGAAAAAAAACATCCAAGGAATTTAAGACAGGAGTTAAATTAAATTGTGTTTAGGCAACTTTAGAATCAAATAGATAACAAAATAAAACTGGGAGCATTAGAATAGCTATGCATCAAATCCTCTTGAACTGACCATTCCAAACATAATTGTGGCCCAGACATTTAATTATGAGCTGCAAGCCAAATGAAGATTCCCCAATTAACCATGCCATGTACAACTGTTGCTGTTTATTTTTGGGCTAGACCTAATATATTGTAATCTTCATGGAATGGGTAATTTTATATGTGAATAGTGCTTGGAAAGTACATAGCCTTTTTCTTCATCAAGAGCTGTTGATGGGAGGGGAATTAAGGAAGAAGGTTTTCAGGGATCAAGAAGGGCTTCTGGTTGTGAGGACCTGGGATGTGCCTGGGCTGACACTTGACCATCTGAAAGCTGGAAACCCATTTGCCATCCTTAATCTAAGAGTAGGTTGGAATTGCTCATTAAAGAAGAGTGACAGATTACATAACATTTCTCTATTTTTTTTAAAGGTAAATCCTCAAAGAACCTACTAGTGGTACAGGTGACAGGTTATCTGCTATTTTACTCCTTGCTTAAGAATTAAGTCTTCTCTCTGAGATACTGATCCTGCACTGAGTTTCACAAACTCACAGGGTCAGGTCAAAGGAGCTATAGAGTTTATAGTCAACCACTGATTTATTCCTGTGCAGAAAAAGCAAATTATGTCTTTTAAATTTAAAAATCCTCCTAAAAGTTTAGAGTCTTTCGATACTTTGTATCCAGTTTACCCCTACCCCAGTTATTGCTTTTCTGACCCATGGTTATTCCAAAGCCCAACAAAAATTAATGAAAAGAACTATCAGCTGGAACAAAAAGACAAATAATGAGAAACATCTTCACCCATTTTTATATATGGATAAATGGATGGATAGATAGTTCTGCTCTCAATGTGTTTGTGTTAATATACATATATGTGTATATATTTGTATATATGTTTTATATAGAGATATACAGAGATCAATTGATCTATCTTGATATATGCTCCAGCAAGGCTTAAGGGGCATTTCTTTACATGCAAGCGTCGCAGCATCAAGTGCTTTGAAAAGCACCCAAAGCTGCAACGCTTACACTTGTATAAGCGATGAAAAGCACGTCAGTACTGAGAAAATGATGGCAGCGCACTTTTGAACTAAAACACCTCAGAGGTGCTTTAGTTCAAAAGCATATTGCTGACATTTTCTATGCAATGACGTGCATTTCGCCACTTATACAACAGCACACGGTGCAGCGCAGTTTGCCTCCATTTGATTAATCGATTCTGCTCTGAAGCGGCAGATCTCCGGCACATTGTGGGAAAAAAAGTATGTGTATAAATGCTCAAGGTGGTCATGTGCCTGCCTCTCCCACAGTCCCCTCCTGCCTGGGCACTAATTGGGCCTCCAAATCACCCCTTTCTAGTCCCACTCAAACCACTGGTATAAAACTGTAACCCAAAAATAAGCCTTCTGGGTATAACACATCTCTTCAGCTGAGTCTAAGCCCAAACCTAAACTTTATTTCCTCCTACCCTGAGTCCTATTCCCTTGGAAGTCAGCAGCATTCTACTTGCACTTCTCCCCAGAGTAGTACAGGTGTCAGCCATGAGCTCCTCTGCAGCTCTCCTGCCCTGAAGCAATTTTCTCAGCAGTTCCCAGAGCCAGAGCTTCCTTGTATGCTAATGTAAGATGAGGGACTTTCTTCCACGTGCTGATTGGAGAGAAAAATGTGGTCTTGTATTTGCGTAAATACCATATATATGTATATATACACACTAACGCTGATGGTAGAATTCTGTTTCACTTTATGCATGTTAACAGTGCTTTTCTAGCCATTTAAGTGGCTGTTTTGGTATTTGTGTACAGGTTGTAACACTATTGTGCATTCTGTAAAGCCCCCTTTATTAAAAAGCTCTGTGATTTTAATACAACATTGAAACTGTTGAAACCTGCATTGAATTTGGAGGGAGGAATGCAGGATGCAGAAAAGGAGAATTTGGAGGAGGCAGCATGAAGTCAGTCTGTACACATGGTTTGAATGTTAGCTTTAGTTGCAGCAGCTCTGTGAGTTTGATTTTAGAAAAATGGAGTTTTCTGATTTATTACCCAGCATGTGATATATAACATACAGGCATAAAAGATATCATATTCATGTACCAGGTGAGAGGTTGCACTTAGTTAGTATAAAACCAAGACTAACACAACCAGCCCAGTCTCTGATAGAGATAACTAATTTTAGAATTCAGTAGTTTACCTTAAACTGAATTAAGATTGTTTGGATCAAGATGAAGCTTTTTTTTTTCTGAGACCCATATCTTCTAAATATTTTACTTCTTTTTAAAGGGCTAGTTTGACTTGACTATTATTGAGGACTCTATTGAAGGGCATGGGACACCTTTATTAACAGATATATTGCTTTAACCAGATAAAGAAATAATCTAATTTAATTTAAAACATATCCTAATCCAAGTTTATGACTGATAATAGCTACTGAACTTCCAAAAAAATAATTATGCACAATAGGAAAACAAATAGGAATTGTTATAGATTTTACTGACTAAACCAAAAGTTTCCTGCCTGATCAGATGATTTCTTGATTATTACAGACCTGTCAGAGAATTTTCTGTCCCAAAGGGAGTTAATGCCTTCACATATTGTGGAAAAGCAAACATTATTGTTACTGGAGGTAAGTAAAATGTTTATATTCTACATGGAGATCCATGTACTTTAATAAAGAGTTGGTTGTAGGGGGGGTTTTTTCATTAAGTAAACTTTAAAACAAATATTTGAGTAGGATAAGAACATAAGTGCCACATTGGGTTAGACCAATGGTCCATCTAGCTCAGTATCTTGTCTGACAGTGGCAGAAGTGGATGCTATGTAGGGAGAGCATCCAGCCAGATATCTCTAGAATGATGTATCACCTATTCAATACCCTAGAAGGCATCCACCATTATTGGTTTAGCAATGCCATAGGAAACATCTCCAGCCATTCTGTTCAACAGCTATCTATAAATATATCATATATCAATGTGTCTAGTCCCTTTTTCAACCTCACTATGCTATCTATTCTTGGAGCAATGAATTCCACAAGGCAATGAGTTCCACTACCTGTTACATTAAAAAAAATACTTTCTCTTGTTAGTTTCAAACCTGTCTCCTACTAATTTCAGGGGATGTCCATAACAAGATCTGACCCCAAGGGCAACTGGGACTTCCCTTGCTGGTGAAGTGACTCCTGTCCCAATTCTCGGTACCCTCCTCTTTTTTCTGCCAAAGCTTGCTATATCTTGTAATGCTTAAGGAGGCTGCCCCAGGGAACCAGAGAGAGCCTGAATCCTTCAGTTGTCTGGTGCTTCACAAGGCCAAACTGTCACCAGTCTTTCCCATAGGGGGCATTAATTGTGGGCTCCAGACTCTCCTATAGCCATGCCCATGCCTTGTAGTTATTATTCCATATTAATTCAGAGAGGGCACCCTGGTACCAACACAACCTGTGGCCCCTCAGGTCTTAAAACTTTGTTTGGGTTTTGGCCTTCTGGCCTTGTCTCCATTTCCCCTGATTGTGCCCCTTAGGGCAGGTCTGTTGCCCAGACCCTTGGCCCCTAGGCCCTAGCCCTGTCTCAGCCTCTGAGCCCCTGGCCCTGTCTCATGGGATATCCCAGCACCTTAGGGTCCCTGATTTAGGCAAGACTGATTTTCATTCCAGCTCCAGCCCTCTGAGGTCCTTGACCCAAGCAAGGCTGCTCTTGGTCCCAGCTCTAGGCCCCTAGGGTCCCTAACCCAAGGAATTTTCTATCCTAGATGACCCTCAGGTGCCCCTGTGGCTTCCGTACTGCCCCTGCATCCACCACCCGCTCCTCCAGTGTTTAATGGTCAACAGTAGTTAAGGCCTCAGCCATTCTGAGTCACTGGAGGGTACTCATTGATTTGTATAAACTTGTCAGCACTGAAGTTCACTTGTCATTTTTTGCACTTAGCATGGGACTTGACTACCCAGAATAATTTGGTGTCATCTGCAAACTTGGAGATTTCACTATGCACCCCCATTTCCAGATCATGGATGAAAATGTTGAATAAAATTGGGTCCATTATAAATTCCTATGGGACACTACTTTGAGATCCCTTGCTTCTGAAAAGTGACTGTTTAGCACTACCCTTTCTTTCCCATCTTTTAAACAGCTCTCCATTCCTGAAAGAACCATCCCTCCAATCCTGTGGCAGCCAGCTCAATTTTTCTAAAAGACTTTGGTTAGAGACCTTATCAAAAGATTTTTGAAAGTCCAAATATATTGTCAACTGGATCTCCCTTGCCCATGTGCTTGTTAACACCCTCAAAAAACTCCAGCAGATTAAGGTAGAATTTTCTTTTGCAAAAAACTGTGCTAACTCTTCTACACAAAATCATATTTGTCCATGTGACTGTTGAATTTATTCTTTATTATAGATTCTACCAACTTGCCAGGGATGGAAGTGAGACTCACTGGGTGCATCTATATATGTATTTTAATATGAAGTGGCCTATTTTACCGTGCATTAAAGCATCATGTAAAAACTGTGCTATTATGCTAATGTGCAGTAATATAGATTACTGCACATTGTCACTTAAAAACCATGCACATTCAGTACTGTGCATTAAGACAGCCTAATGCACATTTGTTTAGTAACTCACCTTGAAGGTACGAAATGTATGTGCATTAGGAAA
>JAGPOW010003648.1:38997462-39028437 GCA_030014935.1 Caiman crocodilus
TTTCCTAATGCACATACATTTCGTACCTTCAAGGTGAGTTACTAAACAAATGTGCATTAGGCTGTCTTAATGCACAGTACTGAATGTGCATGGTTTTTATGTTGTTGGCTACAAATATTCAGTTCGGGATCCTTAAAATTCTAATTTATTAGGCAGACTGAAACACTGTAATCATAAACCTTGGGGCTGGTCCCCACACACACACACATACATACACACAGTAGCAGGCTACAAAGTCAGGTATTCCTATCCTAGAAGCGATGGAGTCTGTCATTGAGGCTTCTTTCAGCATGGTGCTATGTTCCAGAAGGGACCAGCTGGTCCTTCTGGCTGGACAGGTCTGGTCAAGTTGGAGATCAAGAGGGTGGCACAGGGTCACTTTTCGCTACCTTTTATCTGTCCCTGGCAGACTTTGGTGACTCCCCAGTTTTCAGGTTTGCCCAATCCAGGGGTCATTGACTTTCATGGGATTTCCCCCCCTCGGTGGCTACTGGACGGCATCTGTCAGTTCCAGGGGTCATCCACATGTACGTGCAGGTTGGGAGTCCATTGATGAATTTTGAATAGGGCTCTGGGAGTGGCCAATCTGGAGATATTCAGCCCAAAAGTTGGTCCCCGGAGTTGATTAACCCAGGCCAGGGCTTCTAGCTCTTGATCAGTAATGTTTAGAGATTTCCCGGTAGTTACATTGTCTTCTATTGATTTCTTTGGCTGATCTGCAGCTTCCGGGTGTTAATTACTGTCTGCTGCTACAGTGTTACACATTCAATCACTGATTCACTTGCTCTTTCAGGCGCCAGCCTGATACAGGGAAGGGCAGTTTGATTCCTGCCCTTGTTAACATTTTTACAATGTATAACATACTTATGAAATTAAATACATTCAGCTGAAAGTTGAAAGGTGAGGAGTATAAAATATAAACTACAAATGCCATGGCACACAAATAGATAAAAATACCAAACTACAAGGGGAGATACAAAATGCACACATCAAGGGGAGATACAAAATGCACACATACAAATTTTAAAATACAATTCCTTATCTTAAAGTGAAAGAGAGACAAAGGAAGAAAAGGTAGAAAAAGAGAAACCTATCCAAAGAGGGGAGAGCAAATGCAGGCAAGAGGAAAGGGGGCTTTCTGCTACAAAATGACACTTAATATACAGTAGTCTATATTACTACACATTAGCATAATAGCACAGTTTTTACATGATGCTTTAATGCATAGTAAAATAAGCTATTTCACATTAAAACACATGTGCAGATGCACCCAGTGAGTCTCACTTCCATCCTTGGCAAGTAGGTAGAATCTATAACAGCAGGAGCATCCCATCATCCAGCATGCAGATCAGGGACCCTCACCCCCAGGAAGGCTGTGGGACTGTGCTGAACTCCTCCAGGGGTTGTGGACCCCTGATCTGCATGCTCAATGACAGGAGGCTGTCACTGCTTCCTTGGGCCAGTGGCAGCACCAATCTTCCCAGTGCTGGGTGCGGGATGCACCCAGAGCCAGTCCCAGGTAGCAGAAGCAGCCTCTTGTCATCCGGCACACAGACTAGGGGCTTGCCCACACCCCCTGGAGAGCAGCAAGGTTGTGCCAGACTCCTACAGGGGTGTGAGCCCCTGGTATGCATACTGTATCACAACAGGTGCTGTGGCTGCCTCGGTCCAGCAGCAGCACCAACCTTCCCTGCACTAGGCACAGGCTGTGCCCAGCACTGGTCCCAGGTGGCGGCAGCAGCTTCCTGTCATCCAGCCCACAGATCCAGGGGCCTGCACCCTTGGGAGGAGTCCAGCATGGACCCACAACCCTCCTGGGAATGCAGGCCCCTGGATCTGTGGGCTGGATGACGGGAGGCTGCCTCTGCCAGCAAGTGTCACGAGGTTTGCTTTGAACAGTTTGAGGTGCCATTTCCCATAAAACTATGCACCTATCTCTGTGAAATCTGGCAGGCTCCATGGCCTCAGAAGGGGCTACTATCCCTGCAATTTTCATCTGAATCAGGCAAAAAATTACAAAGTGTTAGGCATTTTCATGATTCCCCATTATAGCCTATGGGCAAAATGTCAAAACAGCATTGAAACAGTCCAACAGTTTTGATGAAATGAAATAGAACAGTGCTTTTGAAACTAAACAAAACTCAAAACAAAACACTGTCTTGGCAAAACGGAAGCTGAAACAAAACAATGCTGTTTTGCACAGCCCTATTAAGTAGTGAATGTATTATTGAGGAGCTGGTTATAGAAACCAGCTTTGATTTAACTGATCATGGTTTGATTTAATTTAAATTAAATTAAAGCACAAACAGAAAAGTCTGTAACAAAAGCTTTTTTATTTCAAAGGTCAAATTTTGATAAACGAGGGGAACTACCCAGTCAAGTAATTGACTGAAGAGCTCAATCTTAAACAAAATCTGAGTGTTTTTATATTCAAATCTAAATTAGAAAAAATATTTACAATTCACATTGCTAGCATGAGGAAAACATTTTGAATGAAGGGCTCCAGATCGAATGGGTTTTGCATACGGATTTTGCAATCTTCTCTTCCTATGTAAAAGGGCTAATTTTACACACATAGGAACAGAAAACATGGAAGATCCAACCAAAGGGTGCCATACTTTTGTGCTCCAGAAACAAACTACAGTGGTTACTATGAAGAAGTATAACATTTCTATTTTTTAAAATATTTCAAGTAACTCACCAATGTCATATGCCACTGGATGCCCACAGGATGGATAGATTTAGTACCCTACCAACCAAATTCAACTGGCTTTTCAATATCAAAATATTGGATAATAATGTATTAAAGTATTTGGCTAACTTATTTCACTAACTCATGCATGCCACCCTTTGTCCAGGTGACAAGTTCAGTAAAGGAATTAAAATCTGTTTAATGAATATAGGCAGTAGAGCCAGTAAAGTCCTATTAATTAGCAAGGCATGAAGGTGAATCAGTAATGTGTTAAGTCACTAGCTAGAGTGAGTTATTCAGAAATCATTGCCCATAGCTTTCTCAGTGAAGTATACAAGCGTTTGTGGGACCAAAACATTGTGTGACTTGCCAGTAAATATAGAAAGTGAACCATACCTTTGTAATGCGGCAGCCATTGTTATACACAGTGGATGCATCTACACATGTAGCCTATTTTAATGCACCTTAACACATCACTGAAGAAGAACTGTGCTATTTAGTTAATGCACATGTA
The DNA here is from genome assembly GCA_030014935.1 of Caiman crocodilus. Classification (NCBI taxonomy): domain Eukaryota; kingdom Metazoa; phylum Chordata; order Crocodylia; family Alligatoridae; genus Caiman; species Caiman crocodilus. The sequence goes on from JAGPOW010003648.1 coordinate 39,000,669, forward strand.
ACATAGGCTAATGTTTGAGAACGTAAAAGTGACTCGAAATAGGAGTTAAATGTATAGATGAAAACCATAAAAGTTGTCAACAGGGTCTAAGTATAAGTGAAAATCAAGTTATTGGTGTAAAAAATGCACATATTGTATATTCATTAGGCCTGTGCAAGCTTCAGCCCATGATTTGATTTGGTGGAGATTCAGCCTGATTCAGTGGCTGGATCTCCAAATCTGAATCCAATCAGAGGACCCTTTAATATCTCTGAATCAATTCAGAAAGATTAGGACAGATTCAGCAATTTAGACTTAGAGACAGCTTTAAATTATTTTTCTACGTGCTTCTAGATAGCAGAGACTCTGAACCCTGTGGTGCTGGGACAAATGCCTAGTGTCCCACAGCTGTGTGGGAGGCTCCCCAGCACACTCGGCAGTAGACCTGGAAGTGAACCAAAAGCACTTCTGGTCCACTTCCTGGTCCACTGGGGAACATGCTGGGGAACCCAGCATGCTCCCAGGCAGACCCAGAAGTGGACCAAAAGTACTTCTGGTCCACTTCTGGTTTTGCTGCTGAGCACACTGGAGAGCCCCCCCCATGCTGCTGTGGGATACTACATCTACCCCAGCACCTCAGTGATCACAGCCATGCTGCTACCTCAAGGTATATAGAAAAAACTTTTGAAACTGTGCCTCTGCCCGAATTGCTGATTTGCCAAATCAACATTGAATTGTTAGATTCATATTTGGCTGAATCAAATCAGGGACAGTGATCCAAATCAATGGATCAAATCACTGCCCCTAATTTGGGCCAAATCTGAATTGAATAGGGCCCGTTTCACACAGCCCTAATATTCATGCATGTTAGGCAACCACTTCTAAAACTGTCTGAGAACAAAGTTTATGATATCTAACAGGTAGACTATTCTTTGTTTACAGGTGATGATAAAGTTCTTCGTTTATGGCATCCCAGTATAAACACCAAGCCAGTGGGGAAACTGTTGGGGCATTTATTTAGCATCATGGAGATTGTCACAAATGAAAAAGATCAGCACATTGTCAGCCTTTCCTCTGCAAAGGTAAAGTGTTTTTTTCTGAAATCCATGAAAATGATGGTAAAGGTTATGCTTTCAGTTTCTGCTGATGGATATATTTTTTCTTAATTATAGTCACAACATTTTTTAATAAAATAAAAAATTTAAATGATAAATTATAGTACATTGTGCACAATGTACAATGACTCTTAAAACTGATATATAAATTACTTATGCCTGTGCTATATTTTAGGTTGCAAGCAAAATCAAAGTAATTAACTAGGAAAAGTTCAGAAAAAGAGGTAAAAAGGGCAATGTTTTTATATATAATATTCCAGATCAGTGTATTTTATACCAAGAAACAATATAGACAATTTTTTGCATCTCTCTAAGTAAATCAACAGGGGTTTTTTAGCTTTCTTCTGGATATAATGATGGTAAGAGGAGCTCAGCAAACTGTAATGTAAAATGCAACTGTCATGGCGGGGTCCGACAAGATGGCCATGATCAAAGGCCCTCTACCTGTGCCAAGTCCGGCCTAAGGCACCCTCAAATTCTCGCCCGCCACATCTTGATCTTAAATAAGTTTGGGAGGCTGCCTTAAACCACCTGAGGCATGGCATATCAAGACCTCTATCCCCGTGGTCTCCTGGACTGTCCGATGGGTGCTCCCCAGGCACCCTAGCCTTAAGGGCTACGCATGGCTCTGACCAACCCCTAATACCACGCCCCAAGCCTCGCAGGTGTACCAGACATTGGTGTGTCTGAAACTGCGCCCACTCTCTCAGGCCTTCTCTATGTACTCGCCCACTCTGGGTTTTCTCAACATTGCCCCCTCTCCAGGGCCACTTAGCGATCCACCACTCTTCTCAGCCCACCGCATGGCTACCCTCTACTAAGGCCGAGTGTACTGTGCTGCTATCCCTTTTTGGATTGGGGACCACCGCAGCACTTGCCCTTATCTAGGAGGTGCTATGCTGCTAACCCCTGTCTCTCCCAGTCCACCGCAGCATCCAGCCTCTGGCTGAAATCTAATGCCGCGCTAGCCTATTACCGGCTTGCCCTGCCCATCCTGGGCCTCTCAGTGCTGCTCCTCTAGCTGCTGGCAGGGAACTGCCAGCCTAGCCTCAACTCTAGGCTTTATAAGGGCCAAGCCCTGCCCCTTCGGTCAGCTGACCCAAATCAGTTGCCTCAGCAACCCTCAGCTGTGCTGCTTAATCAAACGGCTGGGGCTTTCCCCAGCAGCATTCTCACACAAGGAACAGTGCAGCGAGGTGCACCACGACAGCAACAATAACTGTTAAGTAACATATTACAAATGACAATTAAAAAAGAAAAATTCAAAATAAAATGACTTTGCTTTCTTGGCTCTTCATTCAGAAATGAGTATTGATCATGCAAGCTTCTAAAAGCTTCACCCAACCTCTTCTATTATTTCATACTGTTTTTACCTATTGAGTTTGTTTTAAAATCTCAACTCTTAGTATAGCCAATTTTTTTAATGTTATTTATTTAGAAACTAGAAAAATGAGGCCTTGATCCAAATTGCAAATTATGGAAAACAGGAGAAAAAATAAAATTACTAACACTTACTTCAAAAAACTATATACACCTGCTTCAACGTACTTATATAGTGAAGTATTCTGCTGCACACGGGTGAGTGTTTAAGCATTTGCTTAAATGTTCAGCTGAGTTAAGGTCTTCATTATTAAACCTTTCATAGAGATTATAGGAATAGAGCGTGCTAGTTCAGAGCAGACCCTTCATTTGTCCTATTTGTTGAGGATTGTATATAGAAAATACCCATTTTGCAGACTCACCGGGTGCATCCAGATGAACCCACACATGCCTCTTGTGGCATCTCAAAACACTTTGAAATGCTGCAATAGGCACACTGGGAACCAAAAAACATTCCCCACATTGCATATTTGCAGCGCAGGCTCAAAATTTGATACCTGGAAGGTATCAAAAAGGTATTAAAAAAAGACCTGCAGAAAAAAAGCAGGGAAGAGCACAGTCCAACACTGTGCCCTGAGGCAGCCAGACACTGGGGTTCTCCAAAGAGATACTCTGGTAGCTGGCCATAGCATCTCTATGCCTGCTCCTTGTCCCGGTGCTGCAGCATTCTCCCTCCCCATGCAAGGCAAGGAGCGCTGCATTCTGCAGCAACCTGGACCCAGGCTCTGTCCTCAGGTAAATAGGGACCTGGGGTAGTGGGAACTGGAGCAGGAGCTGTGTGGGAATGGGGGACTGTGGTGGAGGGTATCTGTGTGGAGTTGCTCAGGGCGGGTGGGAGGTCCCTTGCCTACCCCACACATGGCCCACAGCCTCCTCACAGCAGCGGCCATCGGGGCACTCAGAGCTCCGCCCCGTTGGCATGAGGCAGCGTGGCTCAGCCCCAGCCACCTGGCACCCAGCACTGCCTGTGCCACATTGTGCGGGCCTGGCCCAGCTCAGTGCAGGCCCATGCACCTTTGGGAAGCTCCGTGGCACTTGGGCTATCACCCAGGGCCCAGCATGGCTCACAGAGACCTCATGTGACATTGGGCTGGATCCTGCCTCCATGAGCCCTGCATGCCATTGGGCCAGGCTGGTTCCACAAAGGCAGGACCTGGCCCGTCATGACACGTGGTTCCCACAAACAGCACTGGGCCTTGGGTGACAGTCCCAGCAATCCAGTCCTGTCCAAAGGCACATCGCCCCATGAAAAGCTTCATAGGCAGTGCCGGGTATGAGGCATCCAGGGCCACACTGCACCACTGGGAGCTCTGGCCACAATGGGCCCTGAGGACCCAATGGCCACTGCTGCTGCAGGGGTGAGGGCTGTGGGCCCAGGAGGTGGGGCTGTGGCCCCTGTGGGAGGGAGCTGTGGACCCTGTGGAGGAGCAATCTGTGGGCTGTGGGGAGGGCTGCACCCTGTGGGGGGCAGAGGACCCACCCCTCCTGAGCAGCCCCCCACATAACCCACCAAACTCACTGTCCCCCCACAATCCATCCACAAACCCTACACCCCCAAGCCACCCCCACAAGCCCCTCACCCACATACCTGGCCCTGTGGGACAGTGAGGGGACTGGGGCTGGAGGAGAGGGAGGCTGGGGGTTGAGAGTAAGAGGCAAGGGCAGGGGCAGGACACTGGCATAACAGTGCTGCTCAGCACCACACATCCTGGTGAAAGAAGGGGGTAGGGGGGGCAGCTCTGATTTTTCTATGACATAAACCCTAAAGTAAAATGCACCAAAGTGTATAGATACTTCGAATTTATTTTATTATGATAATGAAGGCACCGATAGACTTCCAAATCGCTTTAAACTTTAAATATATCAATAAAGCATTGCCCAACTGATCTCTCTTTCTATAATGGTGTTTCATTTTAATAGCAGATGAACACTATTTGGGTATTTTATTGAGAAAATTTCGGTTTCTTATCAGAGAATTTGCAATTTTTAAACAGGGAACACCAGGATCTCTGCTGGTGAGACAAGTGGTGAGACCCAACCAAAGGAGTCTGTCCAGGGCCATCACTGGGGACCCAGCTGGAGAGCAAATGAAATGGCTGACTTTTTGGCCATTTGGGGCCAAGAGGACATGCTTTGACAGCTCAAAGTGGGCCACTACAAGGAGCACATCTTCTGGGCAACAGCTGCCCAGATGGCAGATCAAGGGCACTCCATCCTGGTCTGGTAGTCATGCAGCCATGGGGCTGCAAGTCCAAGGGGGCAGATAGCGTTGCAGGTGGCAGCAGATGACAGCCAGACAACAGCCTCCACTACCAGACTGCTGCAGTGGGTAGAGGGTGCAGGGGCCACTCCAAGTTAGGGCTGCTTCAGGAGTCCAGCTGGCACAAGGGGCAGTGTCCTGAGATACTAAGTAGCTGGGCCTCAGGAGCTCCTGAGGGCAAGAAGCCCTGAACTGCCTGCCAGGGCAGGTTTTTATACTGCTGGGGACCACCCTCTAGTTCTTCCTGGCTAAAGATCCAGGAGGAGCTTGGCAGGGTCAGTTTACCCCAAGTGGCACAACTTGCCCCACACCACAGTGCAAGTCCAGGTCGTGCGCTGAGGCAAAAATCCCCAGCACAAATTTGTGTCCCTCCTATTTGAGCTGCTGTGAGCACACATGGCTGCATGTGCAGACACACCCACTGGGTAAATCTATACGTGCACTTTGCTGTGGGGTTGACTAATTAGTTCTTCAGTAAAGCATTACAGTTTACACATGCATCGGTATTAGGACTCAGTAAATTATTTAACTCCATCTGACAGTACTATCCTACAACGGAGTAATTTATTCTGCTGAAACATATACATAGATGGTGACAGGAGCTGGCAAGGGCACAATTGTGCTAAAGTGCAGAGGTTGCCTGTTGCCTAGCCCCAAACTTTAGCATCCTTCTGCCCCAGCCAGCCTCTCTGCCACCAGATGACACTACTCATAGCCTGGGGCTGACCCCCTGGGTCTTCTGCCAGCTCAGGGCTGCTCTGCCCTGACTCAGACTGCTGCAGTCTCGGGCACACATGTAAATACTGTATCTGGGAGCAATTTTCTCTGATATAAATTGTGCCAGACTTTATCACGTCGCCTTAAAGACACATGGAGATGCACCCACTAATATTTAAATAACACAGACTGTGATGCCAGAAAAAAATGTAATTAATCTTCTCTGTATATTGGGATTGGTTTGTCTATACAAGTATGGTGTGAATGGTGGGAGAATGAAAAAGTTGAAGGTGTTCCTGCACTTACTTCATAATGTTAGGCAAAGTGAAAATTAAATGGTAAATAAATAAGACAAAGGCCAGAGAGAAAGAGGTGGAAAGAACACTAATATTCTTACTTATAAGTGTTCTGGAAGAGCTTCCAGGTATTTTGTTTTAAGTTTTAATGGTACATAAAATTCTCTAAATAAAATCTCCACCTCTCTACTCTTACTGTGGGTAGGTATGAATGAGTAAAATTCCATGGACTCTCAATGCATTAAAATGTGCTAAGTTCTGTTTTCTTACATACATCTAAACTTATTGAATTAAACGGAGTCAGATTATTGCAACTGAGAATTTGTCCTGAGCAGAAGAAAAAAACAATAAGCCACATTTCACAAACCATTTAAAAATGTATTACTATATTAAGATACTTGAATATTTGATACTTGATACTTCTGTGGAAGATACCAAGTCTTGATTAATTTCTCCTTGCTGCTCTTTTGCCTGAAGCTATAACCATCTATCTGAGAAATCATTACTTTTTACAACAACCATTTCTGATGTCTGATACAAAGGCTAAAATGTGTGGTGAGGAATAAAAAATGTGATCAGGAAAATAAATGTTGCTGTTATAATATCATTTCCCAATTCCTAAGGGGAATTTAAAAAAGACTATATATAAAGATATTTATAATATACTTTTGAAATATTTCTGAAATGCCTTTCATCATTAAAAGACTTAAGTGCTTAACTTTACTCACTCTGACACCACTTGGTTTGGCCAGAAAATGTAAAATTAATAATTTGCTTCAGTCTGTCAATGGCCAAGTCAATGGCTATCACTTCACTAACTGTACTGTGTGAAAAAGGAAACCCCACTCACACAGCCCCCACAAACTCCATACCAACCCACACCCCACGTATCCACACACACATCCACATGCTCCCTCACCCCACCCCCACCTATCTCCACCACAGACACACCCACACCCTCCCCCACACTCAACATACACAAACACCCACAGCCCCCCACAAACTTATACCCACCCCCCTGCTACCCAACCTCCTACAATATACAAGTGTAAAACTTCATTTTACGCTATTGTGCAATCACCTGTATGTGCATTACACAGCTCTTTATCTGCAACATGCCCCCTGCAACACACACACACAGAGCCCTCCTCCTCCAGTCCCAGTGCACATGCCCACACAAACATATACATCACATCTCCAGACTTGCCTTTGGCCACCATTGTCACTGAGCAGCACAGCTAGGGCATAGGAGTAGCACTGGCAGTAGGGGGTAGCACTGGCAGTGTGGGGTGGCATCCCTGGCTACACAGGATTGAGCACAGGGGCATGCAGAGAGTCCCTCTTTCCCCCATTGCCATAGGAGTGGCAGTGGAGAAAGGTGTGTGCATGCATGTTCCTCTGGCTGCTGCTGTTACTACCACAGGCAGCAGCAATAGCTTCAGCATATGACCCCCACAGTCTTAAGACCTCTGACAGCAAGCTATTATGAATGTGTTGGTCCCCCAGACTTACCTCTAGGTTTTTCTGAAGGATTGCTCACAACCCTTTTACCACCACCTAAGATTTGTAATGCTTTCCATCTGACCTAGTTATTTTGGTTAATTTAAACTTGTTCATATTACTTGATTTATGAATGATGAAGTAGAACCATCTTACAATATGACTGAAAAGATTACAGATCAGTTGTAAACTTAAGTCTCTTTTCCTTAGTGTAGTAATCAAGAGAGGTACAACAAGATTTTATTTTCCTATTAAAAAAAGAAGGGTTAGTGGGTGAGAGACAATTTTGCATGTAAGAAAGGTGGCATATAGAATAGAACTGATTTATCAGGATACTTTTCTGAAGAGTCCCTGAATAAAGAAGACAAAATAGCTTTAGAAAGAATTTTCTATTATTTTCATACAGTTTTGATCAGATTCCTTGTTAATAATTGTTCATTATGATCTACCTACACTCCTTTTCACTGTTTTACAATAGGGATCATTTGTGAAGCATTTGTTTGCATCAAGAAACCGTTGAAGCTAGAAGGCTTTGTAATGCATATTAAGGAGATGTAGTAAAGATACAGGTGTCAAGCTTCAGACCACAATTTCTTCCATAGATTTTTTTTCTAGAGCTGGATAAAACTCAGAATTTCCATTCTAGGGGACCTTCCAACAGCCTGAAATTTCATTTCACCCTAGATGAGAATGAAACTCTAACATTTGGTAATTTTCCATCAAACTATTTTCAAAATTATCTTTAGGTCACTACATAGAACAAAGTATTTCAATAAAATGATGGTGCCTCATTTCAACTTTAACCTTATATGTAAAGCAAGTCAAAATGATAAATTAAAAATGAAGCACTTAGGCCATATCAAAATAAAAAATGTTTCTGTATTCTTTCATGGAAAATCTATACAATGACATAAAATATTATGGTTTTGTCAAATCATTGTTGTCTGATGGAAACTACTGTTTTTGATCACTTCTAGCTACCCTTACTTACTCGCTTGGAAACTATAACACAGTAAACCTTTGTACTCTTGCTAGGGAATAAAAGGAAACTTTCTTAATTGGGATATCACTGTAAATTTAATTTACACACAAACATTAGAAATGATAATCTACTAAGGACCAGTCCCATACAAAGCCAATGCAGTTACCCAAGGGAATAATTTATTAACAGTGTGAGTAAACAACTTACCATATTTACTCGAACCTAAAATTAGGTCCCCCCCTGCCCCAGTTGACATAGAGGGGAAAAGCCTCTTATCCTAGGTTTGAATACAAAATGAAAGGGAAGGGGGTGGGAGAGGTGGCTGCTGCAGCTTTGCTTCTATCCCTGAGCCTGGGTCAGGGCCGGTTGGACCCACAAGAGCCTTCTGCCCCCAACTCCACTTGACCTCTGCGGTTTCTGCATCCCCTCTGCCCTCTTCCCCCCACTTACTGTGAGACACAGCTCAGCTCTGGCTTGGGCTGAATTCTCTCCTGGGAATGGAGCACAAGGAAGCTCTGTTCCCTGCCAGTCAATCAGCACACAGCCACTGCTGCATGGCCTGGCAAGGACAAGGGCTGAGCTTCCATGCACTGTGCTCTCTGACCCAGGAGGCAACAGAGCACAAGCAGTGCTTGACAGTAAGAGGGTGAGGAAGTGGGGCAGAGACTGTAGGGAGTAAGTGGAGGGAAGGGGCAGAGACTATGAAAAGCTCAGGGTCGGGGTGCAGGTGAAGATAAAGCAAGAAAGCTATAGGGGGAAGAAGTGGGGGGCAGAGGGCAAAGGGGCTGCCTGACCCCCCCAAGCCACTTGACCCCTCTCCCCAGCCACTGCTTTCCCTGCTATAGCAGTGGGGAGGAGGAAGGGAACAAATTTAAGACAACACCCCAACAATTAGATTCTGTACCTGGAGAATTATACCTTTTCCATATATAAAATCTAATTATTGGAAGGTTGGCTTAAATTTATGGTCACCTTAGATTTGAATAAATGTGGTACAACCCAGCCTCCTGTAGCATAAAAAACTGTGTTGGGGTGTGGGGAATGATCAGGGCCCCAGTCCCAGATACTGACCCCTGTGAAGAGGAGCAAAAATAGCAGCAAATGCTCTGCCAGCCCAGCTGCCATCATACCACCAGCAGAGCAGCCAATGCTGCTGCCCTATGTACCACTGTTCTGTGCACCATTGCTGCCCAGGCTGATCAGACATCCAGTTACACCTTTGCCAGCCCTTGGCTTGTTTGGCATATGTAATATATCTCACTCCAACCCAGTTAATGAAATGTAGTACTCTCATTGTTACTGGAGTTTAAGCTAGTGCATGAGTTGTTCTACCTGTGGTCCAGCAGTTTCTGTGCACCGATAAAGATGATTTAACACTGTTGCTGTGTGTGTACTTGATTTTACATCCCATGAGGCATTAAAGATACATATGGAATAAATACTGGCCATAAAACACTTCTTTTTTTGTTAATCTCCTAATGGGAATAGTAGGAAGAAGCAAAGTGTCAGGGACTCTGATCAGGCAGGCCAGCCTGGGCCAAGTATGTCAGCAGCCCTACCTGTTGTGAACCTCTGCTGAAGAACTCTGTCCCATTTCAGGAACAGTGAACACCTTGACTGACTGCTGGGAGCAGTGCCTATCTATTTAACATCATATGGGGCCCTGCTTTGCAGGACAGTCAACCTAGTGACCTAGTTTTGCTGTGGCAAGCCTCCTGGCTCCTGATCCTGGTTTTGGCTTATTTCTCGACTTTGGCATTGGACTTCCCTGTGGATCTGTGGACTTTGGCTTTGGATTTCCTAGCCCCTGGCCCTAGTCTGGCTCTGCTCTTGGGCTTCACCCTGTGGATTATCCCTCAAATTGGAACTTGGCATTTGATCATGGACTGTGTACTGTGGTGCAGACTGTGTCCCTGGATTTCTGTCCAGACTTGGTAATATGGCTCCCGACCTCTGACCCCTGCTTTCCCTCAGTGGTCTACCCATTTGGCAAAACTACCTATGCCCTGATCCTTTGCACAAGAGGGGGACATCTTGAAGTTTTGCTAACATTTTTTTTCAAAGTCTTCTTTGGAGGAAAGTAAATAACTGCCTCAGTTTTAAGCAGCTTCAGGAGTATCAAAATCATGAACGCTGTTCAGATGTGAGCTCATTCCCTTACTTGTATTGGCACAGTGTAGAAGAACTGTAGTCATGGAGTAGACCCTCACTGAGGTAGGCAGTGTGTTAGAACTGTATACCTTTAAAAGTTAAGCTGTTTCTCAGCTTCCTTCCAGGATATCACTCTAGATAATCAGCATTCAAAGAGTCAAAAAAGAGTGTCAAAGATTGGGTGCTTGACTTGGCATGAATAAAGACACGTCTTTATTAAAGAGGCTTCTGATATTAGTGAACTGAACCTGTGCCACAAATGTACAGAAACAACCAAAAATGCAGCCCCTTCCCCCAGTCAAAGTTCACTTTAAACATAGGGCTTAAAGGGGCTTCCCAGGCCATCATGTGTAGTGCCTCAAAGAGCTATAGACCTTCACACATGTCATAGCTGAAGAATACCTTATGGAAATGAAGTTGAGAGACACCATACCATGTGCTAAAAGCAAGGGAGACAAGGGACTGCTTATGTTTGGGCACTGCAGTGCAAAGAGATTATTAGGTTAACATATGTTCAGATGCTCGTAAGAGGACTATGTCCCATGCTAGAGAAGGGGATGAGAAAAAAACACATCCATCACCGTCTACAGTCCTATGTTAAGGACTTTTTTCTTTTTCTTTTCTTTTTTTTATTGTTTACACACAAAATAAGCAGTTGGTGTTTGATTTGTTTTTATAAATATTAGATGCCATATGGAGGTAAAAAAACCCAGACACATAGTCATCTTTGCTTGACTGACAGATGATGCTTGAGAGCATACCAAGTTTGAATATCTGCAAGGGCTAGGATATGAATGAGTCTGATTGGCAGAACCTGTAGAAAGAAGCTGACATAACAGCTGCAGGCATTGCATGCAGCTAAAACTAATTCTTTAAGCTCACTTCCATGAGCAGTAAATAGGCCCATGCAATTAAAATGGAAACCTACTGAGGGAGAACTGAATGATGAAGAATGCCTTTCTCCTTGTTCTCTTGCACAATGTTTAACAACATTAAATGTGGCTGACTGAACTTTGCTGCTTCCATGCTCTTCCATAAATGAAATCAGAACATCAGGTTTCTCCTGGGTCTGATTCTTCTGGGTTTTGACTCCATCAAAACAGGCACAATAGTCCTTTGCACTCAGCCTGAATGGCAGTTAACTCAAATTAGCACCAGGATGGAAGCGGGGAGTGTTATCTCAGGACTTCATGGGAATTTTAAGTGGGACGATGGGCTTGTGGGTCTGTAGGATCCCAGAATAACAAAGGCTTTGTCCTGAGACAAATCAAGAGTGTTTTTAGCAGTCTTAACAGCTCCTTGCCTTTTGGGCAGAAGAGAATCCTGCTTTCAGCGTGGTCCCCTCTATACGTGCAGGTAAGGGCACAACAGAATCTAATGCACAATCCATACAATTGCGCCTGCTGCCACGCCACATGTGATTGTGGGATTGTTTATTACATCCCATTGTGCTTTATTGGCACTGCAGGGCAATCCTGATTCTGGGTGCTCCCTACACCAGCAAGAACCAAGCTCACATGGCTGGGAAACCCCCTCAGCTGAGGGGCTCCCAAGATGTGGGGGTGCCCAACACATCCCCATGGCTGAGAGTTGCAGCTGCTGTGATTTACCATCCCCAGGGGTGGGTGAAATCACAGGACTGGGAGATTACAGTTAGGGGGGGTCCTCCAGCCTTGGGAATTCATAAAACCCTCAGGGCTGGGAGATTGCAGCTGCTGCATCTCCTAGCCCCGGTAGCTCCATGAAGATCACAGCCATGCTCCAAGGCTATTGCAGCCCAGCTGGGTCTTTGCACCAGGAAGCACGTTGCAGGGACCCAGCATCTGCAGCTGCAGGCACTGGGTCCCACAGCTTCAGGGTGCTGCTGGGATGCAGAGTTGGCAACTGCCAGGGCTGATAGTCCCCTTAGTTATGAGATTTCCAGCCCTGGCTGAACATGGTGCACTCCTGAAGCTGGGAGCCTGACCAACTGATGGGGCTCCCAACCATGGGGGAGATCCTGCTACACATGCAAATTAAAGCTCAGTAACAACCAGCTATAAAGATAGTACACATTTTCAAAGTCTATGGTTATAGTTGGTTGGAGCTTTTTATGGCATGATTGCTACTTGGCATGTGTAGCTGATTTCAAAGGAATTGCACAATTAACCACTTAATTGCATGATACCTGTAACATATAAAGGGGGGCCACATGTCTTACCCATCTGCACTGCTTCATATAAAAGCTACTATGAATATGAAAGAAGTGACCAAAGGTGTGATGTTGTTTGAGGGGTACACAGCATAACCCTTTATAGTCTGAAGATTCAGTCATGTATCCCAACATTTCTAGGACTGATTTAAAAATTCCTGCCCAGGAGATACATTTGCAGAGATCTGACATGGAAGGTTTATTGGAGTCATGAGTCATTGTACCAAGGCACAGAATATTAATTCATGTGGTATTTAATATAGAAAAGTTCAAATGAACTACTGTAATGCATGATCACACATACTGATTTCACAATGCTAAGGAAAATTAGCAGCCTTTAAGAGAAAAGCCAGTTTACAAGATAATTAACTGTAATAGCCTTAATATCACAGAGCATAGTAATAGAACTAACAGAGCCAGATGGTGAGCATGTCTGTTAGGGAATTTTTAAAAATTAGTCATGTTTCAAAAGGCCTTATATTGTCTCCAGACCTGCTGCTTTTATAAGCATTTGTAACAGAGTTAGCTTTTCAAAGCAAAGTCCATACCGTCAGCTGATGTAGATCCCAGTAGTTCCATTTACTTCCATTTCTAATATGCATGAGATAACCTTATCCTTACATCTGCAGTCACTGCCCTATTTTGTGAACAGCTGTTTGTTTTGCATACATTGTCTTTTATCCATGTGCCAGATCTGTTCAGGTACTTAATGGCAGGTGTGTGCTGCTGCATTTTTATCCCATGGGGTCAATTCTACTCTCTAGTGGAGTAAGGAGATTCAGGTTTCTTATTATGAAAATATGAATCTCTTAGGAGTGGCAAAAGTTTATTTTTTTTCACCTCTCATAATTTGCAATTTAAAAATGGTCAATCTCTGATTATCTTAATGTACATCTACAATTAAAGTCTTTTCTCAAAAGTCAGCAACATTTACATTAATATTGCTTTATGCAAAGACTTGTTGCCTAGATTTTTTGTGTGCTTGTATATTCTGTGCGACTTGATATGAAAGGCAGCCTGAGATTCAGTGGAGAGAATATAGTCTTAGAAGTGTGGAGCTTCTGAGGCTGACTATTGAGGTTAAATGTCTGTGCTCTTTGGCAAGAATCTCAATCCTCCCAACCTCACCTTCCTATTTTGAACCAGGGGGATAATACATGTATTTGGCATAACAATGATTTTCATAAAATCTAGAAAGCTAAAAAATGCCATCCAGACTAGTATCTCATTGCTTAGTTTTAATTTCCATAATTGTAGTGAAAAAGATTTTAGACTTTATGCAATAGGACCAAGATACTTTTTGCCTACATACATTTTGTCTAAAGCCCAGGATTGCTGGCTTTTGATGTGTTGCCAGACTAACTGGTTTGCAAGTGACCTCCTCTGACTCTGATCAGATCTGTTCACGTGATTTGACTTTGTGAGCTAGGTGATTCTGAAAGCACAGATTACTCTGCAGGTTGGTGGTGTCCAAGTACCGAGCAGGGAGAGAGCTCAGGTAGGGTGGAGGCTGGAATCTTGACCTATGCAGCCTGTCAGTAAATCCAAATCTCCAGTATAAAGAAGCTTATCAACTACAGAAATCCTCAAACAGGCTAACTTGCAGAATGACCTACATTTGCAGAGGAAGCTTCCAAAATTACATTGACGGGTATCCAAGTTGTGAGTTACAAATTAGTAAAGGAACAAATATGACTTTAAAATATTATGACTGGTGCCTCAGCTACTGTTCATTAATTCTACCAAGTAGATTTCATCCTTAATTTCATAATGATGATTCAACCTATCTCAGTAAATCTACTGGAGTTTCTAAAATTAAGTGTCATTTTAAACACAAAGCTGAATTACACCAGATGCTTGTCAGTACTGTTCTGAAGTGAAATGAGAGCACTGTGGGGGTTTTCTTTCCATTTTCATCTGGACCTTAACTGGGAACTTAAAGTTTCATATCCCATGCTGCATGGTCTGAACACCTTTTGGTGATAGTTACTGTGACTGTATATTAGCAAGGTTTGCTAACACTTGATTTCCTAACACTGGTCAGTAAAAACTGTAGAAATTGGGTTCCCAGCACTGAGGGAAAGGGAAGGGGAGTTCCAAAAGGTAGGAGAACCACCACTTTCTCTGGCAGCTGTTTTATGAATAATGCACAGTAGAAAGCATTATTGCCCTCCTACCATAAACTACTTTAAGAATCAGAAGCACAGCTCTATGACATAAATACTGTTTGGAGATGGTAGCTTGGATGGTTTGACAGTAACTTCCACCTAACTTCAGGCTAACACAGCTAACTATGCCTCTCTGGGTGCATCTACATGAGATGTTTAATGCAGAGCTGCCTAATTAGCTTTACAGTAAAGTCTCAATGTTGACAAGTATAACCCTATTAGACAGCAGGAAACTATTTAACTTCTTCTCAGGTTAGTATTTATAAATACAAGTACCATCCTATGGCAAAGTTCTTTAGTGCACAGCAACACGTGTAGATGTGGTGGGGCTGGCTGGGACACAAGGGTGCTTCAGTGTGAAGGCTTTGCTGGCTACCCCACACTAGAGCACCCTCATGCCCTAGCCAGCCCCTTTGCAGAATATTGAGTTGGTCTGGAGCAGCCCCAGGCTGTCAGGTTGACTCCCAGTCCTCCTGTAAGCCAGGGCTGCTCCAACCCAGTTTGGTGTGCTGTAGTCCAGGGCACATGTTCAAACACAGTGCCCAAGAACAATAAACTCTAGTGTGATACGTGCCAAAGTTTATTGTTCTGTGTTAATAGCATGGATAGATGCACCCTTTGGGTAAGTACAGACAGGCAAAAAGCCTGAGGCTGAATCAATTCAAACTTTCAAACTGATAAGCTAGTGAACAGACATTCACTTTTGATTCTGGAAATGCAACCACATGCCTGCAGTGGTCCAGGCCAGAAGCCAAGGAGCACTAGTGTATACCTCCCTGCTCAGCTGGAGTGGACAGCTTGGGCCAAAGCTAGCCTACCCACCTATGAGGGGGAGGGGAAGAGAGAAGGGAAGGGGAAGAGGGAGGAGTTGGAGGGAAGGTACAAAGCATCCTGGAATGCTGAAGGACTGAGAGTTAACTTGATTCTGAAGGGGATCTGGGACAAAAGTTCAGTAAACCAATTTAACCTAAATCAGTTGAGTCTGATACTACAGCCATCCTATCTTAAGCCCATTTCAGCCATTTTGAAAACAGTTATGTGCAATGAATTTCTGTTGTAGATTTGAACTTGTTTCTAATCATATATACCTGCTTATGTATAATTTATGTCCCTAGCTTCTACATCTAACTGTAAGCTGCCAGTAGCTGCATTTCTTAGGGCTTCAAGCAAGGCTTATTCGACATTTATTTCATGCTTCTTGAGTTGTCAATTAGGGGGCTATGCAATCCAATACTCAGATACATCCAAGTCTCATTTTGTTTTAAGGGCTCCTTCAAAAGGCTCAACAATGTAAGCATGCCAATATCAAACTCTGAAAAGAAGGGCAAAGTTTCTTAGTAAGCAGGGAGAGGAACACATTTTCCTCCATACTTGCTACTCCAGTATAGGGCATAGTAAGGAGTTTAATGAGGTGCAGAGACTAATCAGACAAAATATAATTGATGGAGGACTGATTCCTTTAGTAACACTATTTTTCTCAAAGTGTTTCCCTTCTCTTGCTAGCCTTCTTCACTTCCCTTCATCTTATTTACTTTCCTTCTGTACAAGTGCTGAGTTCTTACATATATCTTGATTTCTTTATAGAAATGAAAAAACCTTAGTCAAAAAGAACATATTTACAATTGGCTGTACTTACAATGTGCTGTAGGGCTTCATGAAGGAGCTGAACCAGTATATTATGTCTTATTCAGTTTAAAACAAATTGCCCTGAGCCAGTAGTACCAATAGATATAATAAAACTTCATTCATGTTGGAGACTCTGGGGTTTTGTTTTGTTTTGGTGGGGGGGCATTGCTCAAGGCTGAACTGGACTTTTAGCAATGGAATCATAATTTGTGATCATTTCACAAATTAGTCCTTAACTGGGCATCTGGTTCACTTAAATATTTTGTGATAAGCTTTCCCTATATAGAAACACAAAAATATTAAGAGGATTTCTTTGATTGAAAAAATTAACAGATAATTGCTATCAAGCAGCTATTCAAAAATTATATACCCAGTGACTTCTTTCATTGCAAAATTGTACAAGTTCTCCTTAGCAGCTTTTTCTATACAGTAAACAGATTCTAAACTTGTAAATAACTGCCATATGTGCCATTTTGTCATCTGATTTAGCATTTTTATTGCATAAATTCCAAGGAAAAGGAAAGGGCCAGTCTGTGAATGGTGCAATTCTGTACTGTTTAATATTGCTTCAAAATACTATTTTTCTTCTGAAATGACTTTTTGAAGTCCTGATAATTTTGAAAACCTGAAAGGGAACATTGTGAACATATGAAATGACAGCTACAAAGGAGGCAGTTTAATACTTTTTTAGCTATTCAGTTCAATGGTTTTACTTTAAAACCTAATGAGCACATTTACACAAGATGCTTAACTGTTCAGTAGCCTAGTTTACTAAATGCACATGTCTATACATAAGCACACTTACTGCACAGTGAAAATTGCTAATCACAAGTAAATTTGCTGCCTGCAAAATCAGGTAGCAGATTTACTCATGATTAGTTACTGTGCAGTAACACATGTGTAGAAGTGACCCAGCAGCCTGCCTTGAACCTACAGGTGCTGTGGGGCATTGCCACAGCTGTGCAGCTGTCAGTCCCATAATGCACCCCTGCACTGGGCACTGCAGGCAGCTGCTCAGGCCCAGCAGCTGTGGGGAGGCCCAGAGAGCTGGTATGGGACCCCTGATGGTGATGTCCTTGCCCACACCCATGCCTGCACCCATGCCCACTACCTGGAGCCCCAGGTGGTTGCAGGAGGAGACTGGCAACCTCATGGTGTTCTGAGGTGAGGAGGAAGTGCAGCACCATTCTGAGTGGGGCAGGTGCTACAGTGCCTTTGTCTAAGAGGGGCTGTCAGAGAAAATGAGGGAGTGTGGGCACAAGCAGTTAGCACACCTAAAGATCAAGGCCTTGTGAGAACAGTGGGTTATAATTACTGACCACAATTGTTGGTTTGGGAGGGTCCACAAGACCATACCCTTTATGTGGCAACTGACAGACATCCTTGTGCCCTGGGACCCACACTGCAGCTATGCCGTCTACAGCAGCACAGGCAGTCTATCCAAGCCCCGGCCCTGGCCTGGCACCCACAGTGACACATCACCGGGGCAGGGACCCTTTGACCTCCAGCAGCCAGTCCACCAAGCTCCTCACCTGCAGCCTCCACCAGCAGTTCAGGGAGCCCAGGCTAGCACCTGCCCCAACAGCTGCACAGCCTCAGCCCCAGCCAGTAGGAGTGGCCGGCCATGTCACTGACAGTTTCCAGCAGCACCAGCTCCTCCCTGCTTGCCAGGCTTGTTGTGGCATATGTACCAATGAAGGAACAGCCAGAAGCTGGGGTTCTGGCTGCCTGTCCCTGGTCTCTGCCCCCCTAGGCATCTCCACCTCATAGCCCCCCACTGAAGGATGGGACACACAAAGCGCATTCTGTAAATAGTTTGCACAGGGAAAAGGGTTTTTTATTGTTATTGGGTGTAGTGGATGAGGGAAGGACTCTGTTTGTTGGGGAGGAAGAGGGGAAGGGGGCTCTGTTTTTGAGACAGGAGAAGGGAGTGGGACTTTTTGATATGAAGGGAATAAAATGTTTTTCTTGTCAGACATGTCTGTAGTAAGCATGGTGCTGGGGGTGAGTGAAGGTGGGTGTCCATGGGGAGGGGCAGCCACATGCCAGTGTCCTGCCACTCCAGGTGTGGCTAGAACCACTCCAGGAGATCCCAGAAAGTGGTCCAGGTTATCCTGAGTGTCTCCAGTCACTGCTCATCATCCCAGATCTGTTTAATGATGTGCAGCCACCAGGTCCTGGCTGGCCTGGCAGGCCCAGAGGAAACGGGGCTGGAGGCCCAGGAGGGTGAAGGCAGCCCTGGCAATGGCATCCAGCAGCATGTCATCAGCCCCTTGCCGGGGTCCAGACAGCTGGACGGAGTCCAGGAAGTAGATGTGAGTGGTGGTAGCCCTGGGATTTCACAGATTTCATAGGCATTAGGGCTGGAAGGGACCTCATAAGATCATGGGGTCCAACCCACTGCCCAAGGAAAAGAAAGTCAGCTAGGGTCAAAGGATCCCAAAAAGATAAGCATCCAAATGTTTCTTAAAAATGTTGAGTGTAGGTGCTTGCACCACATCTGTGGGGAGTCTGTTCCAGGCCTTGGGGGCTCAGGCAGTAAAGAAGTTTTTCCTTATGTCCAGCCTAAAACGCTCTTGCAGCAGTTTGTGACCATTGGACCTTGTTATCCGTTTGGGTGCTCTGATGAATAGTCATTCCCCCAGAACCTGATGCACACCTCTTATATACTTATAGGCTGCCTCCAAGTCACCCCTGAGCCTGCACTTCTCCAGGCTGAAAAGTCCCATAGCTCCTAGCCCCTCTTCATAAGACCTGTTCTCTTGCCATCTGATCATGCGTGTGACTCTCCTCTGGACTCTTTCAAGCATCTCAATGTACTTCCTAAATTGTAGAGCCCAGAATTGGATGTAGTATTTCAGCTGTAGCCTCACCAAGGCTGAGTACAGCTGGAGGATGACATCCTGGGTCTTGCTGAAGATGCATTGATAGATAGAAACCAGAGTTTTGTACACTTTGCCAGCTGCGATATTGCATTGGCGGCTCATGTTCATCTTGTGGTCAGTCATGGTTCCCAGGTCTCTTTCAGCCACGGTACTAGCAAGCTTAGCATTGTTAAGCCTATAAGTGAGATGCAGGTTTTATTCCCCAGAGGTGGAGTGCCTTGCATTTCTCTGTATTGAATGCCATTAGGTTTTCATCCCCCAACACCTTGCAGGCCTAGCTAAGTTGGCCTGGATCACCAGCCTATCCTCAAGTGTGGATGCTCTTCCCCAAAATTTGTAACTGTAGCTAGTCTGCTTCTGACACCAGTGTCCAGATCATTTATGAAGACATTAAAGAATATAGGTTCAAGAATGGAACCTTGGAGGACACTGCTAGTCACTGAGTTCCATATTGATTCAGTTCCATCAACTACCACTCTCTGGGCCTGACCTTGGAGACAGTTCCCCATCCATCAGACTATGGAGTAGTCGAGGCCACAGTTGCCCAATTTTTCCATAAAGACATCATGGGACACCAGGTCAAAAGTTTTTTTAAGTCCAAATATATAATATCAACCTCTTCCCTTTTGTCCAGATGATACATCATCTGGTCATAGAAGGAAATGAGATTGGTCAGGGAAGACCTACCCACAAACAAACCCATGCTGGCTATTCCTCAGAATGTTGCCTTCTGCTAGCCTGTCAACAATGGTTTCTTTGATAATTTTTTCCAAAATCTTCCTAGGGATTGAGGTCAAACTTATTGGCCTGTAGTTTTCTGGGTCTTCTTTCTCCCCTTTCTTGAAGATAGGTACCACATTGGGCCTCTTCCAATCTTTGGGTACTTCCCCTGAGCGCCACGAGTTCTTGAATATCCCTGCCAATGGCTGTGCTATCATGTCTGCCAGTTCCTTTAGCACTCTTGGGTGTAGTCTATGTGGACCAGCAGATCTGTGGGGGTCCAGCCTCTCAAGATACAAGAGCCACATCAATGATGGGCATATGTTCACCCTCACCTGGTCATCTTGCATCATGTTAGGCAGGGTGGTCCCTTTGGGCTGGTGAAAAACTGATGTGAAGCAATCATTAAGCAGATTGGTTTTTTCCTGGGTGTCAGTTGTCAGTTTAGCAGGAGTCCAATGTTGCCCTTGTTTTTCTTTCAACTCCCCACTTATCTGAAGAAGGACTTTTTATTGTCCTTCATTTGTGTAGCCAGTTGGAGTTCAGTTGCAGCCGTGGCTTTCCTAGTTCACTCTCTGCAGAATATTCCTTCTTAGTGATATTCCCCCTGTATTCCATCCTTTATAATAAGCCTTTTTAGATGTAGGAGGTCCTTGAGTTCCCAGTTGAGCAAAGGGGGTTGTTGAGCCCTTTTATCACCTTTCCTACGGATTGGGATGGACTCCCTTTGTGCTTCTAGGATCACTTCGTTAAGGAGCAACTACTCATCATGAACTCCCCTCCCTGTGAAATTATGGTTTCTCAGGACCACAAGAACAAGCCTCCTGAGCTGATGAAAGTCAGCTTTCCTGAAGTCGAGGACTACTGCATGGCTGGCTGACTTGCCAGTTTTGCAATAGACAGTGAAAGTGATCAACTCATGGTCACTGTCACCCAGCTTCCTTTCGATTCTTAGGTCACCAATTAGATCATCCCCTTTGACCAGTGCCAGGTTCAGCCACACCTTACCTCTTGTCAGCCCTTACATTTCTTGAGACAGGTGGAGCTCATCCACTCATGTAAGGAAGCTTTGAGACTGATTGGATTTGGCCAAGTGTTCTTCCCATGAGATGTATGGGTAGTTGAAGTCTCTCATGGTAACCATGCACCACAAGCATGCAACCTTGGCCAATTCCCTGGCAAATTCTTGGTCAAGCTCTTGTTCTTGATTTGGAGGTCTATAGTAGACTCCTACCATTGTACACCCTTCACCATATACCCCTTTTGTTCTAACCCAAAGGGTCTCCAGATGTTCTCCTTGGGTGCCAATCTCAGCTTGTAGAGACGTGTAGCTCTCCTTCACATATAGAGCTACACCCCCACCCTTTTTTTCAGCACAATCTCTCATGTACAGGCTATAGTCATTTATACCTGTAGTCCAGTTATAACAGGAGTCCCACCAGGTGTCCGTTATCCCTATGAGATTATAGTCAGTTTAGTTTAGCAGAAGAACCATTTATTCCTGTTTATTCCCCAAACTCCTAGCATTAGTATACAGGCAAGTAAGTATGCCATTGGAGGCCCTGCACTTCCTTGTACTCATAGAGAAGCTCTGTTCCTGGGCTGGTGTAGGAACAGGTTCCCTAAAGCATCCTATCCTGCTGATTTTGTGGTTGATGCTTGGTGGGCTTACTCTGATGGTTATTAGCCCATCCCCCAGAGAACTTAGTTTAAAGCCCAGTCAAGCAGGTCAAGGATGGTATTCAGCAGGTTGTCACCAAGCATGGGGGAGCTAGGAGGGCCCAGATGGCTGTGGGCCAGGTAGTGGTCAGTGCAGCAGGCCAGCAAAGCCAGCACGGCAGCCACCAGGAGCCTTAGGAGTTGGTCATCACTGCCAGGGTCAGGGACTGAAGCAGTTATGGTGCAGCTATGGAGGCATAGGTGACAAAGAGATCTGCAGCATACTGCCTCTATGCAGTGCACACTGCTCCTGGCCAGGAAAGTGGCTGGCCATCGAGCAGAGAGTGGGGCTGGCTTTTCAAGAGTGCTGCTGGTCACAAGCAGCTGCAGCCAGAGTTTCGAGCTCCCTCCAGTGGCAGCAGCTTGCTGCCATTGGTAATTTAATCATGACTAAACTAGTTCTACATCAAATGGGCATGTAGAGGTGTCCAATGATGAGCATTGAAATGGCATCATTACCTATGTAGTCATAATCACTCTAGCAGATGTATTAGTCTTTTCCAGAGTCTCAAACTGTTTTTATGTTGCCCTAGATGCTAAAAGCTACAACTGTCCCCTGCCCAGCTGCCAGAAACTCTAAATAAATTAGCTTCAACAACTTATTTGAGGCAGCTATCCCTTATCTATTTAAAGAAAAAAGGCAAGAGCAAATTGAACAACAGCAAAAGCATACTGGAAGTGAAATCTATTATAATCATAATACTGATTTTCTTATTTAAAAAAAAAAATCAGAGGTTCCTATGCAGATCAGATATATTTTATTTTGTTAATTAAAAACATATTTATTTTGTCCTATTTGAAACTGCCACAGAACTTCCACTATGCAACCCCAACACGGTGCAGAATCTATGGCATCTTATTTTAAAACCGCAATTCAGCCTTCAACAGAGGACAGCATGATCTTGGCTTTATTTATTATGTATTTTTGATAAAGTTGTAGCATATAGGAGTCCCGGTCATAGAGCTGCACTAATTAAAAGTGAGCTGCACTAATTAAAAGAGCCTGGTGCTGTGTTAGAAACAGGTATATCAGTGACACAGAGAGTGTGAGTGCTGAGAAAATCGCTGTGGTGTGATTTGAATTAAAGCATATTGAATGTGGTTTAGTTTAAATCACACCATCATCATTTTCTCAGCGCTAACATGTGCTGTGCTGCTGATGTATGAGATGCACGAGGCTGCCAGTGTGCATCAATTTACGTGCTCGAGCAGACTCGATTAAGCGAGTCTGTTCCAAAGAACTAGACTTCCAGTGTGTTGGAGCAGACTCCCTGTATGTGTGCAAATGACAGAAATGGACCCAGGATTTTACAAAAGACGGTGAGGGATCAATAACTGGTACTGCAGGGGTAGCTGCACCCACTGGTCCCAGTTTCAGTTCCCCACCCCCCACACACACACATACACACACACACACACCTGGGGCAGGCAGACTGCACCACAAGAGCAGCAGTTGGGGACTTTTTAAAGGCCCCAAAGCAAGGAAAAATTTGCTCCCTTCACCACCCTTCTCAGAGGCATATCCCATCCACTCCTCTTCCCCTGTCCTCCTGCCTGCTGCTGCCACTGCCTCGCTGTTCCAGGAGTGAGAGATGCTCCAGAGCCACTTCAGCCAGTCTGAGTCGGTGGCTGGACTCAGCCCAGGACAGCAGCGGTGTTGGTGAGTGGGAGTGTGCCTCCCCCTCCCCATCCCCATGCCTGCTTCCTGGCTGGCAGGGAACACCTGGGGAACTAGACCAGGAGGGGCAACCAATCCACTCATCATCCCAGTTTGAACCCAGTCCTATACACCCTGGCTGGAGTGGCTCTGGAGCTCCCCTTGGTTCCTGGGACAGCAGGAACAGTGACAGCAGCTGGTGGGGAATGGAAAGGGAGAGGAAGGGAAGGAGAGAAAAGATGTGTCCCTGAGCATACAGGGGAATGGAGGGGAGAATTCTTACTTTTTTAAGGGACTTCAAAAAAATCCCTGACTGTTGCTCCTGGCAGGGGTTTGGCCATGCCATTGCATCCTTACAGATCTGTCCCTGTTCAATACATGTGTTTTCAAAATGACTGCATCATTTCCCTCCTTGATTTATGTATGGAATTCCCATTATTAATATAATTTGGGAGCTACAATAACATGAATGAGGGATAAAACACATCCCACAAATTCATGTCAGGTGCTTTAAAGTGGAAAAAATGCAGTATAAAACAAACTGTTGTATTTAACCATAGAAACAGCATCCCAGCACACTAACCTTTTTATTGGAGGAAAATGTTGATAGTATAGGTGCCTTTCTAGAAGAAAATACCATCTCAACTACACCTAAACTAGAGCCCCAGGTGCTTCAGAACGTACTGGTATGTAGTGTGTGGGGGGGGAGGGGGGGAGTGATGGTGGTGGTGGTGTTTTATGTCAGGCCAGGATATGTATGATTGTGTGTGTATACACAAGTATATAGAGAAAATTAATTGAGTTATTTGGGATTTAAACACATTTAAAATTACATTTCCCCCCCTAAATAGTTTATAAAATTAACATTGCCAAACTCAGCAGAAAAATCTCTCAGTGCAGGTGGGACAAGGAAACATTCATCCCCAGACATAAATGACTGAAGGGGAAAGAAACTCTAACTTTACACTCAGCTAGCCAGCCCTCCAGCTCAATTCTGGGGATATCTAGTCCTGGGAGCTGAAATTTACTCTCCTAGATGGCTGTACTTCCGTTATCTGCAAGCTCCTCACGGCCCCTTTTTCCTTTGTGCCTAACTGCTCTGTGCATTGAATTTCCCTTGAATCTTGTGGGCGCATATAAATTTTTGATTCACTGCCATGCTGGAATACCTGATCTTCATTGCACTCTCTTTCACCTGCCATAGCTTAATGGTTTGGTTCTCTTAGAGATGTTGGATGACTCCTGCGAAAAGGTCTGTCTGTCTGGGTCACAGTTCTTCCGCAGGGCTCCACCTCCTCCACACCCTTCCCCTTCCCCTCCAGTCTGTAGTGAAAGATCCCCATAGGTCTTACATGGGGATATCTATCTGGGTCTGCTGTCTGGAATCCTCCAGGTTCTTTACTTTGTCATTTAATGTCTCATGTTCCTCTTTCAAGAAATTGCTATCGGGTGTTAAGCCAATTGGTTATCCACAAGCATGACAATTTGAAATCTCATTGCTTTGTTTCTTATGTGTCTTCACTCACAAAGCTCAGCTAATTAAGCTCATGCATTCATTCAGCAGGTTCATAGATCAACTTAGTGTTCTTTAATCAGTTCCACAAATTCATTCAAACTTCCCAAATTAATTTACTGAGAGCCTATTTTAATATAATAAGAGCCTATATGAATTTACTAAGAACTCAATTCTGTTCTTACTTCTTCGTCACAACTAATTCATTCAAACTTACAAATCAAACTGGTTTACAGTGGCTTTTCAATTGCTGCCCTGAATTCATTCAACATTCATAGATTAATTCCTTTTTTCTTCTTAATTCTTTCTATAATTCATTCGGAACTTACAAATCAGTTCTCCCGTTTTGTTTTGTTTTTATTTCTAGCAGATTCCCTTTGCTACATCCCCTGAATACTTTCATTTCTAGGTACCCAGCACCCCTACTAGGGTCACTCCCCATGTCCCATTGCTGGCCTCTCAGCAGGTGCCATGGCCCAGGTCACGCTTCCGCCAGAATGGCCAGACTGGCCTCTTCTAACCTGGCCACTCACTTTACTAAGCTCTTTTTATGCCAGTTCAATCAGCTTTGCATGCAAGGCTCACCCTGGCTCCTGCCATGCTCTTCAGTTTGGCTGTCTGAACCCTGTATCTCCATGTGGTTCATACAGTGCTCAGTTCCCACTGCACTGTCCTCTCTCCAGAAGCAGCCAAAAGCCAGTTGTTCTTCTGGCACTTCATTAAATCACCTGTTCAGCCCTCCAGGCCAATCAGAGTGGGCACGTGATCCTGTGCCCCTGGAGTCCTGCCCATTCCCCAGGTTCTCCCCAGACCTTTTTCTTTGTCACACTGGGACTACACAATCTTCCCAGACCCACCCAGTTGAATTCCCTGACAGTTTGGCTGGCTGTGCAGGACCATAGCAGGCCCTTGCCTCCAGCCCTGCTACAATCTCTTTACATGAACTGCTCACCAGAATATGCTTCTGCTTTTGAATAGGGGAAAGCTGAATCCAGAGATAGCTAAATTGTTTCTTGTCCTGACTTGAAAATAATTTCAATAGATTGACACTAAAATAATTGAGAACAAGAATAGGTCCAATGTATGCTATAACCTTCTGCAACAGGGACCTTTGCTCTCTTTTCAAACCACTGTGTTAGGAAATAATTGTCAAGCAGAAGAACATCCCTGCTGTGTATGTGTAAAGAAAGTCAAAATCTGATTTAAGTAAACTGGGAAAGTGACTGTTAGTTCTGATGAAGTTTCTTCAGAGCTTTCAAGCCTTTGTAAGGCATGTCCTTTGCTGGGAGAAGTGTCAGTGCAAAGCTATATTGACACAGGAGAAGCCTCTGTGGAGAAGCTGTTTTTCAGACAGACCATTTTCATCTGGTCAGCTTTATGATTTCTTTGAGGGTCACTATCAATGCTGCCTTGCACTGTCCTTAAACTTCTTTAGTACAGGACTCTAATTTGTCTGGCAACCTGAAACTTCATGAAACATGTGTGTGATGGTATAAAGGGAGGAGAGAAGCAGTCTTCTGCATATCTGCATGCAGGGCAGTGCACATTCTTCACAGCCTAACCCACACAACCCCTCTGATGTGCACAAATTACCAAACAGGTTGGTAAAACCTATTTAAAAACTAAGTAAGCAGAGTCTACTGTGCATTTAGTGCCAAACACTACTTTCCTACTTCAAGAGCTTTGGTGGGATGAAGGGGAACTAGGACACTTTATGAGTATTAATATATATATTTCCTGGATTTGACCTATTTCTCTAAAACCTTAATGTTATTGATGTCTAATCAACTTTGTCAAATCATCTTTAATGCCAAGCTTGCTTTGTGATGTCACGGTGCATGCCACATAAGCATATCATACATGCCCATGGTCTCCTGAAAACTGAATACAGCCAGCGCATTCCTGCCTACATGGATTAGTGTTGACAATTACTCTAACCCATTTTGAAGTCAGATGCCATTGTTTTAAGAATATTCTCATAATGCAGTTACTGGATCCTCCCCCAAAATGAGGGCAGCTGAGCTGTAACCAGAGTGTTTATTTTATGACAAACTGTCACTAATCGAGGGCTCCTATTGAAATGTACTGTATATCTACATCATTACATTTAATAAAGATCATTGGAACAAAGACATTTGGGACATCTGAGAGAGTCATCCTTTCATGGAAATTATGTGGCCACATATTTATCAAAATGTTTTTCATATATTGCTTGGAAGATCAGTTAATCTTTCTCTTATAGCTTTCATAACTATTTATGTATATCTATTTATTTGACCCACCTTTACCTGTCTCAGCAGAGCCCCTCCCTTCCATAACCTTGTATTTAAATGTCTGTTCCCTTTTATTTAGCATGCTCGCTCTCTGGAAGTCCATTCATAACATCTGACAAAGTAGCCTGTAGCCTATGTGTCTTTCTGAGTTAGTCTATAAGGTGCCACCTTACCCTGCCTTCTATTTTTCCCTTAGACATTTAGGAACTTTATTCTGTCTGTTTGCTGCCCCAACTCCCTACCGAGTCACTAAGTCCTTAAAGAAGGGAATTCTCATGAGATCAGAGTTGTACACTGAAGGGTTAAATTGAGCCCCCCCCCCCCCCCCAGTCCTTCTTGCCCAGACACCATTCCTTCCCATTATTTGGACTGCAATAGCAGCTGGAGTACCCAGGCTGTTGTTTCCTGCTCTCGCTCTAGGGGATGGGGCACTGTGGCAGCACAGATTGATTAGGATGAGCCAGTGGAGTACAGTGCAGCGAGAGTTGGAGAGGTCCGAGAAAGTTGCAGGCATGCAGCGTTGTTGTGGGCATGCAGTCTGTGGCGGGCCAGTAGGGGGCGCTCCCGTTTTGAGCTGCCCACCTCCCTGCGCCCGACCACCTTCCAGGCTCCGAGTGCCTCCCTTGGGGTGCCTCGT
>JAGPOW010003648.1:39028537-39049587 GCA_030014935.1 Caiman crocodilus
GGAGGCAGATTACTCTTAAGGCATGCAGAGAGGGCTTGTCCAGGTTCACTTAGAAGACCGCATGGCTAATGGCTGCTGCCTCATGGCTAATGGCTGACCCTCTTCTTCCTCGGGGCCTTATATACCCTCCCTGACCTCAGCAGCCCGATCCAATCGAAACTGCCAAACCTGGTCACAAGCCAACCCATCTCCGAAGCACCCTTGGTCACCTGAGCCGAGCATGGGTCCAGGGCCGGGTCGCTTCCCTCCCCAGGTGACTACAGCATCCGCTCCCAGGCCTTTGTCATGCGGACAGGGATGAGATCCCTGCCCTGAGGCATTCACCAGCAGCCTCTCAGACTGGCACAGAGAGAGATTTCTGGAGAGGGGCACCCATGGTGGCATTTCTGCCACACAGTCCAGCAGGGGATCACTACTCAGACATAGTGTAGCATGGTGGGGCACGAGTGGCCCCCACTGGTGCAGCCCATAGGACATGCAGCTCCTACTAATGCAGGCTTTGGGGAATGCAGCCCCCAGCTGCTTGGAAGTTGGACAGCCCTGCTTTAGAAAATGGAGTTGTGTTTCTTATGGTCCCTGAGAGTGCTCTATCCCTTGACTGATACCTGATGAGTAAGAGGTTAAATTCTGATCTATGCCATATTTAAATGTTTATTTACCTCATTATTGGCACCCTTGTGGTTTCCATAATTGCCTGCTACAGAATTGAGTTCCAAACTTTGGGCTCCTTTAAAAATAAGTTTCTAGAACTTATGGTGGTGTGATTTATTATTTCCTTTGAGGAAAGAGGTGGGAGGCAGAGGGGGAATGGGAAGGCCTTCAAAATGTAAATGCAATACTGTTTACTGGAGTTTGCAAACAGCCTCAAACATTAAGTCTGAAGTATGAACCATTCACATTAATATGTGAACCCTGACAACTAAAGAGAAAAGCTTGATGCCAACTTTTGGCTGCTTTTCTATCTAGCCATCTCCCATGATGCCTCCAGCCAGCAGCTTCAGCCCTACCATGGTGTATGGGTCTTTCTGCTAAGTCTAATCCCTCTCAGGTATTTGTATGTGTTACTTTATGTATAAATTAGGAATTTTGGAACCCTCTACTAACAACGTGTTGAACTGAGAAACAATGTCTTTTACAGAAGACTTTCTAGCTCAAGTCCACAGGTCCATTACACTACTATTAGATTCACATTGCCTGTGTCCCTGCTTGATTTCTCTCCAGCATATTTTTATAATCATGGGATGGGAACAATTCATATAGGTTCCTATGTAACAAGTTAAAAGCACTAGTTTGGAATTTGTTTCTGATATTTAGTAGTAATCTTGAACATCACCAAGTTACCTCTCTTGTAAGGTACTAAGTATGTGACAAGCTGCTACACAACGTTGCCTTAATGTGCTTGGAACTATATCCTCCTTGTCTTGGCCTCATGAGTAATCAGTCACATTGTCAATTTGTTCCTAAGTCTTCTAATCATTAAATAGATTTCCAGTACCTTGCTGGATCACCTTCAAGGATCACAGGGCACACAACTGCATTCCCTGGAGATAACTGACTCTATTAAATAACTTAACACAGTAAGCAGAACTGGAGCTTTATTTTAGTTTCATGCATAGTGACTTTGCTGGTGCTTCAAGTGCTCTGGCATTTGGTGCAGATTTCATGTGTATTTGTCACATAACTCATTAGTTTGTGAACTTCACATCACTTTGACGATGTAACCCTCAGTAACCCTCAGTAACACTTTAAAACAGTTAAGTCATACAGTCATTGCAAGCAAGGGGAATAAATGCTTCAGCTTAAAAGCAGTTTCCATTGTCCTTCACTTTTTTTTAAATGTGTAGTGTGGCCAGTGTGGAATGGCCACTCCTTTTTTGCACCTAATAGTAGACAACTTCTATAATATGTATAGATTCATAGATTCATAGATCGTTAGGGGCCGGAAGGGACCTCACAAGATCATTGGGTCTAGCCCCCCTGCAGTAGGCAGGAAAGACAATGGGGGTCAGGTGACCCCCAGCAAGGCAACTGTCCGATTTACTCTCCTTACCCCTTAAACTGACAAAGTCGTACTGACAGAAGTTTATAACATGACTTAGCTCCATATGAATGAGAGAAAGAGACAAAGAGACTTCCATGAACTCAAGCTCACTTAATCAAATACTGTAACATGACCTTGATGTGTCTTAATCAATTTTCTTTCGTTTAGGTGCATCCACATGTGCATTAATGTGCCTTTTCTAATGCATATTAAATTCAGCATCTCCAATGAGGTACTAAATTAATGCTCATTAGGCTGCACTAATGTGCAGTAGAACAGTTGCATGCTTTTTAGTAATAGTTAATGTGCAGTAAACTATTTTACTGTGCATTAGCATAATGTCACAGTTTTTTATGTGAAACTTTAATGCACAGTAAACTAGTCTATGGCACATTAAAGCACACATGTAGATGTGCCCTAATCTCTACTTCTTCTGTGGCTACCCTGTTAATTTCTCATTATTGAGTCATGAATTTTGATATTATATCCCATTCTCTTACCAAATGAGATAGTTGGATTGGCCAATCCATAAAAACTATTTGAAAACTTCCAAATGTCTCATAAGGTTTTCACAAAACTTTTCATAAGAACCCTGGCCCACTTCAGTGTAGTTTAAAATACATTGTCATTTTGTTTCAACTAAGTTAAATAAGTAAATAAAGTAAAAGATTTTTCTCTACAGGTTTCTGTGTGGTTGCAAAATGTAGGCTTTTTACTCAACGGAAAAAGTGTCTCTGGCTTCCTTTAAGAAAAATGAGATTTAGGAAGAAGGGAGGGTGATGATGTAGGAGGAAATTATCTGTGTGCAGGTTAGGTTTTTTTAAATACTCAACTACCATTTCCTTTTGGGAGAATTAGTGGCAGCATTCAAATTGTCTTACTATATGCCTAATCTAACATAACACCTAAATGTTGTATGGCTACCCCAAAAGGGAGATTCAAACTAACTTGGCTAGGCATCGAGCATTCCAGAGGATCAATGGTGAGATTTCAGAGCTGCCTAAGGTTTATCAGGTTTATGCATCTAGGTGCTCTGTACAGATAATGGGGACTAGTACATGCCTCCAAATCACAATTCAGAGAGCTGGGAGCTTCTTGGAGGTAACCAGTGAGAAACTCTGAGTAGCAGAGATGAATCTGAACTCTGGCCCCTGCGTTCTGAATCCCCCTTCACTGTTACATACTCCATTTCTGATGATAGGTGATGAAAACCAATGAATCACAGGCAACAATACTATACTAAATTTAGTTCAAAACCTATGGTGTTTCAAACCTTTTGCCCGATAGTCTTGTGGTTAGAATATACGTCCAGAACATGGGAAACCTGGATTCCAATCACTACTCACCCTGAAGGGGTTTGAACCTAGCCTGCTTACTTTCCAAGAGAGTTCCCTAACTACCAGACTAGCTAAGAGCACTCTCTGCCCTGCCTGGTGAAGCTGGACCACATTGCAGATAATACAGAAATCAAAGGGCCAGAAGATAAGCAAGCAAAGAGGGAGCCTATCTCCATGCCTGGGAATTAAGGCACTACCTGGAGTTAGTGCCCTCATGCTTCCTGGGTTAAACACAAGGCTTTGGGCAAAGGTGGGTAGCACTACCACTGGGTATAAGTTCTCAATGTTCATTGCCTAGTTAATAATGTGACACTCTCCAGGGACTTAAGCAGAACCTGGTAACCTCTTCAGGCCAATTGAGATCTTTCCGGAGTTTAGATGGGAGTTAGCCATTGTAATGTACACTTCAGTTCACTTCAGGGCAGGTTTGTTTACCTCCATCTGGATGTCTAGGGACCCTTTCAGTCTTAAATTAAGGCACATATTGGATATAGAAACATAATTGATGCTTATGATGTGGGTATCAGACCTTTCTTAGATCCAATGGATATCTTGGATAGATATCCAATTCTTACTAAAATCCCAGTGATGCATCTACTGAGGCAGTTTGTATTTGGCCCTAGTTGTCCAACTACCATTTGTGCCTTTAAAGTTTCACAGGCAACAACATGGTTTTGTCATAGGGTGGAAAGATGGAAGAAATAAGATGAGTCACAAAGAGAAAGAGTATTCTCTAGGACATAGGTTCCCCTTCAGAAGGAAAGATAGGAGTCTATTGCAAGGTTTTTTTTTTCACTGAAGCTTCTGAATGTGTAATGGAAGGCTTAACAACAACACTAACTGAGACTGACACTGATGCAGTTATGAAAACATGGAGTTGATCAGGAACCTCTTTAAAAATATCTAAACATATTGTATGGAAGAAAGATATTGCATTTTAAAGTATTTTAACAAGGTTACTCCATTGTCTGTAGTCCCTCAATACCAGGGTCTGTTACTGCACTGTGAACTGAAGTTAATTGATTTTAATTCAATGTGGACAGGGCTGGAGTTGCAGATGAAGAAGACTTTTTCACTTAAAACATAGGCTGTGAAACATGGTGGGCCACCCAGACCCTGGCACTATCAACTTTTAGCACATTAATTTATATAACCCACAAATGTCCAATTGTCATTGTGGTTAAAACTAGCTATGTTTTTTAACTGCATAAATTAACATGCTAAAAGTTAGTTAGGTCCTGGCCTGGGTGGCCCACCTGATTCCATGGCCTATAATTTAAAACATATTGTATGACAACATACAGTAATGTGTATGAACATAGAGTAATGTGTATGAACAATGGTTGAACATAGAGTTCATTTGAGTGAGGTCATTTGGTGTTTTTCTGGCACTTATGGGTCTCTAACTAACAAAGCCAGTACTGTTTACTAACATAAGGGTCTGAAATTAGGAGAGAGCTGCTCACTGCTCTGGTGAGACTATTGCTGGTAGAAGAGCCTGTTGGTAGACTGTTCCATACTGCACAGAGGAGCAAGCCCTGATGTCAGGACTCAGAAGGAATCCACAGCAAGTCTTTTTGCTTCAGTTTCCCATATGATGTTTCCCACTAATATTTAAGCTGTTTTGAAAAAAAAAATAGATATATTTCATAGCTGGAATGAAGAAGAAAGCTATCTTCAAGTGCTTCTGGGTTAAATCTTAGTTGCCTTCTGCTTTACTCTTGAGCACTTTCATTTCCTATGCAGTCTTACAGAACAATATAAAGGGAGTGTTGGTTATAGTCACCTTGGTCTAAGGACATAGGCAGATGAGATTCTTTGGGAAAATGTGATATCTTTTATAATTATTATTATTTAATTATAATGAAAGATATTACATTTACCCAAATAATTTTTTCTGCCAGAGCAATATCAGCATCCTGCCTGCCGCTTTGTAGTTGCTTCAGGATTGGGAAGTACTTCTCAATGACTTTCTGTTGCATTTAATCAAAATAGGTTTTCATCCATAGAAAAACCAATTGCTGTTTACCTGGCAAATAGTTTCTTTGAAATCACTTTTGTCATTGCATCTCAGTGACATAGAGTTGGAAGGAATCCTAGGGGTAACACTTCAACTCCCTGGGAGAAGCCTGGAATAATTATTGGCAATCCACCTTTCACTCCACCAACCCATTTAGAAGCCCAATGAAAACTCTTAAAGACTTTAACTCATTCATAACCTACAAGGCAAAGTAATATTTATATCCATTGAGAAATCCAGTCTGGGGTTGTCTTTCCTCTACCCAAAGAATCCATACAATTTTAAGGCCAGAAGGAATCACTGAAGCATCTATTCTGACCTTCTGTCCAACACAGATTGGAAACTGCAACTCATTGGAATTTTCCCATTTCTCCCATTTGGGGTTTCTATTATAGGAGTTTACAGTCATAGTTAAACTGTCTCCACTTTTTATCTTATCATAGTATCATAGTACTTAGGTTCGGAAGGGACCTAAACAGATCATCAGGTCCGACCCTCTGCCCCGGGCAGGAACAGGTGCTGGGATCATATCACCCCAGCTAAATATTTGTCCAGCCTCCTCTTGAAGATCCCCAAGATAGGAGAGAGGACCACCTCACTTGGGAGCCCATTCCAGAGCCTAGCAGCCCTAACTGTAAAGTATATATGGTGTTAAAGGTTGAAGGACTTTTTTTCTATCTTTTCCTTTTTATTATCAGTATCAAGTTCCTGCAGTAATCCCTTATTTATCTAATTTTGGGCACTTAGGTTCTTCAATTCTTTCAGTGGGGGCCGGGATGGCATGGTTGCTCAGGCACACAGTTGACAGCCCAGAGGTTGTAAAGTTGAGGCAATAGCTGAAGCACTCATGGTTCCAATGAATCTGTCAATTCTACTAAATACCTTGCCACAAGGACATGAGAAAGGAAGCTTTTTCAACTCTTCCTAATGTTCTGCTTGTGCCTCTACTACAGCACTCAGTAGTAAGCTTTCATTAAGTGTAAATAGCTTTCGAAGAAATGCTGACTGCCAATTGTGCTGCATTTCTTCATATGCTAAGTTTATCACAAGTGAAGTGCCTTCTTTCTGATTGCATCATTTTTAAGGCACAAAGGTTCTGCTGACACATTGTACCATGCAAACACTACATAACAAACAAATGAACAAACTTTCAAAAGAAGCAGGTGGTATGACATGATGCTGAAAGCTGAGGGAGTCAACTTAGATGTTTTTTTAGACACTGACTCTGAAACACTGTGTAGCTTCAAAGACATTGTTTCAGTCCCCTATACTTAAATTTACCCAACTAAAACTGCAATAATATCTATTATACTTGCTTCATGGAGAGACTTTCAGTGTTAAGTGATCAGGTTCTCAGAGGAAAGTTGCTATATAACAGAATCCAGGCATACTGTAAACTGAATTTAATACTAAATGTGTTAAGGTAATACTTCTTCTGACAGCCTGGTTTTCAAAGGTCTTCATGTTTAAAGATGGTTTAACAATAGGGGCTTAATCCTTCTGAGTCATCTGTGATGAACTACATGCTATTTCTTTTTCTTATTAAATGGACAGATGTCATTTTCTTGAGGAGTTTTTGAACCCTAAATCTTTCCTGACAGATTTTCTTTCTTGGTAGTAGAGAAGATGAAGTAAAATAAATTACTTGAGAGATCACATTGATTTTAATGACAGTTTAATCCATTGTTTTGCTACACGGTAGTTTCTAGGTCACAGCATCACAGGGATGGTGAACTTGAGTTTCACATCACATAATTGTTAGAGTCTCCTGTGATGTCATACTGGCTGCAAGCAATTTCCTCTTGACACAGCTTTATTAGCAATCTCAGCCTGTAGCATACACAATTAAGAGCTTTATAAAATTATTTGCCCACACTGAGAAGAAAGAAAATACTTTTCCCTTATTCTAGCTAATCTGTTTAAGTTATCTGTAGGGCAGCAATCACAGAGACATCTAATAAAATATTCATAAAAGCAAAAGTGACTTGAAAATTAACTTTGTTCTTCTATGGAAGTGGTATTTTGATTGTTTTGTGGTCTTCTCTTGGCTTAGTTCTTCATTTCTTATTACCAGTTTACAAATATGCACGGCTTTTCTAAGGCTGATGGCACTACTCTTTCATAATAACTAGGAAAATGTGTCAACCCAAAGTTTGTTACTTGTACATGTTTCTGGAATAGGCTCCTTTGGAGTTGTATGTGTACATGAATTTAATGCAAATATGTTCTTAATCTGTCCACTAGATACATCTTTGTTCTTGGATCCCCTCACAAAAATGTTGAGCTACATCCTAGAGATCCAACAAAGAATTTCAGGTTGAATAAGGGTTTCTCTCTTTCACCATATCTTAAAGGTGATTGGCCACTTCCAGAGAGATGTGGCATCATCACCTGTGGCTGATTGTGGGCCACCTAGTTAAGAATGAAAAGTTTGTTGCCCATTAATAGCCTAAAAAGCAACTTCTAAAAATCAGCTATGATGCTGTAGAACTAGAGAAATACAAGAAGGCTCTGTAGAAGTACCTGGATTAAGGCAAGGACTTGGAGGGGCTAAAGGAGAAGGACCCTGGAAAGTAGCCTTTGGAAGGAGAAGAAATAATTTGACATCTTGACCTGGGAGCTGGAGCTGTTCATGTGTTCAGACTCTCCACTCTGAGAAAAACGTTGCCTTGAACTGTTCAAAGGCTGCCAGTCTCCCTGTACTCTGAGAACTCTGGCCTATGATGGAACTCTTATGACACATCTGACCTGTCTCTGGACCTCATTAGGGGACACCATAGCTTAACCCAGAACTTCTACACTACACATACTACACTGGTGTGTTACTACCTTACAGAAGCACTTAGTGCATGCCAATAACCACATGCATGGTATGTGCTCAGTTCACTCTTATTGGCATGTGCCCAGCATTACACTATGGTCACTACATTATACCTATCTTGCCATGTAGTGTATACAGAGCAGGCATATCTTGCTCTATAGTATAGTCTGGAGCTGGTATAGCCAGGCCTTCAGTGTCCAAACTCCCAGTCACACAACAGTAAACCTAGATGTTTTGGTGCAGGTGGGTGTCATCATTGAGGTCAGGGGGTCTTATGTCTTGGGTGGCCAATATTGCTTGCTATTGCTTTTAGTGTTCAAGCAGCTCTGGAAGACCAGTGTTAGCAAGTGGCCTTCTGGAACCCACGTGCAATACAAAAAGGATGACTAGAATTTGTGTTTGCAAGTGAAAGCCCAGAGAGATTTAGTATCACTGTCACTGGCCTGGGCGGTCTGTTTAGCAGTTACCCCAACTCAGTAAAGCTGCCAAAACAGTTTCAACTGGTTTCATTAATACGCTCCCCTATATTGCTACAAAGCAACAACTAATGGGTGCTCCAAATACCCAAGTTTCCATGCCAATACTTATCTGTTTTTCTGTGCAGGTACCCATTTCTACCTAGCTGTCTTTTCCCCAGCTTCTTGCACCTAGTATCTTCAGTTCTTCTCTTATGTTGGCACCTGCCCTCATTAACTTTATTTTGCTCCTACTCATTAGGCCTGTGCAAACCAGCAAGTATTCACTCTGAATTTGGCTTCAGACACTTCAAAGGGACAGTGATTCAATTTGGTGATTTGAATCAGTTTTGATTCAATTTGTCCAATTCGAAATTGGAGATCTGGCACCGATTTGGCGATTCAGCCATCAGCTGTAATGGGGAATCACTGAAATATCTACAACTTTGTCATTTTTTTGTAGATTTGGATGAAAGTAGCAGGGATGGCAGCCTCCTTCAGTTGCTTCACCAGTGCCTAAACATCTGGTGAAAGCCCCAGCCAGGAACATCGATCCCCTGGAACTTTTCCGTTTCATTTTCAAGCTCCTTCACTACAGGGATCACTTGGCTAAGGAGGCCAGTACTGGTGGCCTCAGGGAATGGCTTGAGGACTGCCAAGATGTGAATGTGAGCTCGCCCTGCCCAGTTAGCCATCCCTTCACCACGCAGTTCATGGCCACCATGATCTCCCTTGCCATGTGGGACTCATCCATCATCTCTACTTGAAGGAGAGCCCACCAGTGTGCTGACGGATCACACCAGCACCCTGTGTGGGAGAGGTTGGCTTGATCTCTACCCCAACTGCTCCAGATGTCTGAGGTGAAATGCAAGGCTACCTGTGAACCTGCCTTCCACAGGTCTTCCCTCAAGTACTCCCTGCATGCCTCATACAGGGAGGGCACCACCATCCTGCTAAAGGTGGTGCATAAGTGCACTTGTTACAATGGGGCCATGAGTGCCATGAGACTCCTGAACCCTGGATGCTCAACAAAGGAGAAGGGTTTGCCATCCAGAGCAAGCATCTCCCCAATGACCTTGCGCACCTTGGGAATGCACCCCGCCTTTGTTTCAGCCTTTTCCCCATTGGGCCATGGTGGCCTGCCTCTGCTGCTTGGGGATGGGGGCTTTGGAGTGAGAGGTGGACTTCTTTTTTGGCACACTCCCAGTGGTGCCAGGCTGAAGCGGAACAAGGGCAAGGGGGTGCTGCTTCCTGAGATCCAGCAACATTGCCATGGTGGTGAAGTGTTTCACCACCTTGCCACAACTGATCTGCTTTCAGCAGTGCTGGCAAGTAGCATATCTGGGATCATCTGCCACCTCAAAATGATCCAACACTACACTATACATCTGCTTCTGGGTTGAGGGTGGGGATCCTGGTTTATCCCCCTCCTCACCAAGCAGAAGCACAACAACAGAAGAAGCTGAACCACCTGCCCCCACAACCTCCTCTGAAGTGCCTTCCAGAGAAAAAGACCTGCCTCTAGGGGAATTTTGAGGTATGTGGAGCACAAACTCAGATTCCCCCTCCTTTCCCAGAATTTCCTTTGCTGTGGTCCTCAACTTCTCTGCTTCCAGATCCAGCTTCTCCTCTGGCACTGGAAGGCTCATGATGGGAACTGCAATTGGGGTGGAGAATGTCATGTTGCTGCTAGTTAGTGGTATAAGTGGTGGTGGTGCAGGTGCAGGTGCAGGCACTGCTACCACCTCCTTGCTCCCACTATCAGCAGAAGACTCATCACTGCCAGGAAAGAGGGTGCGTCTAAGTTTTGGGCAGGGTGAACTTGCAGCGTTCCCTCTGCCCCTCTTCCTCCCCTGCCAGAAGATCTGACACCTGCTTTTTTCAGCATGCTCCATAATGTCTGGTGTGCTACAAAATGTGTGTGTGTGTGTGTGTGTGTGTGTAATATATGTTGCACTTTCCTGCACAGTGATGACACACTGTCAGGGAAAACACAGATTTCTTTTTGTGGGGGGAAAGAATCAAGACAGATTAACAAGAACAAATAAGAGGATTTGTGGGAGGAGAATAAGTTGAAAGGAATGGATAGGGATAACAATAGGAATTGTAGGCAAGGGTAAGTACAAAAGGATTGGATACAACTTACAAGAAGACAGATTCTAGCAAGAGACTAGCTAGTGAGCCAGAGCCTTTCAGCTGCTGCTGCTGCTGCAAGTGCTTCAAGAGAGACACAGTTCACAAAGAACACAGATCACTTGCAACACAGCTTTATACGTTATTTCTACATCTCTCCCCCAGAGCACTGTGATGGAAGGCAACTCAGAGAAAGATCACAGTCACTGGCCAGCTACAGATGTCAATTTCAGAGCAGTCTGTCCCCTCGTCTCAACCTTTTCCATATATGGAAGATCATCCCATCCCCCACCCTCTTCTCAGTTTCTATTTGCTGCAAGCCTTCCAAATCTCCGAATCTCTCTGAATCTCTCCAAATCAGTTTGGAGGTTTCTGATTTTATTCGGACCTTTTAATAGGTCTCCTGATTCAATTCAGATTCAGAGATTCAGCTGCTGAATCAGGCCAAATCTCATCCAGATCTAATTGGCTACCAAAGCTTCGCTCAGCCCTACTACTCATCCCTTCTTGTACCAGCTTCTCTGCTCATTAATGAATTTTTACTTGTTACATTTCTTTTTAAGTCATCTAGAGGTCAAGATGGCTTAGCATAACTATAGATTAGCACATGGGTGTGCAAAACACAACCCATGGGCTGGACCTGACCTGATCTGCTGAAGGATTTTATCTGACCTGCAGCAGATCCCACTGTCCCACCCACCCCAGGTGAGAGGCTCAGCCCGGGCCATAGTGCGTGAGCCTGGTCCCACTGCCCCTGGGCATGCTAGAGCTGAGATGGCATAGAACAGTGGCCAGCCTCCATTTCCTGGTAGTCCCAGCAGTAATGGCTTCTGCTGGCTGCCAGTACTGCACCCAGCCCCACTGCCTGGGCATCCTGGTCTATCTGCCCTAC
Organism: Caiman crocodilus; assembly: GCA_030014935.1. NCBI lineage: Eukaryota > Metazoa > Chordata > Crocodylia > Alligatoridae > Caiman > Caiman crocodilus. The sequence continues at coordinate 39,040,237 of JAGPOW010003648.1, forward strand.
ACCCACCATCAGTGGGCAAGACCCCTGTGGGCAGGGCACCTGCCCAGGCAGCTGGGATGGGGCTATGGGCCAGCAGGGAGCAGTATCCAGGAGCAAGACAGGCATTCAGTGCCAGAAAGACTGTGGGATCTTGGGTCAGTGACATGTGGTCAGGGGCAGGGCCAGGGCAGAGCCACAATCTGCTGCCCACATGCCTGTATGACAGGCGTGGATTCCATGGGTAGGGAAGTGCAGGGATAGAAGCTCTTCCCTAGTTCTGGGCCCGTGCTGTGACACTGCCCCAAGATCCTGGTTCTGGCCCCAGACACAGCTTCCCGCCCACCCAACTGAGTGCCCTACCTGTGCAGTTCCTGGCCAATCTCCATGGAGACCCTTGGTCATGGGCTGATGCCAGCTTGGGGCCAAGGCCAGGATATGTTGGGAGTGCATCATGGTTCTGCCCCAGACCCAAGTTGATACCACCCCACCATACTGAGGTCTCCCTGAAGACCAGCCAGAAGCCACATAGGCAGGACATGTGGCCAGGCAAATGTAATGGGGCTGTATCCGGGGTTCAAGGTAGGATCTTGACGGAATGACAGCATGGGGCCGGAGCTGGAGCAGATCCGTAATCCACTATCTCCATGCCCCTGCTCACGGAAACGACGCTTATCCCAAGAGCATTTGGGCAGCAGGTTGCAGCTGTGCCCTGGTCCCATTATGTCACTGCGCTATGATCCAGTGCCATAATCTCAGTTTTAGCTAGCTGTCCTGCTCCCAAACGCTGCTTCCCACCTGCCCACATCCCCATAGAGAGTTTTGGTGAGTTGTTGCATAGTGTGGAGGTAAGAAGGGTGTTGACCTGGCCCACAACAGCTCAGCAAAACTCCCTATGTGGCCTGCAGGCCCAAATGATTGCTCACCCCTGGCTTCACATAACCAGAACTCCTAAAAGGACAAGAAATGGGAATAACCAGCTCCATGCTGAAATTATTCAAATTCAAGACAAAAATTTTCAGAATTTTACTTCTGTAGAAATGTTTAAAATTCTAACATTTATTCTGAATAGTAATACCACCTAGTTTGACTTGTTAGAATTTCTTGGGGACTGGTCATTTGGAATTTCACCCATGTCAAGTTTTTGGTAGATAAAAAAGCACTGTTTATTTAAAATCATAGAATCATGGAAGAGTAAGGCTGACAGGAAGACAGAAGGTCATCAAATCTGTCTCCCTGCTTAAGGCAAGAACATCCTTATCTAAATTATCCTATTGAATAATACAACATGGGGCTGGGGCATTACACTAAAACCATAGGGTTCTGGTAATTGTAACATAAAATCATAGAAAGTTAGGGTTGGAAGGGACCTCGGGAGGTCATCTAGGTCAACCTTCTGTTCAAAGCAGGATCATCCCCAACTGTATCATGCCATCCTAGACTTTGTCTACCCAGGTCTTAAAAGCCTCCAAGGATGGAAATTCTACAACCTCTCCAGGTTGCCTGTTCCAGGGCTTTATTACCCTCCTGATGGGAAAGATTTTCCTGTTATCTAACCTAAGTTTCCCTTGCTGCAACTTGAAAGCAACACTCCTTGTTCTGTTATCTGCCATCACTGAGAACAGTTTAGCACCATCCTCCTTGGAATCAACCTTCAGTTAGTTGAAAACCCCCCTCAGTCTTCTCTTCTCTAGACTAAACAAGCTCAGTTCCCTCAGTGTCCCCCTACCCTCCACCATATCTAGTGCATGCCACCCAGTTTGGTGTTATCTGGAAACTTGCTGAGGGGGCACTCCATCCCATTTTGCAGGTCACTGATGAATATATTGAACAGAATTGGACCCAGCACCAACCCCTGATGCACTTCATTTGATAGTGGCTGCCAACTAGACATTAAGCCATTGATTACTGTCCTGTGAGCCTGACAATCTAGCTAGTTCTCTATCCAATTTACAGTCCATTTGTCCAACCCATCCTTCCTTTGCTTGCTTGCAAGAATGTTGTGGAGACTGTATCAAAAGCCTTGCTAAAGCCAAGGTATATCATAACCACAGCTCCCCCTGTTTTCACAAAGCCAGTCATCTCATCACTGAAGGCAATGTAACATGGTAATACTAAGAACAGTTCTGTATGCCTAGCACCAAGTTCAATAAATCTGCTTGTGTTTAAGACCACTGGATTATCAGCACATGTGTGAGAGGTATAAAATAGTGAAGGAAGCAGACCATCTTTTGGTTAAGATAGCAGCTTGGGACTCAAGGAATCTGAGTTTAAGTCCTGACTGCTGCAGGATTTTATCACTGAGACACCATCTTTTTTGCCTTGTTTACCTTCTTTAAAAGGGATATTCAGCTACTTCTACTCTCATCTAGTTTGATTTTAAATGTTCTAGGGTAGGTCTCTCTTACTATGCAGTTACCCAGCAGAACGGAACCCTAACTTTTATTGCAGCCTCTAAGGGTGACCATAAAACAAAATATGAATTAATAGAAATGAAATAGCAACACTGAATGGGTTTTTTTTCTTCCTTTTTTCCAGGTTTTTAGAGTGTGGGATATACAGACCCTTTCGCTACTTCAGGTCTTCCATGATATTCAAGGAAGACCTGGAGAAATGCAAATTTATGCTATGGTATTTGACAATATCCACGGCAAACTAATTACAGGTACATTTATCTAATTAGTGTATTAGTTTGAATACTCTTCATTTTGTCTATGTTATTAAACAAATAGCTAGAGAGTGATTGTCTGCACATTGACACCTTAAAGTGGTTTTCAGTGCCATGATGTGGCTCAAAGTTGTGCCATTTCAGGGCAGTTTTATCTCTGATCTGCACTGCTCAGCTCCTGTTCCACTGAGGTGTGGTCAATCCCCACAGATGTGTTGCCCAGGTTCAAGTCCTCCAGTATCCCAGGATCTCTCACACCACCACCTGAACAGCAGGGATAGAAGCCAGTCCTGGCTCAGCAACCTTCTAGTGACAGATCACAGCTACAGCTCCTAGTCCTGCCCCTAGTCACTAGACCACTAGTGACAAGTCACAGCTGTGCAGGTGGGAAACAGTCAGAGAACATTCTAAACTAGGGGTGTGACTGCTCCAACTCCAAGATAGCACCATCAACATTTGTGTGACTCAGAGCATAAGGTGTAACAAGGCCTTGTGTGTGAGCATGCCTAGTGCCAAGTTCAGTAAATCTGGTTGTGTTTAGGACCACTAGATTCTCAGCACATGTAAGAGGTATAAAATAGTGAAGGAGACAGAACATCTTGTGGTAAGACAAAGCTTCGGATTCAAGAAATCTGAATTTTTACTGGCATCTCTGGCACCCAAGCTGTTCCTTGCTCCTCCCTCCATTTTGAACTTCAAGCTGCAAAGTCTAGACTTTAAACACTGGTTGCTTTAATTCATGGGGAGGGATATTTAACCCAATGTCTCAATTCTGCAGAGAATGTTATAGCTAGAGTTGACTGAAAAGTGATTTTGTTTTTTCAGAATTTGATTTCTGCCTAAATTAGACATAGACACAGACAATTTATTACAAACTGCAAGAGCCCCAAGCCTTTGAGCTATTCAGTGAAACTGGCATTCTTGTTGGTTTTGCTCTGAGGAACAGGAGAAGGTTTTTTAATAAAAGCAAAAAACCTGATAAGGTGTTGATTTAACTGAGTATCTAGATGGTACCAGGATCCCTGGCAAATTACACAAGGGTGTAAGTGGGCCATGTACCCTGCTGCCTTGGATAAGCATAGCTTCTTTCTCAGCTTCTCAGACCAGTTTTATTCTCCACAAAAACAAACTTGTGTCCACAACAAAACAGAAGAACACAGCCCAAAACCCTCTGTCCCTTACAGCTTTTATGAGAGGATCAGATTTAAGTCTGAGCTTCTCTCCAGCATTCACCTCCCAGTTCTTAACTCTATCTGTAAATCTACCTTCAGTATCTTTTCATCACTTCCAGCTGTCCCAAGCCTCTCATCCAGGCAGATTATTATCCACTGATCTTCTTCAGCTGAGTTCTGAGTTTTTGAGGGACCCAAAACCTCTTTACTGGGGGAAAGATCCTGCAAGCTCATCTCAAGACAGCCAGGCTCGGAGTCACGAGCCAAGAAACTCCAAAAGCCTTGTTCCCATTGTGACTCAAGATTTCTTGGATTGTCAGTGTTTCTAGGAACTCTGCTACAGATCCTGAAAATGATACCAGGTAGAGAGAGGGTTCCTAGAGCTTTCAGGCAGAGAGCTAAGGACCATATTTTCAAAGGTATGTAGGTGCCTAAAGTTACAGAGGGACATCTAGTTGGATTTCCAAAAGCACCTTAAATGTAGTCACTTACTATATGGCTATATGATGCAAGGCAGTATCAGGCTGAGAACATATTATGCTTGATTTTCATTTGCCAACTCTCAAACCAGAAATCATATACCTGAGAGGCAAAACTTATTGTTGTGCATGCAGTACCATGCTAACACAGCTGTCCTGCCTGTGGTTCAGAACCAAGTATGGCAGCTCAGCACAGTGCTACATTGAGAAGTACTCTCAGTCCTGTATCCTAATTGATCAATGGCAGTTAGGCTCCTAAAGTCTTTGAGGAGCTGGTCACATAGGACTTGGAAATATTGAGTGGAGCAGTGCCTAAATACCTTTACAAATTTGGATTGTAGACTGTATTAATCATACTATTAAAATTATTCCTCCCTTCTAGAAAGGACAAGAAATCTAGGTTATACATAAGAAAATTAATCCTGTTTCTTGCTTGTATTTATAAAAGAGATCTCAAGAGTTTAGTCCCTGGATGTCTGAAGAGCATTATAAAAACAAATATTTATAGATGAGCTCAGTACACGTTAAGCTCCATTTCCATATTTCCACAGAATCTATTCTAGGGTTTTTTTCCCTTGCAAATGCCCTGCAAGTTCCTTTTCTGCTTGCATAGCCATGGCTAACCCCCTACGCTTGTACTAGTTCAATTAGGTTACACTGAAAATACACTATACACTAGCTTGTGAAGTTGTATATGAAAAGCTTTGATTCTTCCTCAAGAATTGTAGAAATTAAGGGCTGGAAAGGACCTTAAAATATCATCAAGTCCAACCCCCCTGCTCTGGGCAGGAATACTGCTGAGATCAAATTATCCCAGCAAGTTGTCTGTCCAATCTATTCTTGAAGGCTGCCTAGGTTGGGGATTGCACCACCTCCTTGGGAAGTCTATTCCAAATTCTGGTCACCCTTACATCCAACCTGAAACCATCCTCTAACAGTTTATGGACATTGCTCCTTGTCCTCCCCTGGGGTGCCATAGTGAAGAGTTTTTCTCCCAGCTCTTAATATTCACTCCTTACATACTTATAGAGGGCCACAAAGTTCCCCTCAGTCTTCTCTTCCCCTGGATGAACTGTCCCAGATTCCTTAGTCTTTCCTCATAAGGTTTGTCCTCCAAGCCCTTAATCAGTCCTGTGGCTCTTCTCTGGAGCCTTTCAATAGTCTCCACATCTTTTTTGAAGTGCAGTGCCCAGAACTGGACACTGTACTCCAGCTGGGGTCTCACCAGCATTGAGGAAGTATCACTTCCTTAGCCCTGCTCATGATGCATGAGCTAATGCATCCCAGTATGCTATTATCTCTGTTGACTATAGCATTACACTGGCAACTCATGTTCATCCTGTGATCAGCTATAACCCCGAGGTTCCTTTTAGCCATTGTACTGGCCAGGACATCCCCCCTTCTAGCCTATATTCATGTTGCAGGCTACTTCTCCCCAGATGAAGCACTCTGCATTTATCCTTATTGAACTGCATCTGGTTCTACTCTGCCCACCTTTCCAGCTTGTTCAGGTCTGCTTGGATCTGCATCCTGTCTCCTAGCATGACCGCTTTTCCCTGCAACTTAGTATCATCTGCAAACTTGGGCAGCATGCTTTCCACATCCTCATCTAAGTCATTGATAAAGATGTTGAACAGCACAGGGCCAAGAATCAAACCCTGCAGCACACCACTGGCCACCTCCTGTCAAGACGATACAGACCTGTCCACTAACACTCTCTGGGTTCGACCCCTTAGCCAGTTCCCAACCCACCTGATTGTGGACTCTGCCAGCCCACAATCCTCCAGTTCTGTTTTGTTTTTTATAAGAGGGTCATGAGAAACCATATCAAAGGCCTTTTTAAAATCCAAGCATATGACATCAACCATCAACCCACATCTAAATGATTTGTTACATGATCATAGAAGGAGATGAGGTTAGTCAGACACAACCTGACCTCAATGAAACCATGTTGGCTATCCTTCAGCATCATGTCTTCTGCCAGTCTCTCACAAATGGATTTCTTGATAATTTTTTCCAAAATTTTACCTAGTATCAAGGTCAAACTGACCAGCCTATAGTTTCCTGGATCTTCCTTCCTCCCCTTCTTAAAGATTGGCACCATATTGGCCCTTTACCAGTCTTCTGGGACCATTCCCAAGCTTCAAAAGTCTTCAAATACCTTTGCTAATGGTCCCGCAATGACTCCGGCCAATTCCTTCAACACTCTTGGGTGTAGTCCATCTGGTCATGCCAACTTGAAGACATTCAGCTGCTCTAAGTGCTCCCTCACCAGTTCAACACTGACCATTAGTTGGCAATAACCCCAACCCTCCCACCCCCTCTAGCATCCATTCAGTATCTAAGTAGGCGGGTGACCACCATTTGCATGCAGGAACACTGATGCAAAGTATTCATTAAAGAGTTCAGCTTTCTTCTGTCTGTTATCAGCTGGGCCCCACCTTCTCCTTGGTCTTCCTCCTGCTCCCTATGTATCTAAAGAAGGACTTCTTATTATCCCTGATTTCAGTCACCCACCTTGCCTTCCTTATCCTCTTCCTTCACATATGGACTATACCTGCGCATTCCTCCTTGGTGACTGACTATCCCTTATTTCCAAAAGGAGTAAGTCTCCTTTTTCTTTTTTAAGCACTCCTTGACTCTTCCTGTAAGCCAAGAGTGCTTCCTGGACCCTTTACCACCTTTTCTGCATACAGGAATAGACCTTTTCTGTGCTCTGAGGACCATTTCTTTGAGGAACAACCCCTCTTCCTGAACTCCCTTTCCCTCCAGTCCCTCTTCCCATAGGGTCTCTCCCACTATTTTCCTAAGCTCATTTAAGTCAGCCTTCCTGAAGTCAAGCACCTCTGCCCTACTGGCTGACTTCCCTGCCTTACAAGAGATAGTTAATTCTATCATCTCATGAACACTCATGATCAGCTCCCAGATTACCCTCAATCCTCAGATCTCCCACCAGGTTGTCCCCTTTGGCTAGAACCAAATTCAAAACCAAATTCATTCATCTGTCTTCATCATGGTTCTCAGAGACTGTTACCTTTCCAATCAAGGGCCTGTATGTTTTCATTATTTTGCAAAATGCTGCACACACTTTTGGTGCTGTATAAACAGAGGCATTAAAAAAACTGACTTAGATGGATTTCTTTTATTTAGTGGGAATTGGATACTGGAATTGATTTTAATGAGATTTGTGTCAATCAGGTTGACATGTATTAGTGTTTATGTCATATTGACCTTTTTGGACCCTAGGATTCATAGCTCCTGTTGATGGTGCAATTAGGGGAGCTATTTCTATAGAAGCTAGGAAGATGGCTGTCTAAGCAAGCAGAATATTTAGAGGCAGGTTCTGTTTCATCTAGGCATCTAAAGTCTTCTCTTCACCATGATAGCAGCCAGTCCCAGCTGAGTTTGCCTCTCCATACTTAGAATTTTGCTGGGCAGGCTGCTCTGTGCTCCTCACCACGGTTGCTTTGAGATTCACTAAAGAAAATCAGCTTCTTGGGACAAGCCTGAAATAGCTCCATTAATGAATATCTGAGTCTGGAGCCTCTTAGTGGATTCAAATGGTGCAACATGCCAAGGATTGTCCTCCCTGGGACTGACCTCTGAAGCAATATAGATTATCATTCAAGGATTTAATTGTGATCCTATCCCACCCTGCTTGAATTCCTGCATGGCCATTTAATGCACCTTCATTTGAGCCTTATCATTATTCAGAAAATGTAGCAAGGAGGAGGAGGGGCCACACAGCTTCTGGATTACCAGTTTTGCACAAACTTGGAATCAAATTGTACTTAAACTCTTAACTGTTTAAGTGTGATTTACAAACCTAATACACGGAATAAGATCTGGCCTTTAGTAGTTATTTAATGCTAGTCTTGGAGGGATGAATATTTTCTACTTTTTTCAGATAGTCACCGTTTGCCTGAACTAATGCCACAGACAATAAACTCTTAATATTTCTTAAAGAATTCAAATTAAGTGTTATGATTTACATAAAGTTTATCTATATCCTGGAAGTGAAGTTGATAGTCACAAAATGTTTGTCTGTCTCACCATCTATAGGATCATCTGTCATTGATATTTATCCTCTAACCCGTATGATACAAGATACAAAACAAATCCCACAAACACATGAGAAAAGCATTAATGTACTGGCTTACAACTGGTCTTTTCACCAAGTTCTCACCATTTGTGCTGAATCTATTGTGAAGGTGAGTATTCAGCTGCACCCTTCACACTGAAAAAGAAAAATTGCAATTTCTTTTACCTCATAAAAATTACTGAACGATTAGATAAGAGTTAATCATGTTTGGCATTCAAGCCATTCTCTTTGGAGATATTTTTACACAATAATACTCCTGGGAAGTGATAATCCTTGATAAATAACCTATTTACATTCCTCAGCATTACTTGTACCAGACAACCCTTTTAACTGACCTGCAGAATGGATGTAATTAATGTCTTGTTTCACTCTAGGGAACAGGAAGATACATCAGGTGTGGGGAGGTGCTTGTTTTAATTGTAAATTCATTTTCCTGTGGTTGGGCTTTGACATACTCTACCATTACCAGAATGTGCTTTATATGCATAGCTAACACAATCTATGAAATATCTACCATTGGCTATTTAAGCTGGGCTTATATTTCCATTGGTATGCCTATCCATCAGTTTTCGAGTCAGGTGAGTGACCTTTGTGGAACTTACACACGTGTTGCAGTTGTTTTACCCCCTTCGCTGTAGATGCCTACATTGAGCATGGCTGCCCACTGGCTGGGCATGTATATGTACACATGTTCTTTGTGAAGGTATAACTGCATGCAAGTCACAAATATGTGACTGCCTGTAATGACAGCAAACAAGTTGTTTAACAGTCATGAAATCTCAGAATGCCTCAGATCACCAGTTGACACATGTATGGTCAGGAAGCATCCCTACTGTGACTTCGGCCAGTCCCCCATTCGTAGGTACCTCCTGCAGGTTGCCCCTTAACCCCTCGTCTCGCCCGCCACGACTTTGATGAAATCCAGATATCTGAAGGGAGGATGTTCAGTGCTGT
>JAGPOW010003648.1:39049687-39080605 GCA_030014935.1 Caiman crocodilus
GGGATCCACACAATCCCGCTGCTGCGGTCCTTCGTGCCGCGGCCAGCAGGACCTCTCCGGAGCTGCAGCGTCCTCCCGCTGCAACCCGCTCCTCTGCTCGCTCGCTCTCGCTCGCTCTCTCCACTTAATAGGCACCAAAGATGTAAAGAGGCATCTCATTTGAAGTTGTCCTGACTGATCTGTGTCAAAACCTGGGACAAAACTGGAGCAACATAGACCTTTTTTATACACACAGCCTTTCCAAGAAGCATTACTTCTCCTCTACCAGTAGGTGGTCAAGGAAAGCACACAGCCTGACAGGCTTGTCCATGGAATGATTGGTAATTAACTTGAATCAGCTGCAATTAACTTACAGGTGTACACAGAATTGTCCCAGGGAAAAAGTGTTAGCACATTTGATCCTGCCTGCTCCATGGTACTTAAAGGAGGACAACAGACCATATATCTGTAAGGTCACAGGACAAAAGGCTTTCTCTTGGGAGAAAAGCCTCATCTATTCACACCCTATGTGCGACTATTCCATCCTGCTCAAGTATCTTAAGTATGTAGGGACCAGATTTTTTAGAACCTTGCAGGTCAGAACCAGTACCTTAAATTGTGCTGGGAAAACTATTAGAAGTCAGTGCAGATGCTGGAGGATTGCTATTAAATGCTCCTGGTGACACCCCCCCCCCCAATCAGGTCACTAATTCTGCATCAGCTGCAGCTTCTGGACAGTCAGATCACACAGCCTGCAATAAAGGGTTGCAGGCTGCTCACCAGATGGAGCTATGGAAAGATACTCATACACCCACCATTGCCCCTTGAAGTTCCAAGTGCAGTAGAGTATCCAGAGGCATCCCAGTGCTGTAAACCTAAGTGACAAGAGGAGGCTGAGCCCCTTGATAGGTGTCCCAGTCCCCATCAAGTCAAGTAGTCTGCCCATCACCATCACCTCCATCTGTTTTGGATTCAGCTTCAATTGTTTCACCCACATCCAATCCCCAACTGTAGCCAACTGTCCTCTGAGAAAGGACAGAGACCTCAGGGCTTTTATCAAGTGATAAAAAGAAGCAGAACTGGGAGTCATCGTCAGCATACTGACGGCACCTCACTTTAAATCCTTGCACAATATACACATCAAACAGGTGAGCCAAAGAGTTGTCTGCAGGATTCCACAGAAAGGTCCTGAGGGCTGAGGGGGATTATGAGCATTCATTCACCCGTCCCTACCCTCTGGGAACTCCCTACTAAGAAAAAGTGAAACCAATTAAACAAGGTCCTGTGAATAACCACTAAGTCATGTAACTCATTTAGCTGCACCTCAGGGCCAGCTGTATCAACTGTAGCTGAAAGCTCTCGTAAGATCAGAAGGGTACAGTTTTCCCTATATAAGAAAATTGTTAACCACAACCACTAAGGCAACTTTAGCCAAGGCTTTTATTTTGTGTTGTACTCAGGGTAAAAGCCAGACTGACAAGGGTCCAGGAATACAAAGCATCTAGATGGACCTGGAGCTATAGAGCAACTACCCATTCAGTGACCTTTCCCAAAAAAAGGAAGTTGGAGATGAGGTGATAACTGGCTGAGGAGTCAGCATCAAGTCATGATTTCTTGAGTAGGGAATGAATAATTAGATATGGATCCTGAGTGTAAAAGGGAGAGCTGGGCTTGGTGGGAGGATGCTGGGTGAGAGACAGGGAAGACAAGCGAGGGCAGGGGGACAGGCAGCATTTGGTAGGATGAAAAGTAAATGTATTTTTTTAATTTGTTTAATTTTTTATAGATTTGGGAACTCGAAACAGGATATCAAGTATACCAAATTGAAGATGCCCATGGGCCGAATATTGAAATAACATGTGCAGTGATTGAGAAAAGTGGTTTTCATTTTGCTACAGGGGCATGTGATGGTAAAATAATTAAATAGTAATGAGTGTCCAGTTAACCTCTCTTTAAAATATGGAACTATATTTTGACCCAGATTCCAAAAAGTTTGTCTCAAACCTCTTGAAATCAGACTGCACTAAGGTTCAACATTAGTCCACTGTCAAGAACTATCTGAAAACCAGTACTATGTTCTTTGCACAAACCTCTACCTCATCCACTCCTCTGTATTAAATGTTAATATTAATAGTAATTAGTTTGGGCTATAAGGTGCAAGAAATGCCAGAAACTAACTTTCGCAACTTAAATGCTGATTCAGGGTATCCCTATGCTGTATTCACTGAGGTATAGCTCTGATAGAAGTATAGTAGCTAGCGCTATGGGAGCTAGCTCTGATAGCACAGTACCCAAAGCATCAGAGAACAGAGTAGGTGGATTGCTCAAATATTCCCAGCTTCTCAGATATGCTTTTCAGCTCTCATTGAGCTTTGTCTATACTGCTATCAGTACCTGAGCTAGCTAAAGTTACCTTGGGTATGACTACACAGGCTGCTGCCACAGCAGTGTAGCATATCCTGTCACTTTGAGCAACAGGGTGAACAAACAGAGGGAAGAAATCGAGCTTTCTTCCACCATCCAATCCTCTGCTCTGCTTTCTGTTCCCTCAGACACTGTACTGCCTGTCCCTTCCCTATCTGCCATATGTAACACAGAGGGTGCCCATGCCACCTGTGGCCTGTGTGCCAGCAGTTGGTCACCCCTGCTTTGGCAGATGAAAAATACTTGTCCAAACCTGAAAAAAGTGTGTGAGTTGTCAGTCCTTGGAAAAGATAACTCAAAGCTGGGTCCAACTTAGGCCTGTGAAAGGTGATTTAAAGGTTCATGAAAAAATGGCTATTTGTACAGGCATGGGGGCAATCATCTAGCAAGCTTCTTGTTTAAGAGGATCTTCCTTTGAAGGGTCTAGGAGCTACAGCTGAAATGGAATGAGGGATAGAGACTGTAATTAGTCTTCTTTGAACCTACAGCATTGTACTTCCCATTTATAATAAGATTCAAGAACAAAATCATGTGTAATATCTCTCAGTGTCAAGCTTTGATGGATAAACCTTGAAGTAGTTTGGGCACCCAGCAATCCTGCTGAGAAGCAACCCTGTGATATATATTTCTTTTGTCAAATGAAACAGGGAAAATTAATTCTGTAAAATCCAGAAGAAAATAGCTTAGGAGTGTAACTTTGCATTTAACTTTGCTTTGGAAACCTCGTTATCATTTAGCATTGGCTGACTCTGACGTGCTTGAGTTCTTAACATTGTATTGATGATAAACATCAACTTTCAGTTTTCCTGGCGGTCTTCTTTTAAGAAAAGGGAAGAGATGTGAGCCTAGAGTTCCATCTGCTTGTGAGGACATAATTGAGTACTATGAACTCAACAAACTACCCCCCACCTTCTCTCACTGAGCAGCCTTGAACACTGTAAACTCCTGTATCCCAAAATGCTACATTAAAACAAACAAGACATTATGTTTGGGTGCAGGGACAGATTTGGAGGGAGCGGAGTGATGCAGTCACACCCCCTTCAGCTGTATGGTGTATGTGAGAGTTACTACTTTTGTGCAGCTCAGGACCCCAAAGGGTGAATGTTGTCTCCACCATTTGCCCACTTTCTCCCCTGCCCCTCTATTTGGCATGGAGAAAGGCAAGTGGAAGTGGTATTCATCTCCTGAGGTGCAGAGCCATGCAAAAACAATGGCTCTGGCAACAGTCCACATTGACCAAATGTTATTGATTCAGAAAGGAATCAGTCCTCAGAATTAAAACATAAGCCGAATGCATTTTCTTTAAATCTTTTCTGAGTCAAAAGTAAGCAACCAATTTTGCTTAAACTTGGGAGAAAAATTTGAGGAAATTCTCAGCAGGGGATGCATCAGTCCAAAAGACTATTAATAAGAGAATTGTCTGTAACTGAAAAAAAAGTCGTTAAAATGAAAGTGGAACTCAGCTTTATAGGGCACTTACAGAAGATATTGATCAGGTTGTAACTTCAAGTGCTTCATACAAAGCACTTAAAGTTACAGCATCATTGAAACCCAACAAAAGTGTGGCTCCTGTGCATGTGGACTCTGTGCCTCCATGCATTGACAGGGGCCAGGTGGCAAGAGGTGCTGTCATCTGTTTTGTAAGCCAACCAGGACTCTAGAAACCCCCAGATGGCTGTCAGGACAATCTGGAGTGGTGTGGTGGCTTGAGTGCCCCCAGAACCCATGCCATCAGCCACCAGGGACCCTCTCCCTTGGTCCCTGTCACATCACCAGCTCTTTCACTGACTCTGGTCACTGTCAGGAAGCAGCAGACAGGCAGGGGCTTGCAGCGCCAGTCCCCAGGTGGCACAGACCAGGCCATCTCCCCGGGCTGGCATGTGAGGGGTGCCATGTGGGACCTGGCACTACCAGCCCCCACCCACATACCACCTTCTCACAAGAAGACCAGGTAGGAAAAATACCTTTCTGGCAAGAAATAGTGAGCAAGCTGAGAGTGGGTACTGAGCCCCCAAGCAGCCCCCAGCCCAGGTAACTACCCTGGTGTGCAAGGCATGGGGGCTGGCATCCAAACCCCCAGTCTTCCCACTACTGCTACAGTGTCTCCAGGCTGGGGCAAGGGTGCAGCTGGGCAGTGATCAGGGGTTATGGGGGCTTGGCCAACCCTCCCCCAGCAGGAGAATATCCACAGTGCCCCCTGGCACCAGTGGGGAGGGGACACACTCCCTGAACCCCTCCTCACCCCCCACCACACCCCCAGTGGAGAATGTCTGCCAGCTATTTTCTTGCAGGGAGGAGACCACAGGCACTCTCTCCCTCCTTCCATGGCTGCACAGGGAGAAGACTCTCTGCCTCCTCCCTGTGGCAGATTGGGGGCATGACAGACACCAGATAACCCTCGTACGGAACTGTATACAAGTTCTCTAGGGTGCTCTAGAGCAGAGTGCCTTAATTTGTTACCTGATTAAATGAGGGTTACTTTTTCTCATGATCGGCCATTTTAGAAGCACTCTGCAACCCTGCGCATGTGTTATATCACAGCTGTGGAATGCTTTCAGGGGCCAGATCACATGAAAAATGTCACTTCTGTCAACACCCGTAGTGGTTGCTGACCATGAACATTAGAATATATACTACTACACAGCTGAGTCTTTTCCCACGTATTATGTGGCATACATTAATTTCAGGTTATTGGACAAGATTCATAGATTCATAGGTGCTAGGGTTGGAAGGGACCTCAACAGATCATGGCGTCCGGCCCCCTGCATAGGCAGGAGAGTGCGCTGGGGTCAGATGACCCCAGGTAGATGCCTATCCGGACTTCTCTTAAAGACCCCCAAGGTAGGGGAGAGCATCACCTCCCTTGGAAAAGACAAGGCCTCTCAAATGTATTCTCCAGGACTGCACTGAATTTTTCAGCAAGCTTTTAATAATTTTGTAATTCTTTCACTAAACTACATAATTCTGCTCAAAATGTTTATAAATACCCTATGTAGCACACTTTGGGATACTCAAAAACATTTATGAAAAAGACTACAAAAAAGATATAGCTGTTACCACAGAGCGTACTGACCAAAGCATTTGCTCAGGTCTCTGCATCTGAGATGCTTTTCCCATATGTGTTAGGGGCTACACAGATAATGATACCAGTTGCTGTGAGAAGCTGCTTACCCTGCTAAAGGTGGGGCCACATGAAACTGCTTTCTCAGAAACCATGCTCCAGCTTTTTCTGCCCCCATCTCTACCTGAGAATCTAGCTAAACATGTGAATCAGTTTTAGCTGCCATTCAAAATTGAAAGTTATCTTTCTTGCTGCCTCCCTTTCTGCTTTTGTGTGGGACCAGTACTGGAGCAGGAACAGGGAGCATGAACTACTCTTAGGGAGAGAAGAGTGGTAGCTAACAATATTGGGAAGCTGATAGGCTAGCTAACAAACATGAAAAAGAGCAGTAGGCTAGCTAACTATATTGGTAATGCCTACTAAACCCTATATTACCAAGGTGTATGCATGTGCTCACTCAGAAGAGGAGGGAGGGATGAAATATTCTATTTTATTGCTCTCCTATTGCAAGAAAAGTGCTTTTGCATACCCATAATTCAACACAGAGGTAATGTCACTTGGCAATCAAACTAGAACTTTGACTAGAACTTTTTTTTTTTTTTAAATTTTAGGGGCTGACCTAAAATAACATCAAAGACCAGATCCAGACATTTAGGCACGTGTGGCTCAAGACACTACAGACCTCTTTGCAGCACCACACACCACACTTTGCACATGGTTTAATGTGCCATACTGCTAATTAACAGCTCTAGGGCAAAATTTACTACCGGGATTTCCCAGTAGTGAAAAAAGAAGTGGCACAAAACATGCCAAAGTCCTGTGTGCCAAGATAAATATAGAGACAGGGGAGCAGGTAACCCATGCTCCTGCCACACTGCTCATTAGCAGGTAGCATACTGCAGAGCCCCCGTGCTGAGGCACCCGAGGTCCCAGCCAGCCATTCCCCAGCTAGCTGGGATGCAGCATGCCTCAAGACACGACTGCTATCCTGGCTGCCCTGGACTGACTGCTATCCTGTCTCCACATACCTCAGTGCAGGGGCTCTGCTGCAAAGCCAGCCAGGGACCTGCCTGCTCCCCCATCTCCATGTGCTGCTCCCTGGCCGGCTGGGGCACAGGGTGCCTCAACGTGGGGGCTGCCTGCCAGCTAGGCCTGCACTGAGTACCCCGTGGCCCAGCCAGCCCCCTCCTCCCCCCTGCAGCACATGAGCAGCAGGACAATGTTTCCCACTGCAAACCACACGAGCAGGGGCATTCACTGAAGCACAAAGTAACAGCACACATTTGTGCCACTACTGTTTGTGCTACTGCAAACACATGTCCCTGTTCATGTAGACATGGCCAAAATATCCATTTGGGGTCAACTTGATTAAAAAACCCTTTTTTTGACAAAAAATATTGTCCAGAATTTAATAAAACATTGTGTCTGGTACAAAGCAAAAATGATTTTTTGGAGGCCATTGTTAACTACCTTTGAAAACAGTAATGGAGACGGGCAGTGTTCAGACTTACAGCACAATTGGCTCCTGAAAACTGCATCTTAAGTTGAAATGCCATAACTTGGAACCAGTTTTCCCATAGGAACAATGTTACAAATGGGGGACTGGTTCCTTTACCACGCTCCACACAGCTGTGCGCAATAGGCAAGTCTATTGTGGTGTGGGGAGGGGGTGGAAAGGGGCTTGGAAGGGCAGATCAACACCCCCAGCAGGGAGGGAGGGATAGTGGCTGGGACAGGGACCTGGGCTGGGGCAAGCACTGGCTAGGAAGGGGATGAGGCAGCTGGCACCTCTGTGCACTGCCAGTCTGGGAGCTGCTTGTGTGATGGCTTGTCCAGCAGTTCTCACCACTGTTCCCGCCACCGGTTTGGAATGAGGCTGGGCCAGCTCCACTGCACAATGCAGCAGCTCAGTTTTGCATCAGCCCCACACTGGCTGGGCGAGCAGTGGTGGGGTATAGCCCCCACTCTCAGTGCCTTCCGCCTTCTGCTTTCTACTCAGGAGCACAGCCTGATGCAGCCCTGGCCCCTTCTTCCCTGCACAGATCCTGGGGCACACGTCCCCACCCCATGCCTTCCCAGACCAGTGGCAGGAGCAGTGGTGAGAGCTGCTGGACAAGCTGCCACATGAGCAGCTCCCAGACCGGTGGTGCACAGTGGCGCGAGCTGCCCCACCCCCTCCCTGGGCAGTGCTTGCCCCAGCCTCAGTTCCAGCCCCAATCCCTCCCTCCCTCACTGCGGGGGGCATTGATCTGCTCCCCTTCATAACCCTTCCCTCTCCCTCACCACAACAGACTTACCAGCTGGACTCAGCTGTGTCAACTGTCATATAGGTGAAACCAGTGTGGGAACCTTGAAACAGGATATCAATTTACAAATGTTGTAGATGCCCTTTGTCATAACTCAAAAAGTTGTAAGTCAAGGACTGCCTGTATTTAGCAATAAAGGTCTAGATTCATAAGGGGCCTTAGGCACTACTCCCATAACTAAGGAAGGAAAGGTAGCAGTACTCTTATGCCCTACAGCTAGTGGTTAGAGCACTCATCTGGGATGTGGAGACCCAAACTTAGTTCTTTCTCTGCTTGAGTCAGAGAAAGGGGGGAACCTGAGTAGCCCACCTGCAGCCAAATGCCTTAGGCACCAGGGATCAGATTCTGTTCCTCCTGTTAGACACCTAAGAATGATCCTACTCTACCCTGCTCAAGATCCTGTGAAAAGGTAATACACCTACTCTGATAACATGCCATTATCTTAGTCTTAAGGCTAAATCATAAAAAGCAGCAATCAGGAAGTGAGGCCATTCACCTTTTGCATTAGATGCTTTATAGCGACTCAAGCAGCATGGAATAGGATCACACCTAGGCATCTAAGTGGACTTAGGCACCCAATAGGTAGAATAGAGTCTGTCCCAAAATATGAAGTCATTGGGGAAAATCCTATTCCTCTTATGGGCATCAAAGTGGACTTAGACACCAGTGTGTGATTCTATTCCACCCTGTTCCATTCCCTGGAAATCCATCTATTTCTGTCACTGTCATCTTACCCTAAAAAGTGAATCACAAAACAAAGCAGCAAGGTGGAGGAGGACCCACCTACATTTTGCATTAACAGTTTTTCAGGAACTCAAGCAAGGTGGAACAGAATTACACTTAGGCCTGGAAGTCCACTTACGTGCCAAATGGAGTAGAATCTGGCCCCAATAAATATCTAAGTATTTATATGTGGAGCAGTTCCCACAGGAGAAATTGAGAGACTCACTATGAATAACCCTTGACCAAGTCAGTCTGTTAAAAGGTGAGAGACTCATGTTCAAATCCTTGCTCTGAATGAGTTAGCGGAGAGATATGTTTTGTGCATGTCCCTGCATCTCAGGGAAGTTCTCAAAACACAGGGTTGGATTCATGTCTAATTCTGTCTGCTTTAAAACTGTATTTTTGGTGAAAGAGAAAATGATTTGCCAAAATTAAATTCACTCAGCTCTACTATTAGCTTAAAGAGATTTTCAGTCAGGCTTAGATGTGTTAATACTCTGTTCATTAAATATGTTGAGCTTAATGACAGAAGAGAGCAATGCTCAACTTGAATTATATGAAATACAAATTAAGCTTGTAGGAAGATTGCGCTTTCTAAAGGTTTTAACCAGGCATCTATTATACAAATGGAAATAAGGTCCCTGTCCTAAAAAGCTTCTGTTCTGAACTGCTAGGATAAGCAATCTTTAGGAGGGAAGACTTTAGCAGTTTACAGAAAGGAAGTAAATCTGTCATCCCAAATTTTCCCTTCCGTTGCATGAGACATAGAAGGCTCTCTTCGCTCTGCCTTCCCCCATCTCCCCTCCCTGCTTTCTGAAGATCCTTTATGTAAGTAGGTTAATTTACAAACACTGCATCCCGATTACAGGCTTTTGTGAAGCATTATCTTAAAAATCCCAAGCTCTCGACCCCAGAAAATAAGATATGTGGAATCATGATTTTTCTTCTTTTTTTCTGTTCAGGATTTCTCAGGTTTGAGAGTCAGAAATACATATTTGTGTTGTCTTTTTGTGTTTTTCTCTACTACCCACTTCAGGAACAATGAAAATTTGGGATTTTGGAAGTGGGCAGGAGATTAAAGCCTTGCCTCTAGCACGAGAGAGCAGAGAAGATGAGCAGTGGCTGCAGCTGGTTTATCTGAAGGCTAGTGAAAGTCAGCACATGATCCTGGCCTTGGAGCAGAGTGGAAAGATCAAAATTGTTCAGGTTTGTTTGGGTATTTGTTTCATTTTGTAGCTCCTAGCTCTAGGGACCAAACATCTTTTTTTATGAATCAACTGCCCAAAGAATGTTATTTTTCTGCATGTCACCTAATTAATTATCTCCTTTCTATTAAAAATGTTAATGTGTCTAGTGTTCCACTGCCAGGTTTTCAGCATTCTGATCATTTCTTTCTGTGCTCTCAACAAATCGGAACATTAATATTTTTCTCATAGCAATTAAGCTTTGCTGAATAAATATCCAAACCCTCTGCCACAGTAATTAGATTAGTTTTTGTTCATTGGATAAGGGCCAGATCCTGCAACCAATTTTATTAGCCAATTACTGCAGGCACTGAAGAAAATAGGAATTCTCAAGTAAGTGAAATTATCCACATGTGCAAGTGTTTCAGGTTTCCATTTCAGGAATAGAGAACTTTTATCCTCCCCTTTCCTTCAGATGTTAAAATCCAAGGCTCACCGAAACAGGGTCCTGCCCCAGAGGTGACCACGATGCCCCTGGAGCCCCTTCAGCCTCCTCATCCTCTTCCTTTTCTTTTGGCAATCTTCCCTGCCACTTGCCTGTCACACCTTGATGTAATTATGCTTTTTGGAAAAGGGAGACTGTTCCAGGGCTCCAAGCAAGATAAACACTGGTGTCACTGCTTATTGCCTTAAAAGCTAATTAAGCCCAAGCCTCTCAGATCTGACCAGTCATTGGGCATTAAGTCCCATTGTCCAATCTGGTCAATCTCTCGTTCGCGGGCCTTCAGCCCCAGTGTCAACTCCTGTTAATGCAGGCCTCTAAACCTGGACCAGTCTCCAGCACTGTTGGGGCCTCCAGCCCTGGTTTCTTTACCTTTCTTGGGCCCTCCTGGGCTTGGGCCTCTGTATGTTGAACAATCTCAACCCCTCTTGGGTTAGGCCTGGATTATTCACCCCTCCTGAGCTACAGGCCCCTGGCCCTGCTTGTTCGCTCTCCTCCCAGGTCATGGGTCCCTGACCATGGTTCTCGCCCCTTGTTTGTACAGGTCCCTGGCCATGCCTGCTCTCATCACTTTTTAGCTGTAGCCCTGCTCCTCGGTCTTGGTCCCTATCCCTTGGGTCCTGGCCCCACTCCCAGGCAAGTTTCTAAACTATCACTAAACTACCAGTCTTGCCTACACCAGCTCAGATGTTAATCAAGAGGCTTGCTGCAGCCCTACTGCTTAAGAGCTCCTCTCTTCATGGCTTCCAGGTTAGATTGCCTGCCCAGCTCAGGCCCTGGGCTTATATCCTGCAAGCCCAGCAGCTTTTGGGTTATGTGGCTCCTTTAATTAGCTTCTGCCTAACCTGCAGCCTACTTCTCCTGCAACCTGTCTTCTCTGAAAGTAGCAAGAGCAACAAGCTTGCTTGTACACTCAGATACCCACATATAGGTTGAGACTGATTTTATCTTTCCATTTTTGGATTTCTGTTTACAGTGCCTTTTTTGGCCTAGATATTTATGCCATTGGTCCCCAGTGGTCTGCAGGCATCATGTAGCAAATAAGGATCTTTGACGTAGCTCAGAGCAAACTGAGGTTGACAGGGGTCCCCGAAAGAGATTATATTTATCACATAATTAATGGTAGAATGCCATACTTAAAAATAGTTTAAAGTGGCTGGCAAGAATAGACCACTGCATGGGTTGCCCTGTGCACATTTTTGCAGGTATCATAGGGAAAGCTAATGTCCTTCCTCCTCTTGGTGAACTTAAACAAATGTTCCACATGTAACTAGATTAAAGTGACAGAGAACATTTTTGTGGCTGGTTTATATGTCACTTCATATTGAACATGTGGCAGAGAGCCAACAGACTTGCTCTGTGTGCTAGACAGCTCTATATGGAGTTGTCCAGTGTGCAGAGGAAGCCATTCAGCTTTCCCCACCAGCAATATTAAACCTGCATGCAAGGCAGTCCATGATGATCTGCACCAAGCATGGCTTTCACCTTACTGGTGCATGCATGAGTGACTGGTGCCTCCTGAATCAGAGGGTGGGGGGCACCCACAGAAGCTATCAGGGGGGCACCAGCCCTTCCGACAGTATCAGTGTTGGCCATCGGGGGGGGGGGGGGGCATCCCATCGGGAAAGCACGGGCATCCCTGTGCACCCCCTACCAGTCAATTATGGGTGCATATAGACTATAAGATCATGATCCAGAGTTTCACACACAATAGCAAGTCAACAGGGCAGGGTTAAATAAATTGAACATATAATACAGATTAGAGTTCATAATTTGAAACACATCTCAGTCTGTCATGACTGAATACTGCTGTTACAGGGGTGGGCAAAGTGGAGGATCCAGCCAGTGGCTGGACTCCATTTCCCAACAGCCCCTTCTCATGCCACTGTGGCTAGTATCCATGGAGACCCCAGGAGCAGTGGAGCCATGATAACAAAGGGCCTCATGGCCCCAAGCTCCCAGTGTCTCCATGGATATAGGAGCATTTCTAGGAGGGCATGTGGCTGCATGAGGACCTCTTCCAGGGCTGTGGCCAGGATCTTGCAATAGTGACAGCATGGGACTGAAGCCAGTGTAGAGCCTCAATCTACTGTTTGCATGCTTCTGCCTGTGGAACCTGTGCTTGTTGCAGAGAAATGTGGGCAGCAGGTTGTGCCCTGCAGTATCAAGTCATATTACCATAACTCTAGTGATAAGGTTTATATGTAAAACATATTCTTAGCCATGACCTTGCCGCTTCTGATTTTGTCTGGATTGTGTACCATAAAGTTATTGTGTTTTTTATAAACTTGAAAATATCAAACATTTTGCTTATTTCCACCCCCATGTTAAATTTGAGACCTTAGTGGAATGTTGTCACAGCAGCCATTCTTTCCAAATACATATATGATCCCTTTGAGGTTAAGATTGGAATTAAGCAAGCCAATGTCATCACTCCAACATTCTTCTCAATATTCCTTACTGCAATGCTACATCTAACCACCAACAAGCTTCAAGATGGAGTGAAGCTAAACTACTAAATGGATGGTAAGGTCCAGTACAAAAAATGGGACTGATGCTTGACATTAAGAAAATTGATGTCCTCTACCCACAAGTTCTTAATGAGCAGTCCCAAGTTCTGGTAATTTAGATTTATGGCGAGACTCTAGAGAACATTGAGTATTTCCCGTACCTCGGAAGCCATCTCTTGCAGAAGGCTGGCATCAATAAAGAAAGCCAAGATTGTCTTAAATGTGAAAGTGCAGTCTTTGAACACCTGAAGAAATGGGTGTTTGAAATCATGACATCAGATTTGAAACCAAGCTCATGGTTTATCAAGCAGTCATGATCCCTACCTTACAATATGGAACTGAGACATGGACAACATATAGGAGATACCTCAAGTCACTGGTGAAGTACCATCAATTGTGCCTGCAGAAGATCCTTCAAATCCTATGGGAAGATAAATGCACCAACATTAGCATCCTCTCACAAACAAACACCACGAACATTGAGAAAATGATCATCTGACCTCAATTTCAATGGGCCAGCCACATCATCTGGATGTGCGACTCCAGACTTTCAAAGCAAGTTTTATTCTCCCAGCTCAGTCAAGAGCTACGCTCAAGAGGAGAGCAGAGAATGTGCTTTAAGGACATCCTCAAAGCCAACTTGAAAAATGTAACATTGACATCAACTCCATGAACCATCCCAAATGAGTAAAAAGTCTGCTGCAAGGATCTCAGTACTTTGAAACTTCACGATGACAACAAGAAGAGGAACAATGCGAGCAGCAGAAATGGTGCGTCATAGACTTCATCAAGAATCCAGAGCCACCCACTCCCACAGAAACATGTGTCCAAGTTTCAGTGAACCTGTCAATCCTGGATTGGCTTTGTCAGTCATCATCTTTGGACAGAGAAGGCAATCATAGAAAACAATCATCCTCAACTGCAAGGGATTGCAGATGATGAGCAAAATTTAAATCTGAAAAGTGTTAGATAATACTACTTAGTAAATATACATATCTTAGTATATTTCTTTGGTTCAATATATTCAAAAATTCTCTTCAGCATTGCTTCATTCTAAAATATAAGAAATCTGTAGTAAGGTTATGCAACCTAAGTAGTTGCATTTCAATAACATTTAAATAACACTAAAAATATCCTCAAACCAAAACCTGGGGACAACTAGGTAGCAGAATGCATGGCTTAGATACAGAAAATATTTTATCTCTTATTAGGATAAGTTCAAGTACATGAAATAGGTTAAGTTCAAGTGCAGTTTCATTCTTAATCTATTTTTTTTTAGTTCAAAACAGAACTGGTTCTTCTAAAATTGTAACAGCCATCATTTTTGCTCACTCACCAGTTACTGAAATGAGTGCCTTTAGAGATAAATGCACAAGGAGTTACAACCTGAAACAAAGAACCAGTTCTCTTTAAAGATGCGTATACATACTCCAGACAACCAAGAAACTCCAAGGCCCATAGCAAACTGCTTCCAGTACTCAAACGAGCTCAGGTACCTTGGTGCTACTCTGAAGTCTGCAACATTTGCTACGTAGTGGTCTGTTACAGACTCTTATCGTTATGATGTGGCAAAGAGGGATATCTTTTAACTCATACTCACTGGTCATTATATATTTCATTGGAAAAATATTTATTTTTCTCTTTGGTTAAATGGATTGTTTTAATAGACTAATAAAGGGGAAGCTTATCTCACGGTCACCTGGGAGCTTCCTGAGGTTATATCATTTTTACAAAAGAACGCCATCATATGTATACAGCTGAAACCCAATACAAGGCAACCAAATGGATTTTTTCCAGATGTTCAGCTGTTGCTTGACTCCAGTTATGAGAATGAAGAAATACAGGTGAGCACGTTTGAAGTTTCCCATGTTTCAATTTTCCATTTCCCATTATAAGGAATAATGCTAACCAAAACGTATTGGCAGCATTATAAAGCCTCCTGCTTCAGGAAGGTTTTATAATTAAAAAATTAGGGATTTGAATATGAACTTCATGAGTTGCAGGTTACTCTACCACTACCTACACTGGAGCCTCGTCCACATCCCTCTGAAACATGCTGGCCACTGTTACAGACCAGACGCTATCTACTAGATGCTCAATAATTCTGATCTTCTTTTTGCAACTTCTAGACAATACTATGCACTGTTTGGTTACTCCCATTGTCTATTTTACTTGGAGGCTTGTGTTGCATTAATGTACTGAAAGCTTATTAATAAAACACTCCAAATCTTTAAACTGGCACAAAAATGAGCCAGTAATTACTGATAATTCTGTTTAAACATACATGTGGCGAGATGAGCACTTGGCACGAAGTGTAATGAAGTAAGGACAGCTTTATGCTTAAAGTATGAAATTGAAAGCACTTCCTTGCAAACTGGGTTCTTTCAAGAACTTCATGTATTCTTGAACTGATAAGTCTATCTGTAAAATGAATCTGATACTTAAAATGGTTATCTAAAGAGTCAACATTTGCCATGATTTACTACAAAATTGTCTCTGAAGCCATGTGCAAAATAACTCATTTCCTCACAAGAAAAGGGGGCAGAGAAATAACATAAATCAGCTGCCTCATGATGACTACCCATATGCATACTCTCTTACCTATGGTACGTGAGATTTAGGTGCACTAGCTTACCTCTCAGTTAATGAAAAGTGTGCCTACATCCTAAGATATCTGATGTTCCTTCCCACATCACTCACCAGGTGGGGACAAAAATTACACAAACTGGTGTAAGTGAACAGAAACCAATTTAAATCTGTAACACAACAGAAGGTCAATGAACATAAACTGCTTTCAAAATGACTGAAACCAGTTTAAGATAAACCTGAATGAATATAGTACAAGAATTAACTGATTTAGTTTAAAATGGTTTATTGAACTTTTGTCCTAGATCCCCTCCAGATTCAACTTAATTCTCAGTCCCCCAGAATTAATTCAGCCTCAGGATTTTTGACTGTCTGTACTTAGCCACAATGTTTAACCAAAAACTACTTTGGTATCTCCAATATCTTCTTATAATCAACACTCATTTAAATTATGATCTTTGCTCTTGTGTTAAACATTGTAATGCCATGTACTGTAGCAAGGTCATTAAACTCCTAAGCTCCTGGGGTCTGCCTACTGTATGGGCCACAACAGGCACACTGCACAAATGCTTCCCCCTCCCATGCTGCATTGTACACCTGCATAAACACAGTTCTTCTCTGCTGCAACCTGAGTGAGTGCAATCACCTCACTGCAATGCACACATGTGTACATCACCCCATATTGCTGCAATTCCTCCGTGCAATACCTGCCCTGCATGTGAGGCCCCAGCTCCCCACCTCCCTTCTGCAACATGACCCTGGACTCACCCCCACCTCCCAGCACAGCTCTAGCCCCTCTCTCCCTGCAACGACAACAGAAAGCAGCAGCCAGAGGATTTGGGGGGAGCCTGGAGATTCTGGCTGTTATTGTAACCTGAGCAATAGGAGGAAAGATGAGCAGGGAAATGCACATTAACCTCTCATGAAACACATGTGGCCCATAGGCTTCCAGCTGGACAGACCTGCCCCATAGAGACAGCAAATTTTGAAATGTGCAATTTTAGTCTAATACATTGACATTGAATTCATTTTAAGTAATTACAAAGTTTAAATTTTGCCATTGCAAAACATCGTGTCCTTGTTATTAACATTCCTCTTTATGCTGCTTTTAGGATCTGCCACCTGGCTCAGAAACAAAGTGCTTTGATGTGTTAAAAGTAGAGGAATACAGCTTGTTAGCTACTGGCAGAGCAAATGGTGGAATTACTTTGTGGGATTTTGAATCAGCCACTGTCAGATACTTGTAAGTAAAGCTATGCATGAAGCCATTTGATATCTAATGCACTCACACAAAATGATTTACTTTATCCCACACCTGCTCCACATCTATATGAAAAATTCTAACAGAAAACCAGGGATGGGTGACCTCTTTTAAAAAGTGAGTTAGTAGGTCAGCCAGCCAATTTTTGATGATCTGGCATCAGGAGGATAAGCCACCTGGATGCCCCTACCTAGTAAGAAAGGTGGACCAATAAAAAACCTTATTCTGAAATAATAAGGAAATGGAAGACCAGACTTTCTTGTCTGGGGGTGTAAGTGAGGACATGGGAAATTGTTGAAATTCCAGACATCTTTCCTGCACTCTTCCAGGTGTCAGTAATAGTTTTGATTTACTACCAATCTGAAAAAAAGAGAAGATGGTTGTTACACCACTGAGCCTAACACTTTTGCCAATATAAGTTTGTTAGTAGAATATGTGTCTGTTTCTTCTGTGTGGGTGCTGATCTGATTTCTGGCCTTTGTGAAGTTTTCATATTTGTTTCCCCTTACTCATCTCTTTTTTCTTTGTGTTGATTGTTTTGATATCTTGACATTCACTGGGATTTTATTTGTTTCTGTTTTGTACCCAAATTTGAAAAATGTAGTTCTCTTCGAAATACTGGTACCTTCTTTCCTACTTAACTACTTCAGAAATTGGCTATTGAAGATATCACAGTTTTCACCACAGTAGCCTTCAGAAATTGAATGCATGTTTTAAAAAATAAGCCAAGAACTTGTCTGCCCTTGAGCAGCATTCTCCCATCTCTTGCCCACACAGATGGCAGGATACTGATCTGAGATCTCTACATAGTCATAACTGGCTACCAGACCATATCAGATCTGTTGGACTTATTGCATTCTATACAGATTACTTACCTATTCACTGAACAGGATGGCAAGAGATAAAATGACTTTATAGTCTAGTCAAAAATTCACCTGAGAGATGGGACACCTGGTTTCAGTCCCTGCCCCAGTGAATTTCTAATTAATTTTACAAGTGGAACAGCATTAGCAAAAGAGAGGTTTAGACCCCTTCTCTATTCCAGAATGCCCAAACTGTCCTGTAGCATCACAATTCAGACACTCTCCCAGGAAGTGAATCTGCCCTCCTGACTCAGTGCTCTGGCATCTGAGCAGTTGTATAGAAAAGCCATTTGCATTTTGAATCTGGACTGGAATTTTTTTTTTCCATCAGAAAGTGTTCAGTGAATACTGCTTTGCTGGATAGTTTTGGGGTGACTCTTTTCAGTGAATCAATTATTAAAGAAAAATTTGCCCAGTTCTACTTTGTTGTTTCTACCCTAGCTTGGAGAGCTATTTAGATCAGTCCTTGGACATGGATTCTCTTCCATGTAGTGTCTCCTTGCCCTCAGTCTGATTGTTGAAGGTATACTGAACTCTGCCTTGAAGGAGGACTTATGGTGGTGGTTGGAGGTGTGAGGGGGGGGCTTAATTCCTGCTCCTAAACTGGAGAAACACATTTCCTCATTGTTCTCATTGCCCATTCCTTGAAGGAAAAAGAGAATCAGCTCCTCAAAAAGTAATTTCCTGTGAAGTGTGGAGACAAGAGCCAGCCTAAGCATTCTTTCATTCAACTAGGGGGTCTTAAGAATATGTCTGCTTAGCACAATCCAGTGTATTACAAAGACACCCAAGACTAGTTCTAAATGAACTATCTAGTGAAGTGCTCTGCCTGGCTTAATTTATCCTACTGTTTAAACCAGGGATGCTCAGCCACCAACCCCCAGGCCAAGTGCAGCCCGTTGGTCATCTGGCCTTGGCACTCTCTACAGGTCTAAAAATGTGACAGCAAAGGAACAGTAGCACTGCTTCCCTGGTGCCAGATGTTTGGATTTGCGGGGTGCCCTGGGCCCCGTGTGCTGGATCAGGTGCCTGATGTCAGCATGCAAGGCTAGGCAGGGGTAGTTCTGGAGTACAGGGCCTGATCCTGGCACATGCAGGCCAGGAGGGGGCAGTGACAGGCCACTGGGACCCAATCCTAGCATATGAGATATTAGAAGAGGTGGTGCTGGGCTCCCAGAACCTAGTCCCAGCATGAAGGCGGGGTGCCAGGCCACTGGAACCTAATTCCAGCATAGGAGAAGGGAACAGGAGGGTGTGGTGCTGGGCCACTGGGGCTTAATACCAATGCATGGGGGCAGGAGGATCTAAACCCAGCACCCAGAGCAGGGAGAGTGCAGTGCTGGGCCACACAGTCAAATCCAACTCACACAGGGGCTCTATGCCACTCATCTGGCCCAAAAGGGTGAGCAAGAGTTAAGCAGATAAGAGGCAGCAGAAAATTGATGGTGGTTGTTTGGATTCATGATGAAATGTTGTCTTTCCTTTGGTACTTAACTGCCATCAGCAACAAACTTAACAGTGGCAATTGTGAATTAAATTCTTGGGTCTGTGACATGGTACAGGAGTGCTATCTGTTCCCAACAAAAAAGAGCTTAACTGCACCTCTGCTCCTCTCCTATGCAGGCTCAGGGGAAGAGTAGTTACTGGGCTGCACAGAAGGCAGGGGAAGAAGAAATGTTATAGGAAAGCAAGATAATAAAGGCAGGACTTAGATGTCTGGATTGAATGCTGGGAATATTGCAATTCTTTGCTTAAGTTAACTTATTTTACATTACCTTGAATACTAATGCATCTGATGAAGTGTGCTCTTGCCTGTGAAAGCTCCTACTTCTCTGAACCAGAGAGCTCTTTGAATTAGAGATCTCATACCTCTCTTATGTGCCACTCTACCCTAACTCTTGCCCAACCTCTGAAGTAGGACCTTGAGGTACAAAAGTTTTTTTTTTCTTCTGAGCTGGTCCTCCAGTTGCCAAGATTTTGTATCTTGTGTTCCTGGTGGAGATGCTTGCATTGGCATAGAACATACTGAGCCTATGTTAAAAAGGCCTCCAATTTGAAGATACCAATCCATTAGATAACACCCATACTATTTACGGTATGAAATGCCCTAGGAAATGTAACATTTTATTCTTCAGAATGTCAGTGTTACAGTTTAAATTTATCTCAGTACAGTGAACATCAGGAAATGACATGCGGATTGTAATATGAGAAACAGCATGTACAAATATCTTTATTTTCAGGTGGAGAAGTCATCAGTACAATCAGACCTCTGCCCCTGAAGTATCTGGAGTCACTGCTCTGCTCTTCCTTTTCCCACCTGCCTCATTTTCCAGGTAATGGAACTGACACACTAGATTACTGACGAACCCACTTCATTCAACCTAATTTTTTTCCTCAGCTAAACTGCCAAACATCACTGATTTACACTGGGGTAATCTAGAGAAGAATTGGGTTGTCTTAACTGTATTTAATTAATCCAGATAACATACAATTAGCATGGCCATTCCTCTTCACTTTCTGTCTAGGTGTTGGCACTCATGTGTAATGTCCTCTCTTTGTCCTTTCAAAAAGCCACTGCCTGTTTCTTAATCAAGTACTGTACCTCCAAAGACTCAATTCTACTTCATAAGAATTAGTAGTCATATCTTGTAAAATGCCAGCTTGTTCCCTCTTTCAAGTTCTCAGACAGCCTACCTTCTCAACTTCTGTTTCCAAGACTGCAAGCTCTGGGTGGGAGCTCTTTATTTCTCCATAGTCAAGTACTCTTCACGGATAATGAAAGTACAATGCCATTAGGCTTCACTGGATGTGTCTGTGTGTGCACATTTAATATGCGTTAGCCTGATTTAAGCTGCATTAAGGTCATGGGTCTCCATGTGCGTGCCCTTAATACACCTTAAAATGACAATTTAAGGCTATTTGAACCTAAATTTGATACCTGCATAAATCAGGCATCAAATTTATGCGCAAATAGCTAAAATCACATTAGCAAATGTATAGACATGCTAATGACTATTAATGCTAGATGCGCCCATTGACTTGGGAATAACTTTAGTTCCAAGTTGGTCCACACATGCGCATTAATGAGCACTAGCATGTGCACATGGAGATACATGGCTAAATCACCTTTATGCACATTAGGCTAATGCTCATTAAGCTTAGTTGTGTGTAAAAGCATGTGTTGACATACCCTTTGAGTAGTATGGTTCCAAGTTTCATTTTAAAATTAGCCAGAAATTAGCAAAGTTGATCTACTAACATGAAGGATAGAATATCAAAAGGTCATACTTTGATGTCTTCAGAAAGTGTAAATAATAAGGTGTATTTCTATGATGTATTGTGGTTTAAAAACTTATGCACTTTCAAGAACTTAAGCAATTAGATAGCTTTATATTCTTTGAATCCTTAGGATGGTTTATGGTCTTATTGTTCCAAATCCTTAAAGCAGCTTACGCACTTGCTACACTTAAAATGTGCCATAACCACTCAAAGTATTAATCAGCCTTTTAACATTACAGCTTTCTGGTGACCTTTTCTCTTTTTTTTTTTTTTTTCAGTAGGATCCAAGTATATTCATTTAAATATCATGATCAGATTTCACATGTTGAGGTTTTGGTTTGTTTGTTTTTAAGTAAATGGAGTCAAGTCTTGATACAAATGAAACATGAGGCATGAGGTTTAGCAAAGACATTGAATCACACATGATTTATATGTCATAATTTGTCTATGAATATTTCTAGCCAAATGGGAAGCTTATTACCACTATACACAGAAAAATTACATTAAAAGAATTGTTGTAATGCTATAAAGTCAAGTACTGAAACATTAAGGAGTAAAGGTTGATGGTGATACTTTAATTCTCTCTAATTAGTGCATACATTATGATAGTCTTTAGTTAAATGAGAATTATTACTTTTTCTATAGGTTTTCTAACTCCTTCTTGACACAAATGGGAATTAATTGACTTAAGGACCAGCTACTACACCCTTAGTTTTCTTCTTTACAGTTCAGTTTGTGACCCTATGCCTAGTTTACTGCTTACTATTCCAATCCTGCTGTAAAGATAAAATTATTGCTTTATGGATTTTTTTTTAGCACACATCATTATAAAATATTAGTGCTTCACAAAAATGAATTAATTTTCATAATATCACTGTAAGACTTGGGTGAGCTATTAGCTTTCTTTTACATATGAGAAACCAGTTTGAGATAACTTGAAGCTAGGTTCTTTTTTTGCCAAAGTGTTTAGAAATAATACATGTTCAAAGCACATCTTCCATTGACTTTACTTGTAGCTGTAATCATTTAGCATTTCTGCAAATCAGAGATCAAATTAGATGTCCAGAAAGTGAGAAACATGCCACTAATATCCACTCTTGAAAGACTTGCTCAAGTATTATATAGGAGTTATATAGAAACAACATAGCAAAAATCCCACTTCTCCAGGGCAGCATTCAGCTGCCTAAGCCATAAGATTATGAGATAATCCTTTCTCTTTCTGTAGCCTGCTGCCTCATAATACACACCTTCTGGCTTTTTAATAGATGACATGAGCCCTTTAGACAAGTCTCCTAAATTATACAACTCTAATTCATCCCTTGAGCAGACCCATGCTAAATCAGGAGACCTATGAAAAAGAGAATAGGTAGTTAATAGGGCTGTACAAAACTTCAGTCACTGATTCGATTCAGCAGAGATTCAGCACGATTCGGTGGCTGAATCTCTGGTTTTGAATTGAGTCAGGAGACCCTTTAATCTCTCTGAATTGAATCAGAACCCTCCAAAAGAATTTGGAGAGTTTTGGAAAGATTCAATGATTTGGACATAGACACAGCTTTAAATGTTTTTTCTACATACCTCAAGGTACCAGGTGACTTGTGAATGCTGAGATGCTGGAGTGGATGAAGTGTCCCACAGGAGTGTGGGGGTGGCCCAGTGGACTCAGCAGCAGACCCAGAAACGAACCAAAAGCACTTCTGGGTCTGCTGGGGAGGGTACTGGTGGAGGGGGCCTTGTTCCCCCCCTGGCTCAGCAATTGATGCCTCCTGGGTCTAGAGGGCATCTGGGATCCTCCTGCAGCTGATCGCTGAGCTGGCTAAGCATGGGGAGTCCTCACTGTGTGCTCAGTGATGGACCCGAAAGTGGACCAGAAGTACATCCATTTCCATCTTCACCACTATGCACACTCTGCACTCCTGTAGGATACTTCATCTGCCCCACCATCGCAGTGTTCATGAGCTGTGCCTGGTACCTCAAGGTATGTAGAAAAAAAACATTTAAAACTTTGTCTATGACCAAATCACTGATTCTCTGAATCAGCATCAAATCTTCAGATTCGGATTCAGCCAAATTGAATCAGGGACATTGATTCAAATCAGTGATTCGAATCACTGTCCCCAGTTTGGGCTGAATCTGAATCAAGCATGGCCCATTTCGCACACCCCTAGCAATTAAACATCAAACATCTGCTTTCTGTGACATCAAGCAGCAACACAGTAGGAGTGGCACAGACAGCTGGGAATTGTGATCAATTCCTTTTAACTTGAAAATCAATAAAGAGAAAACTGTGTAGCAAATAAGTCTCAGAGGGGTTCTGCAGCTTGAAAACCAGTGTAGATCCCATGACTGCTGGCCTGCAGATCTTGCTCAGATACCTATGCCAATTTCTAAATTCTTTGCAAAATCAGCTTAACAGATTGAGGCATTTCCTTTTATTTTTTATTCTTACTTGAAATAGCTCTTACATAGCTTTTGAAACTGTTAGTGGTTTCCCATATTTTATAATGCATCTTGAGCCATCTTCTTCTGGACATTTTCTTCCATGCAGGCACGCTACTCCCAGGTCCTCGATTGTTTCTCTCTTTATGAGCGATATCACTGCCATACAGGGCCCTGAATACAGTCATATGAGCCTGAAGAAGGTATGTTGCTTTGATGGTTTTCACTACATTCTGGACAAATCTCTGAATAAAAATAGGGGGATTAGTGGCTGGCCAAAATTAGTGCTGCCATTCAAAAGTCTTTCTACTTCTGTAGTATACAAACCCGGAGAAGGTACAGCGTGAAGTTTTCAAAAAGTTTTTTGCTGGAGTCCTGAAATGGAGCCTCACAAGGATAAACTTTTCTGCTGATTTTGCAGTTATATTCCTCTTTGCTTAATGGAAAGAAAATGGCTGCATATCTACGTTGGTTAAAATAAACTAATGAGGAGTTCACATCAGTGCCTAGCTTCAATTCACTTATACCCTTAAAAATCTCCTTTAAAGGAGAAATATTCTGCCTGTGTGCCCTCTCATTAGTCCCACAGAAAGGAGTGAGACTTTGGAAAATATATACCTCACCTCACATCAGCATCTCTTAGATTTAGTTTATTCTCATAGAATTTCAGTCTACAGAACTCCTTTCCTGAGTATGTCTGGTGTGTTAGTAGTGTACTCTCCTGCTTTCCATTTGTTAATTTAATTTGTTTTATTCCTGTTTTTAGGAGAATCTGAAAAGTGAAGTAAATATTAAAATAACAGAAGATACAGAAGGTAAGATAAAGCTTATAAAAGTCCCAGAGGGGATGAAAGACAGTTAGTTCTCCATTTGTGTGTTGCTCATCTCCTGTTGTGCCCAAGCTGGTGTTTAGTGGCTCTGGAAGGCAGCTGAGGCAGATAGTGAGACTGTAGCGCTGAAATATCAGTATGTTGATAACACCATTAGGAGTCATCTTCAATAATAGAACAAAGGTGGGGTGGGAATCAGGGCATCAGCCTCATTCATCAAGTTTGCAGGAAGCAAAGAGGAAGCACAAAACTTGGAGCTGTGCAGCCATTGATGTCCATGGCCATTTGGTGCTGAATTGTCAAAATTATTCTTCTGCTCACATTAATCCCAGCTGAACAGCAAGCTGTTTCCCAGAGGACAGTCAAGACACGAAACAGATTTCTCTTTAACTTTGTGATCTAAATGGCAGTTTTCTAGCCATCTACCTGGTTGTATTTGGCCCTGCCTTTTTGCCATGGCTGTGTAAGATTTTGTGCATAGACTGAGTATGTGCAGTAGGGTTATGCACTGGCCAAGCAAGCATAAATGCCTGTGACCATATACTTAACTGTAAGTCGCAGGAAAATGATGGAGAGAGTGAGAGCACTCCTGTATTTTAACCCTAATAACTGAATAGTTAGTGACCTCCCCCAGGAAGCCAAAGCCTAAGCCTTTGGGCTGAGGTAGGCAAAATATGGCCCACAAGCCACATAGATTCTAGGGTCAGAAGGGACCTCATTGGGCCATCTAGTCTGACCCCCTGCCCCTGGCAGGCAAGAAAAGGGTCACCAAACCTGGGGTCAGGTGAACTCTGCCAGGTGCCTGTCCAGTCTTCAAAGCCTCTCAGCTGATTTGGCAGCTGCCAAACCCTGCCCACACCCATCCTCATGCATGGGAAGGCACCAGCCCTGGCCCCAGCCTGTGCACACAGCTTTCAGTCAGAGCTACTGCTGCTGCCACTACTGCAGCCACTTAGGAAAATGCTTGGTTTCCCCAGTCTCCAGTGGCTCCTTCTCCTGTCACTGCTGCAGTGCTCCAGGCAGTAGGTAAGGAAGTGGGGTGGGGGAAAACTGTAGTTGGGCAGGAGGATGGAGCTCAGGGCCAAGGCCAGCAGGAGCATGGAGCGAAAAGAACAGGGCCCATGCCAAGCAGGGCAGCAGGAGCAGAGCCTGGACTAGCTTAGTTCCATTACACAGGGCTCCCCATGGCTTATGTACAGCTTCTGGAACTTGCATGCCACTGGGGGGAAGCCATGCGTGATGGAGCCAGGCTGGCTTAGCCTTGCTCCCTGGTTCCCAGTGGATTCTCAGAAGCTGCATGTGGCAGCAGGAAGCAGTCCAAGCCCTTGGCTCCATCACACAGGGCCCCACACTGTATAGTTCTGGCCAGATCCTGGGAGCTGCAACTGAGCCTCCAGGAGCTCTCTGCAATGGAACCACCACCTTGCTACTATCTGCAGCTCCTGGAACTGGCCAAAGCTGTGTGCCTCTGGGAGACCCTCTGCCTGCATGGGCCATTAATGCCACAAGGGCCCGCTGGTGGCAGGGGCTGTGCATCATGGGAGGGAGGAGCCAGGGCCCCCCCACACACACACCACACACACCCCTATACCCCACCATACCCATACCCTTACACACACACACCCCTCAGCCTTCCCCCCCCACCCACACCCCCCCACAAATCCAACACTCTCTCCCACACACACCCCTACAAACCTCACAGCCTTCCCTACACCCTGTCCACAGCCTCCTCCACCCCCATAAAACACACACACACCCATCCACACTTGCCCCCACTCACCCACCACACACATCTCCCCCACAAAAACTCATACCCCAACACACATCCCACCAAACACACATACACACCCCAACTATAGCCCACCCCCCCCACTCTCCACATACCCCCCACACAAGATACAAAATAAGACTTACTTTTGAGCTATTATGCAATCACCTCTTTATATACTACACAAACACATGTAAATCAGGAAAAATATTTTTTGATATAAAATTAAAATAGTTATAGTAGATGTTTGATTTTTAGTATATGATTTGTTTTTTTCCAGTTCCAAGATCCCCCCCCCCCCCTCCATACTTTCTGGGGCAAGAGGAAGGACATCTGGTGGCAAAGTCAGGGGTTAGGAGACAGAACTTCTGGTTCCAAGATGGCAACAAGGGGATGGGGCACCTGTCAAGGGGTGGGGCTACCCTTGCAGCCTTTGACAGCTCACCAAAAATTTTTAAGTGGCCCTTCAGCTGAAGTAATAGCCCACCCCTGCTTTAGGCCCGCCTCACTTTTTCAGACTCAGCAACTTCCCCATGCATTTAATTGCCATTAGATAAAATGGCTAGAGAGCAGTGCTATCAAGAAGTTTCTATGCCAGTGGGGTCAGGAGCCAAAACCTGTTCCCTACCAAGCCAACATTCTTTGCACTGAACCCCATACTCTGTCTTGTATTTTTTCCTCCTGATTCTACACACCATCTTCTCTGGATTGCCCAGGGGCCCAGCTTCAAAAGGAGGATAGGATAGTGCCATGGAGTTAGAACACAATGCTAGGAAGTCAGAGATAAAAGTTCAGATTTCCCTCAGGGCAAGACAGACCTAAAACCTGGGTCTCTGGCTTCATGAGTAAGTGTCCCAACTACACAATTATTGGAGCCAAAATATGGAAGGGCTCTGTTCTTCCTTCAGAGTCTGATACCTGCTAGTCATGGGTTTCTGACCAGCTATTCCCTTGATTTATGTGCAAGTACATATCCAGAATGAGTATGTGTTTTCACCCATCCAGTAAGTAGCCTTCTGCATATGCTCAGTCTAGGCACATACACATATGTACTTATACTGAAGGGCAAAAGGAATTGCTACCTGTGCATAAGTGCCAAAGCATACAAAGGAAGGCAAGCTTCTTTGGGTAAATGTGATATTTTATTAGATCAACTGAGTAGTTGGAAAAAAAGTTATTATTTGCAAGCTTTCAGGCACAAGCACCCTTCTTCAGGCATAGGGAGTCCCTGATGCTCTGAGGTCTCCAAGGAATGAAAGAAGCTAAAAGTATGACAGGATGTCATTGAAAAATATAACTAGGTGGAAATTAGGAAAACAATGGAAAGGGAGGAGGAAAACAAGGGTTGAAATAATGCCAAAGTTAAGTAAGGGAGACTCTACTGTAGTTGAGTTCTCCAAAGTAGAAAATAGGCAGTCTGTGAAAAAAAGTAAATAGCTGGAAATTAGGAGGACAAAGGGTACAAAAAGAGGGGAGGCGAAGAAGTGGGGGAGAAGAAAAGTATAAACGGTAAGGTCAGGCAGGTACCTGATGAATGATGAATCAGATGTCAGGCAGGTTGTAATGTGTCATAAATACAATGTCTATATTGAGTCCGTGATTTTTGTATCCAGTAGATTTATGAGGTGAAGTTTGTAGGCTCATCTATGAAAGGTGTTTTGTAAGTTCCCTTTTAGGATTAGAACTGAGAGATCAGAGAGAGAGTGATTGTCCTGTGAGAAGTGTGCCACAGGTAATTAGATATTTTTGTCTTTAATGGCTTTTCAGTGTGGGTTCATTCTGATGCGCAGTTGTTACTTGGTTTCTCCTACATGTTTTCCATCGGGGCCTTTGGTGCACTGGATGAGATAGATTACATTTCTGGAGGTGTAGGTGTAAGATCCAGGAATGGAGATGGTTCTGTTGTGGGCTGTGGTTATTGTGGGAGTGGTGCAGATGTGTTGGCAGGTTTTGCATTTCTTGTCCTGGCATAGTCTGGATCCATTAGGTGTAGTTTGGGTCATAGTGACTTTCCTTCTGGTGATTTACCTTCTTTCATTCCTTGGAGATCTCAGAACAGCAGAGACTCCCTACGCCTGAGGAAGGGTGTTTGTGCCTGAAAGCTTGCAAAGAACTTTTTTCCAACTGCTCAGTTGGTCTAATAGAAGATATCACATCTACCCAAAGAGGCCTGCCTATGTCCTTAGACCTACACAGCTACAAGCAAAAACCAAAGCATACAAAAGAACAGTGGGTAAAATACAGACAGCCAACACCATAAGTAGTGGGGAAACAAGCTTTGCGCAGGGTCTTTTTGTGCGAGAAAGAGAACCAGCATCCTTGAGAGCTGGTCAAAAAGTAGTGTGGATGCTCTGAAAGAAAACTCAATGTTTGTAACTTGGTTGTGGTGAAAGTCACATGCTAGTACCAGTCACGAAACTAAGAACATCAAATTCACTGAGCAGCTGCAGGAATCTCCCAGGGTCCTCAGCTCCTGCCTGGTTTTTCAAGGATCCAGGGAAACCCTGCTATGGTAAAAGTTTGTTGAACCAAGATATACCCAATGAATTATTTCATGCTCAAAAAGCCAACACTTTTTATGAAAATTCATTTCATCAGAAAAATTCTGATTTGCTCTAAAATCCTCTCCCCAAGGATGCAGAGTCACAGCAGGGCCACTCCCACCTACATCTGCAACTGCTGCTGAAACCCTGCATTTCCCCTACAATGAAGAACATTGACAAGCAAGCGGCCTCCTTGAAATTTGCTGCTTTACTCTGAATAGAGCATGTCCCACCTCTAATCTGGCCTAGATATTGCAAGGACTGCTTGAAAGATTATTTCTGAATTTTCTCACTTGCTCTTTCCCAGGATTTATAATATACCTTCAGCAGTGTTCTGGTTTAATACTGAAGTGTGTGCATGCACACATGTAGTAGAGTAGTATATATGCTGGAGGGTAGTGCTAGGATTCAGAGATACCTCAACAAATTGGAAAAATCAGACTAAAAGAAATCTCATGAGGTTCAAATAAGGACAAGGGCAAAGCCCTGCACTTTGGATGGAACAGTACCTGTACTGGTAGAGGCTGGGAACTGATTGGCTAACCCACAGCTCTTCAGAAAAGGATCTGGGGCTTACAGTGAGCAATAAGCTGAATATGAGCCAATGGTATGTCCTTGTGGCAAAGAAGGCTAACAGCATCCTGGGCTGCATCGGTATGAGTGTTCCAAGCAGACTGAGGGAAGTGATTCTTCCCCTCTGCTCAGCACTGGTGAGGCCACATCTGGAGTACTATGTCCAGTTTGTGCCCTGTACTACAGAAAGGATGTAGACAAAGTAGAGAGGATTCAGTGTGGAGGGTATTCAAAGTGGTTAGGGGGCTGGGGCACATGACATCTGAGGAGACGCTGAGGGAACTGGGCTTATTTCAGCTGGAAAAGAGAAGACTGAGGGGAGATTTAGTAGCAGGCTTCAACTACCTGAAGCAAGGTTCAGAAGAGGATGGGGCTAGACTGTTCTCAGTGGTGATAGAACAAAGAACAATGGTCTCAAGTTGCAGTAAGGGAAGTTTAGGTTAGAAATCCATCAGTGATAGATGTGGAATCTTCATTATTGGAGATTTTTAAGACCCAGCTAGACAAAGCCTCGTCTAGGATGATATAGCTGGTGAGGGTCCTGCTTTGTGCAGGGGGTTGGACTAAATGAACTTCTGAGGTCTCTTCCAACCCTAATTTTCTATGAGTTTATGCTTCTATGTGTGTTTTTAAAATACACTGTAAAAACGATGGTAATAATGTAGTGTTACTGATTATATCAATTTATGTTCTAAAGGAGAAGTGGAAGAGACAGTCAAGTCCAAGAGTGAAAGCTTCTTTGATGCCAAAGGAGAAACACCTGGAATATCCAAAAACTTTTCAGGATATAAACGCTCACCAATATTGGCTTCTGCTCATGAAAATGGAAACATCTATCTGTGGAATATAAAGGTAATATATTTGATGGTCTGTGGGATGGGACTAAGGTGAAGGAGGAAGAAAATGCTACCTATCTTTGACAATCTACTTTCAGCTAGGACTAGGAAGGATTTTTTTCCCCCCCTTTAACTTTTCTTTATTTTAAGAAGCACAAATTGGTCCTGATTTAACATCTGTAGCAAGGGAAAGTTTAAGTAGAATTGTGCCATAGAGCTCTGTCACATGTTCACTTGCAGCAGTTGCAAATCACTGGAAAGCAGTGACCATATTTAAGTTAGTACATGTTAAGAGAGAACTCTTCCCTGAAAAGGGCTCTTATCATCTACGGAATTATTTGATTGTGTCTGCTCCCATTTTAAATGCACTTAGCTTTAAGTTAAACGTGGGACACCACTCTTAGAGTGATTGTAACCAACTGTTAAGATAAACAATTTGCTAGAAGGCCATTGTTTTCAAAGACCTTCTTTGTCTTGTAAGACTAAGTAATGGGCAAGGCAGAGCCTACTGCCCCCAAATTCAAGAGGAAATCTGTCATGTTACACTCTTTCCAAAATAATTTGGAAATAATGAACTGTGCACATGTGTAAATGAAGAGTATGGGATATGATTTAAAGTTGCACCATTCAGTTGGCATCAGTAGGGTTACAAGTCAAGGCAGGATTAAATTAAAGCCCATAGCCATATGCAGACATGCAGGCTTGTGTGATTTGTTGCACTGCAAGCTTCTTTGCAGTGCCACAAACCATATGCGCAGGATGTTAAAGCATATCCTGTACTGCAGATTTGCAGTGTGGGATCAAATTTTGCTACTGGGAAATCCCAGAAGCAAAAAAAGCAATTGTGGAAAAACTATAGACCTTGATCCCCACACTACCTAACCTGGGGACTTTTTACATGCTCCCTAAAATGCACAAACTAGGGAACCCTGGCAGACCTATCATATCCAACCATGGGACCCTAATTGTGGAAATATCAAGTTTCATTGAATCAATCCTAAAACTGCTCATCACCCACAGAGCAGGTTTTGTACAAGACACTACAGACTTTCTACAGAAATTTAAAAACATAGACCACCTTCCCAGCAACACACTCCTAGCCACCTTGGATGTTACCAGCCTACATACCAACATCCCACACCAGGATGGCACCCAAGCCTGCCTTGCATATCTACAGGAACAAGATTACAACTCAGAATACAGACCCAAAGATATTACTGACCTTATACACTTCATCCTCACACACAACAA